>PDNT01000013.1:220621-329199 GCA_003353625.1 Fusarium fracticaudum | reverse complement strand
ACCACCGGGCTAGTTCCTTATGTATCTACTCTTCCTCCTGATCACGCTGGAGGAAAGTCTACTGTGGTCCACTGCGTGTCCCCTCCATGTGAGGATTGCATCACAATCACGACCACCGGACCAGTTCCTTATGTATCTACTCTTCCGCCTAGTCGCGCTGGAGACAAATCTACTGTCGTAACTTGCCCCGGCCGTGTTACCAAAACCATCACCGTCCCCGGAGATGTTTCATCTACAATACTTCCTCCACCAGACTGCAACTATTGCACCGCCACGGTCGTACACCCTTCTATAGCTTCCACCACCGTTACAAAGACAGGAAAGGTTCCAGGAACTACGACCTTGGCTCCACCGCCTGGTTGTACGACTGGCTGTATTGCAACAGTTATTATCACCACAGTACCAGCTACAGGCACAGGCCACATCACTACACAAATAACAACTGGAACAGTACCAGGAACCACAACTTTGTCCCCACCAACTGACTGTATAAGAGAATGCACAACAACAGTTCGGATCACCTCAGTTCCTCCAAGTGTTACCACAGTGACAACAACAGGCTTAGTGCCCGGAACAACGACTGTTCCTCCAACTCCTGGCTGCCTGACAGGTTGTACCACAACAATCCGAATTACCTTGACCGATAGCCAATCTCCTACAAATAGTCCTACTAGTACCCCGTCTGTTTCCTCTACAGCGACTGGCGGCGTTATCACGACTACCGTCCCTGGAACAGCCCCCGGTACAACAACTGTTGTTCCAGCAACTAGCTGCTTGACTTGCATCACTACGGTTAGGATAACAACTGTCCCTCCCAGCTCCGGAATAACTACAATCACTACTCCTGGAACTATTCCCGGTACAACTACAGTTATTCCAGCGACTAGCTGCTTGACTTGCATCACTACGGTTAGGATAACAACTGTCCCTCCCAGCTCCGGAATAACTACAATCACTACTCCTGGAACTATTCCCGATACAACTACAGTTGTTCCAGCGACTAGCTGCTTGACTTGCATCACTACGGTCAGGATAACAACTGTCCCTAGTACTACAACAACCTTAGTCCCTGGAACAGTCCCTGGCACAACCACTGTGCCTCCAGCTAGTGATTGTTCAACTAGTTGTACTGCTACGGTCAGGATAACAACTGTCCCTAGTACTACAATAACCTCAGTCCCTGGAACAGTCCCTGGCACAACCACCGTACCTCCAGCTAGTGACTGCTCCGCTAGCTGTACTGCCACAGTTAGGATAACAACTGTCCCCATCACTACAGGCATCACAACGACCTCAGTCCCTGGAACAGTCCCTGGCACGACGACTGTGTCTCCGGCTACTGACTGTTCTACTAATTGTATCGCTACAATTAGGATAACAACTGTGCCATCTAGCAGTATTATTACTACTACCAGCGCCCCTGTTACTACCGGCACTATAACGACTTCTGTCCCTGGCACTGTCCCTGGTACAACAACTGTTCCTCCAGCTAGTGACTGTTCCGCTGAGTGTACTGCAACAGTGAGGATAACCACTCTACTATCTAGCAGTACTACCAGCAATCTAATTACGACTGATATTACTACTACAACTGTCCCTGGTACTTCGCCTGGCACAACTACTATACCCCCAACTAGTGGCTGTTCTACTGGCTGCACTGCCACGGTTAGGGTTACTACGGTATTATCTAGTCTCTCTTCGAGCAGGGCTTTCTCTACTGACATTACTACTACAACTGTCCCTGGTACTTTGCCTGGTACAACAACAGTCCCCCCAACTAGTGGTTGTACCACTGAGTGTACTGCTACAGTCAGGATAACTACTGTATCATCTAGTCTCACTTCCAGTAGGCCTGTCTCTACTGATACTACTACAACAACTGTGCCTGGTACATCACCTGGTACGACAACAGTGCCCCCAACCAGTGGTTGTACCACTGAGTGCATTGCTACAGTCAGGATTACTACTGTTCCTATCACTACTGGAACAGTTACTACAACTACCCCTGGAAGACAACCTGGCACGACAACTGTGCCCCCAACCAGTGGTTGTACCACTGAGTGCACTGCTACAGTCAGGATAACTACTGTTCCTAGTACTACCGTTCCTATTACTACTGGAACAGTTACTATAACTACCCCTGGAAGACAACCTGGTACGACAACTGTGCCCCCAACCAGTGGTTGTACCACTGAGTGCACTGCTACAGTCAGGATTACTACTGTTCCTATCACTACTGGAACAGTTACTACAACTACCCCTGGAAGACAACCTGGCACGACAACTGTGCCCCCCTCCAGCGGCTGTTCTACTGGCTGCACTGCTACCATCAGGATTACAACTGTCCCTCCTGCGTTCGCCACTACAACCACCGTACCTGGAAGCACAGCTGGAACGACTACCATCAACCCACCTCAAGACTGCTTGACAGACTGCACAACCACTGTCAGAATCACAACGACGACAAGGTGCATACTTGCAACCACTACCGCTGTCCTTAGTGCTTCTTCGGCCCAAGGGAGTTCATCTACTATACAGGTCCCCGCTTGCGCCACAAGCGTAAGATTTGTCGTTGTCGGTGGTTCTGGCGGTACCTTTTCTGACCCTCCCGAACGATCTCAACCTCATGGCGCATCTCTCTCCGGATCTTTACCCGTTACCGCTGGTCAAAACCTCGTCGCCATCGCTGGTGGCCAAGGTGTAGTTGGTGTTAGAGGAACAAGTGCCTATGGCAATGGCGGAAGTCCTGGTGACAGCACAGGCTATGGAGGAGGCGGCGCATCAGCTCTTTATCTTGGCAGCAGTCTATTAGCTGTTGCAGGAGCTGGAGGTGGTATCGGTACATACTACTATTATGAAACCCAAACAGGCACCGTCTCTGTACAGCAAGCGAATACACCCCCCGGTAGTGCGGGACTTGACGGTAGAAGGAGTACTCTGAACATAGGCAACAGCTATTCCACTTCTACCGGAGGTCTGGCTGCGGGATCCAATGCTCCTGGTGGGCCAGGAATGGCTGACGGAACCTTTACCCAAATCTTCAGTGGTAGCAGTGGCCAAGGTTCCAACGGTGGAAACGGCGCTACAGCTGGCATGCAACCTAGTAACGGACGCACTGGGGCTTCGGCTGGAGGTGGTGGTGGTTACTTCGGTGGTGGCAGTGCTCCTTGTGTGCATGCCAAGACTGATAGTTACGAGACCGCTGTTGGAGGTGGCGGAGGTGGTGGGTCAAGTTATTTCTCGCCGGGAGTCAACGAGCAGTCTCAGAGTCTGGCTAGTGGTGTTCAGCCTGGATCTGTCCTACTCGTTTTCTCCTAAGCTCTGATAAGATATACAAACCTTATTTACGTGTTCTATCACGGGTAAGGCCTTTGGTAAATTAGTATTAGAAGATGGTTGATACTTAGTTAATAAGGCTGTAACGCTAGGGCTGCTGTTAAGGCCTTTATAGCCTTTATTTAACTTTTTAGATTTATTTCTTAACTCCTTTTTAAATATAACTTAGATATTTTAAATTTTAAATTTAATATATAAAGTATTTTTATAATTATTTTTATATTATTAATACTTATATCTCCTAAATACTTTTATTTACTTTATCTTTACCTTTTATCTTTTTATATACCTAATTATTTTAAATAAAAGTTAATAGTAATTTTAGTATATAAGTTTAGATTATATTATTTAAAGCTAAATAAGAATTAATAAAGTATATAATTATACTTTATTATAATATTTAAAATAGCTTTTTAATCTTAAATTTATAATTTAAAGTAAAAACTTACTTATAATATCTTTAATAGTCTTTTAAATATATAGCTATTTATTTAGTAATAAATTATAATAACTAGTAAAGCTAAGTAAACTTAAGATTAAAAAAGGAATTATATATTAAAGTTACTTAAGGTCTTTATTTTCTAGATATTAAAATCTTAAACTTATTTCTTTATACTATTAGGTAGTAGTTAGCTTATATTTAATACTATTTTATAAGTATAGTAATATAACTATACTTATTAGTATATATAGTTATTACTATAGTGTTAAAAGCTAGTCTAATAACCTAGCTAAGTAAATATTGCTTAATAGAGTTTTTAAAAGACTGTACTGTTAGGTCTAGTAGCTAATAGTAATTTCTAATGCGTTAGATGCTTATTGCTAGTCTGAAGTGGTGCTGTAAATCTAAAGAATAAATATACCGGCAACTATGCGATCGATGTTGGGAGAGTTTGGGCCACGGACGGCTACTTGGAATTGAGAAAGAGCTCCTTCGTGGTCAGTAGCATCCCCCGTTCTCGTATACCTGTGGCAATGGCCCGTGCCGAGCTTAACGAGATACTCGGGACGGCTCTTGGGCGACGTAGAAGGCAATGCCGAGTTCACTAAGAGTAGGCATAAGATCGTGCGACAGGATTACAGTAGGCAGAACCAAAACCTTAGCTCTTTGATTGTCATGAACCCTTGGCACCTCATTAGGTGTATAGTTGCAGAGACCAAAGCGATGAAATGCGCCAGCAAGATAAAGAAAGGTCTTGAATACCAGGACGGGTCTCCCCAATGGGAATCGAAGGATCTGGGAGAGCTTTCACAGTCCACAAGGTTAATTAAGGTTGGTTGGGCTGTGTTTCCGGATCGTGAGACTCACACATCGCCAAATCCCTAACGACCCATTCATCCGGGATGTGTATTTGGCTGATGTCGATATCGTCGAAAAGACTACCCGTATCAATTGACCCTACTGTTGATAATGGATCGTCAAAAGTCGGTATCGCCATAGGGTTCAGGCTAAGGTCTGGGGCTGGGTCATATGATACTGTTAAACTTTGTGGACCTTGTAAAAAGGTTTCTGGCAAAGAATCCAGTATTGAAGGGTTCCACGGTTCAGGTACGTCGCTAAAGTTCCATGAACTCGGTATAACAAGATTCGGTGTCGAAATTGGTTCGATGGTTTCGGTAGTATCATGAGAAGGCTTTGAACTCGGGGCACAGCATGAGCGAGCTGGTGTCGGGGATGTCTCTATATGCCTGTCCCCAGGTTCAGAAGACGACAAGGCAGCTGACGGTGTTGAGCTTTTGTCTGTATAGAGCGGCGACTGAATGCGCTTTTTATTTCTGCGACCTGTCTTGTGTGCACATGTGCAAGTCTCGCCCTCATCGCAAGAGCATCGCTCTGAGTACGGAACGCAGTCAGTGTAAACTCTGATGAGATAGCACAGAGGTAGCATACCTTGTCCAAACTGCTTCAGCATGGCCTGGTAAGATGCCGATGCGCATTTGCATTCAGTGTGAACAGACCGGGAGTTGCGCAGGGTCCTACAGTGATTGCACTGAGAGACCGGACGTCCTTTTCTGCTGACTCTGAGAAGCGGGCGGTCTATCCCGTGTTATCATAAGTTTGTCACGAAGGGCGATCCCTGCCATCAAATGGTACTTACCAGTATGCTGGCATTTAGCGACGCGGTGGCCGCGAATGCAGCTTTCGCAGGCCAGCTTCTCTACGTTGGAAGTCATCTCGAGAGAAGCTTTATGACAAACAGTATAGTAAAACCACGGAAAGATAAAAGTTAGGTATTACATAGCCTGGAGAAAAGAATGTAGTGGAGATGAATTTCGGAAACGACACATGGAAAAGTAAAGGGGGTAACTAGCGCACATTCGGTACCGAGGGTATGCGGTTAAAGGGTACACAAAATAGCCAATTATAACCATTTTTCACAAGCGATAAGCCGGCTAGTTAGAAGTGGGGGGTACGGAGTGGAATACATATTGAACTGGCCAAGTTAATTACTTATAGACATCTGTTGCCCTACTAGATATTAATCTAGATAATTATTAATTAAACGTAAGTTATATACATACTTAGTCCTTGATTGATTTATATTTATGGGGGACAGAAGCGATTGCAGATAATGCTATTATTAGCGCTAGAGTTCCAGGTCTTTAACTAACAAGTAGCTTGTAGTGCGGGGCAGTAAGACACGTTGGTCACATTGCCTACGCCTTAGGCGCCAAAACATACCATACTATTCTGTTCTAGACTTAGCGTCCAGTATCTGTAGTATATTAGTGTTTTTAATAGTAGCTGGCTAAATAATTTTAACCAGTTTTAGCGATACACTATACCAGATCAGAAAGCGGCTGCATCAACCTTTTGAAGACAATATTGTCATATAGTAATTAGATTCAATAGCTCTATCCTAAGGTTGGGATATAAATTATCCAGACTCCCCACTATCACTTTTCATATACCTTCAGACATTTAATTTAAAGTTGGCAGCTTTACAGTGCCTATTATACATCCTTAATAAGCCACCACAAACATGTCAAACTTGTACATCCTTAATATTATTAATACAAAGATTTACCCCCCGTTACGGTCCGGGACAGGGACAACTGAATAACAGTCCTGAACCTCAACCAGCACTACAGTGAGCACTGAAACACTGCTAGGCTTATATCAAATTAGCTGACCTCTCGTTGAGTTCCTATCACTGTCTCAGTACTTCCGCAAGGCGATTCCCCATCTGTTGATTTTGTTCTTGCTAAGAATGGGCAAGATATAAGGGGAGATATAATACACAGTCCTGGAAATAAGCTAACAGCTGAGATTGGAAATAACATTGGAACTCCTTTATAGGATTATCTTTTACTTATTTTAGCTAAAATATTAAATTTTTAGTAAGACTATTAGCCTAATTTGGGGGCTTTTATCCAAATACTGAGTATGAGTAAAGTATAAAATCTCTAATAGTTTACACTAATGCAAGCTAGCCGCCACAATAGGCGAAAATTGTCGGTAGAGAGAGGATAGAGAAAATAGCCAGTAGATAAAATGCTAGCAAATGTGTTTACAAGGTATTAAAATTTGTAAAGGCGAATTGAATACATAAAGGAGAGCTTTAGACACAGCAGAGCCCACACAATAGTTCTAACTGCCATCCGTGTCGTCTTTCGTCCACTGGTTCTCATCGACGCTTACAGATAAGCCGATCCGTCAAGCGTTTCAGTGACCTCGCATGCACCTCGAATGCCAGATCTAATAGCCCCTTCCATGTACCCCTCCCAGACAATAGAGGTCTCCGTTCCGATAAAGTGAATGTTCTTGAAGGGATCACGAATAAATTTTCCAGCACCAGTCAATAGTCCAAGCTTCATCACTAGGCTAAGTCTACCAAGAAACCAAGGATCCTTGAGCCAGTCCTTCTCGATGATGTTAATAGGCTCGGGGACTTTGTCGACAACTGTACCAAAAGCGTCGTTGAACTGCTTCATCACTGTATCCTTGCGCTCCTGCTCAGACAGCTAAGATCACCTTCGACCGGGCTGGCCGACATGGAAGCAAGTAATACTATACTGTTTATTCACAGGAACGCAGGTATCTCGAGTAAATGAGATGAGGCCATCCATGGATGTCAGCCCACCAGAGAGGTTGGCATTACGCCACCAGAGTTCATTAAAGACCAAGATGGATTTTGAGTAGTACCCGAATTCAGCAGAGTGAGCAAGCTCGTTCTTTGCTAGTGGTAGGTGAGGCTCAAAGTTGATCTTGGGATATAGAGATGTCGGAACCGAAAGAATTACTTTCCTGGAATGGTATCTGTGACCGCTCTGCGTTGTGATAGTACAACCTTTCTTATCTTGGACGACCTTAACGACGGGAGAGTTGAGTTTGATCTTCTTCCTGTGGAGCTTCTCAGCTAGCTTGATTGCAAACATCTCATTAGCTGGTTTATTAGCTCAAGTTCAAGTCGAGTGCAAGGGACTCACCCTGGCGATTACGGAGGTATCGGCCTCCATCCTTGGTATCAGATGATATGTTTGCAAGACCAGTTCCGCTCTTGATGTAGTTGATGAGAAACAAGGCACTTAGTTCATCTGCTTCGACACCAAGAAGATCTCGCGCTAACAGAGTCACAAGAACCGCGGCGATGCCTTCTCCGAACTCTTCGTTCGCAAACTGTAAAGCTGTCATGGAGTCAAGCTTCTCCGCATCAGGCCCGAAGTGAGGATGTTCAAGGTTAGATCGGTCAACATATTCTTGCAACTTCGTCATGATTGCGAGAATCTCTGTGAGTTACTCATCCGTAAACTTCAAAGTTAGTCTAGTTCATGAAAATTTGGGGCAAACCTACATCTCCGAACTGACCATAGGGAATGGCATGCGTCGTTCCGTTCGACTGATCAAGTGACAGTCCTTTGGTGCGCTGGACGATAAGGTCGAAGCCAAATTCTTGGGCCAAGGCGTACATCTCTTTCTGGTTGCTGTCATTTATCCAGGCGGCACCTAGGTCAGCCAGTCCACCGCCGGTAGCAACTGGGACAGAGAGAGTTTTGCCACCAACCCGATCATTGGCTTCAAGGACGATGTAAGAGAGACCGGCTTTTTCGAGGTCTACAGCTGCTTGGAGGCCACTGAGACCGGCGCCGATTATAATCACATCAACAAAGGGAGTAGAAATCATTTTAATAGTGTTTTTTGTTTCTATTACACTGGACTTGTTGCAAAAATCGGGCGCTATCTATATATATATACCTACACAATAAAATCATCTCCTCCATCGATCCGTGATCTATCGGGCTGAATCCGCGAGGTTTCTGTTACCTTAATAAAAACGGTAGCTGCGGCGAATCTCTTAGCTATGCCGAGTTGTCCGCGGTCCCCGAATCCGAGCCAGAAGTGCAGAATGCAAGTGATCATCATCATGCCAAGAAATCTCATGTTAGCAACTCGCTCTTTTGTCCCAATTGGGAAGTGGATTTGCCTGTACAATAACACCAATCAAAAATGCCATCCATATTCCTCATAGCCAATTATAGCCGGGCACTAGAAGTGATGACGAAAGTAGCGAACAATTGATGGCAAGAATTAGAACTCTAGATAACGTTGAAAAGATGCTTATTACACTTTATACAGGTATCTAAGTATCTAAGATGTATCTAGTGTATAGATCTATTAAGTTATAGCAATAAAGCAATACAGGTTAAACTTTCAGGGCAATACCTGTTTCGCTGCTAGAGTTTTAGTCTGGTTGAGACTGTCGAAGGGATTATTTAATCCCCAAAGCTTATAACCTCTTAGAAACGAACTACATGTACTTGAAACAAACAAAAGTTTAGCAGGATTAAAAACTTAACCTTAATAAATAAATAATAACTATAACTTTTTTTTTAAAAATTACATAACTGTTATCTTTAAGTCGGCATAGTATTTAATTACCAGCAAAGTACTGCCTTACCCTGTATCACGCTATCACGATTAGTATCAGGACCCCTGTTATAAGAGTGACGCGAGCTGACGCGAAGGCGAGGCGCGTGCCGACGGCACAGTAATTATGCGACTGATAATCCGCTGAAACAAATGAAACGAATGACGCGTATAATGTTCAATTTAGATTCCTGTCTAAGACTACTACTGTGCTTTAAGCAACTTTGGAGATCTTGAATCCACCGGGTAGTCTGGTTTGGAACACTCCCTTGGAATCGTACTTCTTCGCAACCTTGCGAATAAACTCAACATTCTTAGGTCCATAAGTAGAGAGAGGATCCTGGGTAAAGTCGGCGTAATTCAGATACTCCCAATCGACGGCAGCACCCTGGTCGATACTGTACTGCTTCATCGTCTTGCGGAAGCGAACCATGCGCTCACGAGCAATCTTTTCCTGCTCGACGCCGTTGATCATCAGCTGGACTTGGAACATGACGGCATTGTCCTTCTCGCGATCAAGACCGACGACGTTGCCGCCTCGCTCGAGGGAGTGCTTAGAGAAGATTGTGGGGATGGCCTGGAAGATGGCGTGGCAGATAAAGTCACCGTCAGGGGATTGAGCCAACCAGTCGCTTACGAACTGTTTGTGCAGCTCCAGAGCCTTCTTGTACAAGCCGAGCTTGTTCTTGAAGGTGATGGCGAACCAGACGTTGCTAACGATGTCAGTATCGCAGTAGACAGCAAAGCGATTATCACCTACCGGTATCCTGCAACAAGCTCAAGCTCAATCGTCATGTTGCGATGAGTATCTTTGCGCAAGTTGGAGGTCTCATAAGGAATCTTCCAGAACTCGTCCAAGGCCTTTGGAGCGACAGCACCAGTGGTATCCTCATACGAGACAGTGATGCCAATCTTCTTATTCTGAGGAGTATAGCTCCAGAAAGGAATGACTGATCCATCCTGGTAGTTGACGATATTATCGGTCCAGTCTTTGTAGGCCTGGACGTGCGCATCGGTTGTTTCTTCGGCCGAGTAGGTGACCAGGCCACCCCAGAGGAGAGGAGCGTCGAAGGCCTGGACGTCGAAGCGGGTGACGATACCAAAGTTGGCTGAGCCGCCCTTGAGGGCCTTCCATAGATCGGCGTTGTTGTCCTTGTTGGCATTGACAATGCGTCTAATGAAGCGTTAGCAGATGCCACTATAGTGCGTGTACGTGGCTATAGCGTGCGTGTACATACCCATCGCCGAGGACAACCTCAAAGTTGACAACCTGGTCGCAGCCAAAACCCCGACGGGCAGTATAAAAGGTATTGCCACCGCCAGTCAAGAAGCCAGCGACACCAACAGTCGCAGTGCGACCACCTGCAGCAGTAGCACCGTATGGTTCAAGAGCCCCGTAGACATCTCGCCAAATAGAACCAGCCTGGATCTGAGCGACCTTCGTATTCTTGACATACGTAGTCTTGTTCATCAATCCTGTGCATGTTAGTTTCACGTTGAACCAATAGCAAAGACACTCACCCATGTCAATAGTGACACCATCGTTAACTGCACGCAATTAGACAAACTCAATCAAGCGAGCATCCAACTCACTGTTATTCGCTGCCCAAACGGTGTGTCCACCGCTTCGAATCGCGAAATTACACTTTGCATCGGCTGTTAAGGTCTTGATAATCGTAGATACATCCTTGGCACTCTCGGGCTGAACGATGCAATAAGGTTCCAGCTGCGACGACACGGAAAAGTACGACTCAGTGCGGGTCTTGTAGCCGTTACTATCGGGGTAGTAAACGTGCTTAAGACCCTTTGCTTCAAGTGAGGCACACTGAAACGTGAAAGGTCAGTGACATTGCTTTTTCTCCTGAATACGACAGAAATAGGCTTACGCAGGTCTCCATTGCTACGGCGGGTGAAGCAGCGAGGAGGGCTGATGCCCAAGCCAAGACCGAGGCACTCGTCTTCATGATTGTGATGAAACGGGATGTCACTTTGAGGGGGGAGAGAAGATCTGAGAGGACAAGTCTGTGCGGGAACTTGGGTACTTTTTGTTGATGGGCAAGATCGTCTTGTGCAGAAGCGGCTGAGGAAGCGGCTGGTTCGTGGACCCTGGTTCTTTGGGGGAAAATCACGCAGATGGAGTCGAATGCTGGGGGCGATGGGGATGCGATTGGTTCGTCAGATGGGCTGGAGGTTGGATTTGGTAAGGGATTCATGGCATTACTCGATTATGCATATTGGTTGATCCTGCATAGATGATCTTGATCGTTTTGGGTCATGACCCCGGGATTAACATGGTTCGCCATAGGTGAGCAGACGAGCTGCAAGGTCAAGATGGTAAGGCATCAACCAGACAGTATGAATAGCCATGGAGAGACGGAGTCTGTTATTGCAAGTTATCTGATCGCCAATTGTCATAACCCACGAAACGAACAAACGTGTAGTTCCAATGGCTGTAGATTGACGAGATGTCAGTGCTAAATCAAGCTTAAGCTCGACGATGTCATGCTTCTGACCCTAAAAGCTAGCTCAAAGTCTGCGCTGACAGTGGATTCACGAGACTCTAAATTAATACGACCCAAAGTCTCGGTGAGCTCGAGTCTTCAGGGGGACCATTGTTCCCTCAATCAGCGGCACAGTCATCCTGCAACCCTCAGGGGATATTATCCGAGCGTTACATCGGCAGTTGGGGCTGACGGCTCGTAGTCAACCGTAAAAGGCGGGGATTTATGCCGATCTCCTGATCTCGAGTCATGGCCCTTGTTTACATACAGCCCGTTACAGCGCGGAATTACCGTGAGAACAGACCAGCTAAAACCTGTCTTTTTTCCACAAGTCTAGGCTTGTTATGGAAGGCCATCCTCTCTTCCCGGACGGCCCGTCAAGTTTGACGTTTTATTTCTTCCCTCTAATCTCGCCTGACGTTTCCCCAATAATTAAGGTTCAACCCCAGTCAAGTCTCTGTCGTCTCTTTTCCCTCACGCAAATTCTGCCCTTTGCGTAGTGATCATCAAATCACGTTCAGCTGTATATGAGTAGACGATGTGACTTAAAAGATTTGCACGATTTGATGCCCAAGTTGACACCTAACGATTTTGCGTCTCATTATTCCCACTTCATCCCGTCATGTCGTTCTGAGTTTGCACTACGCGGGGTTTTAACTCTCGATCAACTGTTACAATGTCGTTTCCTGTCGTCAATGGTGTCGAGGTTGCGGTGCCGCCTCCGTCGGGGTACAGAGTTGACTTTGAGAACCCTCTGACTGATGCGTCGATGGTGAGGAATGCGTATTGGATTTTCGGAATGGAGTTTGCGATAGCGACGGCGTTTTTGGGGCAGCGGATGTATACGAATGCAGTGATTTTGCGCAAGTTCTTGATTGACGACTGTAAGTTCACCGTGTCCTTGTTTAGGATGTCACTAATTGGCTGCAGATTTAATTCTTTTCGCTTGGGTACGAGAGTCGGCCATCTTCAATGACGTTGACTAACCTTTCAGGTCCTTTCTATTGCGGCTCAATCATGTCTCCTCAATGCATACAGTCGCAAACTACTCGGCGTCCATGCATGGGAGATGCCAATCGACAGCAACACCGAGGCTAACCTACTCGTCATGTGTACGACACTGACGTACATCCCGACGACAATCCTCTCCAAGCTAACGCTCTGCTTCTTCTACTATCGCCTCTCACCGTCTCTGTGGTATCAATACTCGGTCTACTTTACCGGTTTTCTCTGCAGTGCAAGTCTCGTCGGCATTTGGTTCAGTGTTCTGTTTGCATGCAAGCCTATCGCTGCAGGATGGGATGTGAGGATGTCGGTTGGGGCTACTTGCATCAATCGTCCCCCCATCTACATCACCCAGGCTGCCTTTGGTTGCATCACTGATGTGATGTTGCTGGTGTTGCCTATCCCGACAGTCATCGGTCTACAAATGTCTACTAGACAAAAGCTTGGTCTCGTTGGTCTCTTTGCTATCGGTTCCATTACCCTCATCACATCCATTGTCCGACTCGTTCTCCTTCTGCCGAGCTTGTCAAATCCCGACCAGAGTTGGTCGTTGGCAGAAGGTTGCCTCTGGGTGTAAGTCATCTACTCTCTCTTGTATAACCCGTCTGACACAGACAGCATCATCGAAGCCAACCTTCTCATCATGTGCGGCTCCCTCCCAACACTTCGTGTCTTTCTCAAGAACGTCGCCCCTCGAGTTCTCGGCGACAAGAGTACACGAAAAGGCAGTGAAGAGCAAAGTGGAAGCGCCAACTTTGGTCTCCATACCTTTGGTGGTTCGAATGGCCCACGACGCAAGTTTGATACGCTCGTGGAGCTGGAACATGATACTCACTTCAACAGAGTCAGTCTACGGCCTGAGGGCATGGGTAAGACGGACGTGAACATCTACAGTGGACGGTCGGATGAGTCTTTGGAGAATAACGCGACTGGGGATAATGATAGTGAGGACGGGATACTGCAGACACGTACGACGACTGTTCAGTATACAAATATGTAGCTTACGATGGATGAAAAGCAATATTAATTCAATTGGGCCATTTGGCTTATCTAAAGTGGACACTTGTTCTTATCTGTTGGCGGGTCGACCTTAGATTGGCGACCTGAGGTGGGACCAGTAGCTGAAACTCATCTTCACGCATATTCACGATACAACCACAGCTCAATCATCCACAAACATGTCAAACACACGCATTGAGATCGATCCGGAGGGCGATACTCTTATAATTCTTCCAGTCAAGCCTGTCTCTACCCAATCCGAGACCCCGGACTCTCCTACCGAGAAGCATTTCCTTTGCTCCAAGAAGCATCTGACCCTTGCCTGTCGTCGGGCAGCAAAACTATTCTCAAGTCAATTCAAAGAGGCCTCAGTCGAGTCAGACGGCCTTTATCACTGGAAATTCGAGGGCATCTTCGACGTTGAGGCATTTGAGCTCGTTTTAAAGATCGTCCACGGTAAAACACGCAATGTCCCCCGCAGTGTCAAGCTGGATCTATTATCCGACATCGCGACGATCGTCGACGATCTAGAGTGCCATGAGGCCGTGGCATTCTTCAGCACCAACTGGCTCTTTGGATGGACTGTTGAATGGCTTCAGCCTGGACAGTTGAGAGATAAGCCATTGGCCCAGGTGATTCTAGCATCCTTCGTCTTCGAGCATGCATCGCTTTTCCAGACCTACACCAAAATGGCTATAAGGCACAACACCGATGTCGTATCGACTTATGATCTGCCAATCCGGGGAGATGTTTCTGGTATGTCAGGTTGCGCACGATCATGACCCCAACTGACGATTTAGATAAAATCGAAAGCATGAGAATCGACATTCTGCAGCGTCTTGTGGATGGGCTAGAAAACCTTCAGAGCAAGATCCTTGCGGACAAGGTAGGCTGCAATGAAGCGTGCCGAGCCATGCTGCTGGGAAGTCTGCTGCAAGGAATGAAGATGTCTGGCTTGTACCCCCATCCCCCATCGCCATTCCCTAAGCTATCCCTCGACGCTGTTCTCGCATCATTGGCCAACCTGCAGTCGCCGGCCTATTTCGGGCCGCAAAGCCAAGGTCCTTTGCTCAACTATTCTGGCAGATGGAACCTTGATCCTACATCTGCGAACCTCGTTTCCGTGGGTCTTCTCGGATACCAATCTGGTCTTGTCCAGAATCTACCAAAGCCTGCACCAGCTGGAACCAATACTCCTTCTGCATCGGCACTTCAGCCAACTGCCGGTGTCGCTGCGCCCACTCAGCCTTCCAGCGGTCTTTTTGGTAACAGAAATGCCCCTCAAAACACCAACACTCGACCGCCGTTCAACTTTGGATCTTCTAGTGATCTCTCTGGCACAACTACTGTGTCTCAGAATCCCAAGAGTCCTCACGTGTCCTCTCAAGCTGGAGGTAAAGGCACATTTGGCAACGGCGGTTCTAATGCCTCAACGGCAGAGAATCCAGATCAGCCTGGGACTATCGTTAGGCACAATTGTCGTCTGAAGGACCTCATTGAGCCCTTGGTAGTGGCAGCTGAAAAGGAGATCACGGGGTTGAAACTTGCAGACTTCCCACGACTGTAGTGGCAGGATAGATATGTAACGAGCGTGGATGGGCACCATATTTAACCTATAGCACATGGAAAATTACGATTTACATTAACCTTTTGTCCTTTTCCGAAGTCTCTCGATAGAGCCCAAGTTCCTTGCTGACTCAAGCTCTCATCCAAAGATTCAACAGCAACTAGCACATCTGGTCTACTGATAGAGATATCGTTTTAGAAAGGACTGAGTGCATTATAGCTATAACCTGATATAAACTGCGCACCAACTCGTCGTTGACTTCGAACGCTAGAATAGTTTGTAGAAAGAACTACTCTAGTCTACGTAAATGCAGCCCCATCTCGGTCAAGAGCCCAATCAACCAAAAGCTCGGGGTTCTCCTCAATCTCCTCCTTGCAACCCATTAACCACTTCCATCTGCTTTCAACGGTATCTGAATGACGGACCCACTTGTTGTAAAGGTCATCAAGAACCTGGGGTAGCAACCTTGCAGCATCATTCTCTTTCGCTCGATCCAACAGCTCTTTCCATTGTCTGCGACGGGTGCTGATAAGGTCAAGAGCTTCGCGTGAAAAGTTACCTGCGTTGAACCACGGCGTTTGCTCAAGAAGTGCTCTCCACTCCCTAGCTTCAGCTTCGGGGAGGTGGCCAACGGGCGTAAAGTGGTGGGAATTGAATAGTTGGCGCAAGAGTGATGAAAGGATACCGCGTTTCTCGTCAAGCATTCCCACAATCCACTTCTTCAAATACTCAGCCAGTTCTCCTCGGCCAATGGTCTCAACGAAGCATCTGTTACAGCAAATCCTGTCCCGATCTTGGCCCAGCAACTCAGTTTCCCCGTGGAGACTGTATCTCCATCCATTATGGAACCCCTCTTGGCGGAAAGACCGAATCTCTTGCCAGCTCTCGCATCCGGGGCAGCGTGCCATGTACATCGGGTATAGACGTCTATTGCCGTTGGTATGTCGGGCCGGCGGTTTCTTGCTCCTCAATGTACTCAAGAATCCTGGGAAATCACGATCTAGATCTGTCGCAAAAGGGACTTGCCGAGACGGGACGATGGGAAAGTGTTGACTGCCACGATTGCTCGCAAACCGAGTATAAGAGGAGAGGCTCTTGCGGAGCCGACACTCATTGCAGTTCCGAAGATATCTCTTCTTGCCACATTCCTCGTTCTCAATGGAAAGCGCCATTCGATCAAAAAGCTCCAGTTGCTCGTTATCATCCATATCCCGAAACTCTTTCTCAAACAGCCTTTCAAACCCAACCAAGTCTGACACGTTTAAAACGCCCAAGTGCTCAGCCGGATCCCCGCGGACATCACACATGACACCTTTTGTCACCGCGAAAAGGTAAAGCGCCCGTCTGCTTTTCTCCAAATGATATGCCTCAGAGCCTCGCATCAGTCGATGCTGAGGCCGCCATACAGGGCTATCTTCCCAGGTAGTGATCATGCGAGCAGCATCAGAGTCCGGAAGAGGCTTCCGGTACCCCAGCCGTAGTAAGGAATGGTTGTCAAAGCATTTGTGAGGAAGAAGACGAAGGCAATCGGTGCAAGCCCAACGCATTGATTCCCAAGCTTCATCTTGCCAACCAGGGTCCAATTTGCTGTCTCTCGATCGGAAAATGAGAGGTGGACCGCCGTGATCACCTGCCAACTCGAGTTGAAGAAGACGCTCGACTAGATGTTTCTTTTGCGGGTTTATGAGACGCCTGAAGTGTCTGCTGGATTGGCTGAATGAAACGAGGCCGATAGGGTCGAGAAGACGGATGACCTGACATTGGATCTCGTTCGGGAAGTCAATAAACATGGTGATGAAGTATACATCTAAATTTGCGAGGAATTAAATACTGTAGGCGATTAATACATAAATTGGAAGGTGTTATAAGTTAAGGATCACTAGGTTAATTCGCAGTGAGTTATATAACATGGAAGGCTGACTAAGGCTCTATACCCAATTATTGATTTTAGGCAGCGACCTGTTTTAGCCTATTTTAAAAGATCTTACAGAGGCTTCTCAAGGCACAGATCTCATCTACACAAGGGGCAATAGATATGATGGTTGAAATTTAGCCTATTGCATATTATAGACTTTTTTTAATTAAGCTTTTCTTAACATTTCCAACTAGAGACTCTCTTTCACCAAGAATTAATGCTTACGTGCTGTTCTGACATAGACCTGGCTAGCTTAGTAAAGCCTTTAAATAGCTCGCAGGTAATTATGACTTTGTAATACTAGTCCAAGTAGCAGTATTCGAGGAAATGCCCATGGTCCTGCAACTGGTGGTAAAATTTACCTCTGGAAGTGTACGAAACCTAGGGGTTGAAGAACTTGAGAAATGGAACCTCTAATGCGGCGCCAGAGACCTGAGCTATTAAGCCTTGTCTTAAGGTTCCTTTTAATATAAAATAAAGCTATTATTAGTAAGTTAAAGATTTATAGAACTCGGAGTCTCTTACTTATACATACTATATTTTATTTATTATAAATAAGTAGCCTCTTCTCTAAGACTAAGTAGTAAGACTCCAAGCCGCAGTTCCTTAAATAATCTTAGTAAAAGTAAAGCTAAGGTCCCTAAGTAAGCTATAGTAACTAATACAAACTATAAATAGATAATTTAGTCCTTTAGTAAAAGTCTATTTTATTTTTCTATATTACTAAAGTATTTCTTTTAGAAAGCTTTATTAAATCTTTAACTAATAGCTAAGATTTAGATGTCGGGATTCTGTCGGAGGAACTCTTCCATCGAAGTAGTTTTAACATTCAACTTCTTATTATCAAGGTTCTTGAGAGAATACGTCCCGTCAAGTTGGAATAGTTGATAGAAGAGGCCAATGAACCCGTAGTAGTCGTTATATGGCTTTTGTTCACGCATACTGTAGGCAAGCTTCCTCAGATCATCGAGAGAACCTCTTTCCTTGAACTTGATCTCAACACCCCTAACTTCTTTATAGATCTTTGCAAGCTCGCGGGGTGAGTAGGCGCCAGAGTGCAATTCCCAGAATCCTCCCTCAGGGGCGTCATCACGCTCAATGACGGCGACGGAAAACTCGGCAGCGTCCTTTTCTGTGGTCAAGTCCCACTTCTCATCTCCAGTTCCCCAGATATCGACAGTCTTTTTCTCCGGATCCCACGGACCGTTGTAGGCAGGAGAGAAGTTTCCGTGACCAGGGACAGAGAAATAGACCTCGGTCAGACCACCAGTCAAGAGCCAGATGGGCTTGATACTCGAGGTAAGCTTAGCCTGCTGATAGAAGGCGATGCATGCATCGTAACTCTGATGCATTCCAAGCTGAAGCTGTCTCCAGTCGCAATTCCAACTAGCAGCCAGAAAGCGAGTAATGCCAGCTCGCTCAGCGGCGCGTAGGAGGAGGAGCTGGCCATCGAGGTGCATCACAGGAGTTCCTGCATAGGCACAGATGACAGCATCAACATCCTTACAGGCTTGGTCCAGAGCATCGACATCCCAGTAGTTTTGGATCTTGACAAAGCTCTCAAGCTTCGATCGCTGTTCCTCTGTGAGTTTATCTGGAGATCGGCCGAGGCCTCTGACCTTGTGACCACGAGAGGAGAGGCTCTCGATCAAGTGTAGGCCAAGATTGCCAGTGACACCAGTGACGAGGACAAGCATGGTGAGAAGTGAATGATTGAGAAAGGGAATGATAATGAGGATGATAGTGATACTAGTACAGTGATGAATCAATGATGGGATGATAGCAAGATAATTCCAATCTCATTTATAAGTCATATTGTTATGGTTCTACACGGTGTATGTATGCTTGATCGGATTTAACTACCAACATTCGTCCGTCTCCGACATCTAGGATTATCAGCTAAAATACAATCTCAAGCCATTTCATCACTTAAAACAAAATGGCATCCAAAACGGGCTAGCCATCCGGACTGGATCCACCTTGAGGCTGACAAATGAAGGATTTGGAGATTTTCGGCCAATCGGAGCATGAATTTGTCCCGCTACTTCAGAAAGTTGTACTCCACAACTCTGGTCGACAGTCGACCGCTTATTGATGACTTTGCTTGTCACTAACACGAAATTCTGCTCTTCCTTTTGTCATAGCCCCAATATTATTCCAGAGGCGCCATTCTCGGAGCTGGAGAAGTTTCAAAGTGCGAAATATTTGAAATCAAATCCACATGCCAACATCATCTGGCTTGGTCCGTAGTTGTAGGTTACTTCCGTTTCTGGTGGCTTCTATAAGGAAAATATTTGGTCATCGGGCTTTGACACGGTAACTTTAATGTCCAATTGGTACTCCGCAAGACGGCTGTCAGTCCAGGAATAAACATATATATATCATCTCATCATTCAAGTCAGTGATCTGAAAAAACGCTACAACTATCATCTTTATATCAATTCAATCATCTACTCTCTCCAACTTCACAACCATGTCTCAAAACCAAGACATCATCCCGTACCATACTGTCACCCGCGAGATCTACGCACCAATCGGCGAGGTCTGGGGTCTCCTGGGTGGCTTCGGGGCTGAGAAAGCCTGGTATCCGGGATGCATCAAGCTCAGTCTCGAAGGCTTCGGCATAGGCTGCATCCGCAAGTTCAGCTACGAATATCCCACTGGGCCACAGAAGGGACAGCGCTACGAGTTCTCCGAAGAGCTGACTGAAGTGGACGCTCCCAATTACTCCATGTCATTCCGAGTTCGAAGACCTGATTACCCAGACATGGTCGCATTCGGAACAACCGCACTGGAGGTCATTGGGCCGAACAAGACCCGCTTCATTTGGAGCTCAAAAGGGAGCCCACTGCCGGAACAGCATCTGCAAGGCCTGAAGGAGGATCTGGAATGGCGTTTCTCTGAACTCATTGCGGCAATTGCCAAGCAGGTTGAGTGATGATCGTGGCAGTACTACCGTTAAAGTTGTCATTGCATGGTCAGTGCAAGGGAGTCGGGAGCCGTTATCATGGTAGAGAGCTGGCTATTAGAGCCAATAAACTATCCTGAGTTGCCTGCATCGTTCAAAAGAATCATTCAGTAGTGTCCTTGAAGATGAATAACCAAACCTACAGTACCTTGAGACTCGCTGCCATGCCCCTACCGGAAATCAGTTATTAGTTATTACTCGAGTTCTGTTAATCATGCGTTAAAAATCCATTGACGTCAGACCACAGTTAACTTTCTGTAGATCATTCAAGAGAAAGAGCATTACGATAGGATGACCCTCTGTAATATTTGCTAAGTACTTGGCCTGCATCACTGTCGCGAAGCAAGGGCGAAGTAACACTTATGAGGTGCTGCATTCAAGCCATGTAACGTAGTTTTGTTGCCATAACTGTTTAAGAAGAAGAGAATCAGACAATATATAGCACAGATACTATTAATCTATTGGCTGCAAATGCTAGATACTAAGTTCTGTCCGCTAAGTTAAGCTCTTAGCCACAAGTCTTAACTGTAAATAATATATCTAGCTTATAACTTAGATATTATACTAAATAACTAACTAATTACTATAGCTAAAGGCTAATAAGAAAAAAACCTAGATTATAACTCTTTAGCTAGCCTTAAAGGTATATAAGATGCTCTAATCTATTAGCTAAGAAAGGTTAGCTTAATACTATAAATACCCTAGATCTTTAAGATAGTAACTTTAATAAGAGAAATCTTTACTTAATATTTACTTCCTTAAATAGTAGCTATTAATAACTATATTAATAGGGCTATAGTTATACTATAAGCTATAATTTAGTATAGAAATACCTTTAAAAATATAAGTAGCTATAAGGCTATTAAAATATAGTCTAGAAAAGCTATATTATTTATTTATATAAAGGACTTTTATTAGCTTAGTAGTAATTTTCTTATTAACCTTACTCTCTTTAATTATAAGACTATTACCTATATAGTAGCCTATAGTAAATTCCCTATAAGGATTATTTAAGTTACTTAGCAAAAAAAAGATATACTTTTTACTTTAAAGAAAATAAAGAAAAAAAAAAAAAAAAAAGGAAAAAGGCTATAAAGCTATTATAGTAAAATCTAGCTTAAATTATATTTATATTTAAGGTATAAATAGTAATTTAGCTAAGAAGGACTTTTTACAGGTATAGTATATAGCTATTAGATTTATTAAGAAATACTAATATATAAGAAAAGCTTAATAGAATGTTTTATAATAATATATATATTAGTGTAATTAGGAAAGAAGGTTAGAAAGAAGGTTCAGGGTAATCGGAAGGTAGTAGCGGAGTTGAGTTTATGAGTCAATCACAAGGTTAGAAAACACACTTCGGGTTTAACACAATAATGCTAGATACAGATACCAATCAACCAGTTTCGTTGAATGACCTCATATCATCAGACCACAGAATCTCCTTGTCAAATCCGTTCACGGCCTGATGGACAAGGGCAGCCGCAACAGACTCAAGTCGGATCGTAGTGATGTTCCCCTGCATGCGAGACTTTAGCGCTTCAAGGTCTGTAGAATCGTTGATGATAAACCCAGGTCTCGCTACACATGCCACAGCCTCATCAGGATGCTCCTTTGCAAAGGCTACGACCTTATTCTCAACTTCGCCCTGTGTATAGATTAGTCGCAGTCCAGTGGATGTTCAGACTAAAACCTACCCGCATGAGAAAGTAGTCTGGCATAACCGACGGAGTCTTGGTCTGGTCCGTCTCTGCATCGGCGCCACTCATGTATAGAAAGCGGAATGGCTTATTCGTCGCTGACTTGACCATGCTTTGAAGGCCGGCCAGTGTATCCTCAACACAAATCTTGCGTGCTTGCGCAGGATCCAGCGATCCATAAACCATAGGTGTTATACCAACGGTCCTGTAAAAGTTAAACCGAGAGGCTTGACAAGGTGGAAGATGACTTACCAGATGCATGCATCTGCCCCGCGGAATGCATCTCGTACATGATCAGGATAGGTTCCATAGTCTGGCACGACAACAGACTCGAAGCGCGCCGGGAGGGTACCAGTTGGAGGAGAAACAAGCTTTCGCGAGACAGCAACGACACTGCTGACTTGAGGCAGCTTCAGGCTTTGGCGAATAATCTCGCTGCCAACGTAGCCATTTGCGCCAGTAACAATAAGCTTCATTGTCGGACGACTTAGGAATTGAGGATTGAAGAGGTATTACTGTATTGTGGTGATGTATTCAGTCTCTTGACTAGACCAACGGCACATCAAGCGAGCCAAAGGCTACTTATATATACATGTAGCCTCCCATCTCGGCCATCTGTATTGAGCGGGATTCCAAAGCCGAAACCTTGCCAACTATCGACTCACTGGTCTAACTTTTATGCCGCGAATAGTGCTTTAACAGGTTAGGCTATGAGAAAAGAGACGTAATTATGAAGTACAGGAGGCGAAGGCCGAGATGTGGCTTGTTGTCCTCTAATCTGATTTGATAAGAATTGGGCCGTGACCATAGTGTCATCGTGTCAATCATTCCAGCGCGGAGTTAAGTGAAAGTCGGACAAAATATTCCCGATTATTAGTACCTCGATTTACAAGCCAGTAGCCAGAGAGAGCTAACCGGTACTCCGTGACTTAGAGCTTTACTATTATTTAAAAAAGAATATATAATATTTTTAAATAGTAACTAATAAGTACTCTAAGTATAGTTTGTAAATTTTAAAATTTTAAATTATATATTAAAAGATAAGTAAGTTAATACTTTAAAATAGTATAATCAGTTTAAACCTTAGTACTTAATAATTTTAAATAAGTAAAACTTATATATATAGCTTAAATAGTATAGTTATTATATAATTATATAATAAAGTATTATAAGTTATAAAATATAAATAATTATATAAGATAGTTTAATTAATTAATTTTAAGTAAATTTACTTAAATATTATTACCTATACTTAATTTTATATTTAAATTAATAATTAAAGTAATAGTATTTATATCTATATTATATTTTATAATTTTCTATTACTTAATTTAAATAATAAAACTTATTTATATATTTATTAAATATTTATATAAATAAGGATTAAAGTCTATATAGCCTGTTATAAGGTTAAGTTACTAAAGCTTCTATTTTATATATATTACTATTATTTAACTTATTGTAATAAAGTATATAAAATCGTTTATTAAGAAAAGCAATAGTATTTAGCTAGTTAGGTGTTAAATACTGCCTTTTTCTCCAATCACGAAATGGAATACTTAACTATACTCCACTGCAAACCCACTCTAGCGAGCCAGCTTCTACACTGTCAATGGCCATATAACCAAGCCTCCTCTACATATTACCCTTAATAATAAATCCGTCCTGGTCCTTGTATTTCTTGCAGAATTGTTTACTATTAGCCAGGGCCTGCACAAACTTGCAGGCATGACCGTCGTTATGATAACGCTTTACGTGCTTAAAGATATTCTCCTACGAAGAATCTTTTCTCCCCTTGTAATTGGTGATCTCTTCGAGAAGAAGCCTGGGAGGCCTTGGCGATGTATATATAACTAAGTCTATGCGAATCTTCCATTTAAGGAGGCGGATTTTGTTGGGTATTGAGAGCCATGACTGTCGTAGGAATGAGTAGAAGAAGATGCTGAGATTTACGGCGTGTATATTCCAGAAGTTGAACCTGACCTGGTGGGGCGGGTGCTGTGCGGCACTAGTGAAGTCTACTATTAAGCGTTAGCTATGTAGCGTCTATAGGCTTTGACTGGAAAGCTTACCAATAGCATTAATCATCTTGGCCGTTTTTGCTTCCAGGTTCTCCTCCGTAACATGTACTTGGCTGGTATACTTGTATCTAACCCCTAAAGCCTACTTTACGTGAGTGTAGATTTCTTCTAATAGCTGAAAGATTGTTTTATCGGACCGGCGATCTGGCCTATTAGCCCTGGCCGCTTTCTTACTCTGGAGTAAGTGCGATGCCTTATAGTTATCGTGAACAGTAGCTAGGGCCAAGGCCTTTGCAAAAACTACAGGATGCTTGAATTCGATGCCGAAGCCAAGGTGGATGATCGGGTGAAGGATGCCACCAAACATGCGCACGAGCATATCATCAGCTAGCTCATCTCCATTGAATACGTAGTCATTGAGCACCGTCTGCCATCCCTTCTGGCTAATCTCTTTTTTAAAGAAGATTAGGAAGTTGTGGTAATATTTTTCGCTGCCTAAGTAGGTCTTGTACTTCTCCAGGTCATGCATTTGTGTGACAATGGAGTGCTCGAGGGGTGATGGCGATCTTTGGTAAGATCTATTACCATCCCAGGCCTGCCTAAGTTCAGTAGGTGTAGCATTCAGAGCGAAGAGAGAGAGGAGGTGATGGGCGATATGATTCTATTGTGAAGTCAGCAGAACATTAGCTTGTACTGAAGTTGGCTTACATGGAACTCAGCATGGTTGAAGAAGATGTGATGATTCTCGTGGTTCTCTTGTAATAGCTTGCTTGTGGTGTCGGCAGCCTCAGAGGTGATCCCGGGCACATAAAACACAGGCTGCTGCAACGGCGAGAGGCGGGCCTTCGAAGGGAGATCCATTGTGTGCGTAGAACGTGTTGGATGGGCCCTCCAGAGTCTCTGTACCGGATTGAGTCTCAAAGGTACGTGGCTGCAGCTAGTTGTCCTGAGCGAATGCTTCATGTATACCGGTTTGGTGAACATTGGCACCTACCGCGACGTATCAGCAAACCACAAGAAAGATAATGAAGTGCAAGACTCCAGTGATGCAGCGTATCCGTCACGTGACTACCTGTGAAGTGAAGCTGAGTTATGACGTCGAACTCAGGCTACAACTAGGAACATGAAAGGGGCCACGCGCAACAAGTGTTCCGTCTTATAAATCAAGTCTTAGAAATCAAGTCTTAGTCGTCACTCACTGAAAGTCACCTTCAAAGACTTCTAAGGGCTACTCTCTTTAGGGTTTAGACCTGTCCTAAAAGCATTTATCAAAGACGCGTTGTTTACGTGAAATTCCATAATTATACCTTGAAGTTCTCTAATATGGGTTGATAGGCTAACCGTAAACTGTGCGAACTTACTTTAAGAGGCTAGCCTTCCGGACGGTCATTGACTAGCAAGCCACTAGCTATAGGTCGGGGATCGCCCCACAATGTGAAACCAGCTACTATGTTACTACTTCCGAAGCGGTGGAGCAGGGTCAATAGTTCTCACGTACTTACAGTATTCACAAAATAGTTGTGAAGTTTACGACGGGCTTAGAAATGGGGGAATGACTTCTTTCGGTATTAACGGACATATGGCATTGGCTTTTATTAAGTCCGGGAGTATTGATCGTGGAGAGTCCTTAGAAGCTGTAAGATGGCAACAGCATGCTATTCTTTAAGAGCTGTAGGTGCTGCTACAAGCTGGAGAACTATTGCAAGTATCAAACAATTCAACTTCCAAGTTCTTCATTTACACACTTTTCCACTATGCCTTCCAATCGTGCAGCTTTCATCAAAAGCCCCTCATCCCAACGCCTTGAGGTCGATGATGCTCCTTTCCCCATGGCTAAAGATGGTGAAATTGTGATCAGAAACCATGCTGTTGCAGTCGTAAGTCAATTCAAGACTAAACTACCAAAAAGAGGAACTAACACTTCAAAGAATCCTATAGATTGGAAGCTATTGTAATGAAGACTCGAGGAGAATGGCTGAAAGGAAGCTGCTAACATACTTGAAGGGCAATCGAACCTATCCGTAACATGGTCGTTAGGTCCTTCCCTTTTGTCTATGGCGGCGACGTTGCTGGTGTTGTAGAGGCCGTCGGAGCAGGGGTCACTGGATTTAGCAAAGGCCAGCGCGTGTTTGGGTAAGTGACCATTTAATGGGCCAACACCCTTGCTATGATGGAAAGTTATTGACAAGATACATCAAGTCATCCAATGAGCCTGAGTTCGGGCGAAAATGCTCATGGAGGCTTCCAAAACTATACCAGCATCCCAGAGCACTCAGTGTGGCCCATCCCAAGCCATATCAGCTTCAGCCAGGCATCCGTTCTGCCTCTGGCTCTTTCCACAGCAACAATTGGTTTATACCGTAAGGAAGATCTCGGACTGCCTCTGCCTTCGCTGAACCCTATCCCCACTGGTGATTCCATCCTCATCTGGGGTGGTGCATCTTCTGTAGGTGGAACTGCAATCCAGCTGGCGGTCGCATCCGGCCTGCGTGTTGTGACTACGGCATCAGCGGCCAACCACGAACGTGTCAGGTCGCTTGGTGCTGCCGAAGTCCTTGATTACCGTTCGGCAACCATTGTGCAAGATGTTACTGCCGCTCTGTCTGGTAGTCCTGTGGTCGGTGTCTTTGACGCCGTATCGGAGGAGGCAAGCTTCAAGCCTATCATCGAGATTCTTCGCGAGCTTGGCAAGAGAAGTCTTCATGTTGTGTCTGTCCAACCCTTATACGCCTTACCCGGATATATTCAGGAGAGTCTCCCAGGAGCCAAGGATAGTAGGTGTCACACTTCTACCCCCACACAAGGCAATGCTCTTCTAACTCCGACTCTTCATAGCTACGGGCCTTCACTTTGCGACGGACAAGCATGTCAACGAGCATTTCAAAGACTGGATTCCCAAGGCCTTGGCTAGCGGGCTGCTTCAGCCCAAACCTGACCCGCTCGTCATTGGTAAGGGACTGGAAAAGATCCAGGAGGGTATCACCAAGCTTCAGGGTGGTGTATCTGCACAAAAGATTGTTATAGAACTGTAAATGCCTCAAGTTTACTCAAACTGATATGCTAGTTAATATAACGTATCTATAGATATATACTAGCTCTTTTTTCTAATAACTTTAATAGAGCTTTCTATTAAAAAAGTAAAATAATTATTATATATAAGGTCGGTTTTTTATATTCTGTCATGTTACCAACATGACTATACACACCACAGTAGAAGAAAAGGTTGACTACAAGAGTAGTACACAGGGGAGCAGCCTTTATGTGAGGAGACACGAAGTCATTTCTGGCCGGTGCGGACTCTGACTTTGACTTTCAAAGATGTATTTACTGACAATCATAGCCTGTTCTGTACTGCTTGTAATTATGTACTGATGTGACAGCTTCTGGCCAATTGCTTCCGCACAACGAGCGTACATGTCCTCGACATATTCAACCAAGCTGGCCCAAACCACTGGATCCTCATGTGGTGTGCTCTCCCCATACCATCGGAACTTGGTCGATTCACCATCTATGTCCTCTAGGTTCATGTTGGAGAAGATTTCCCCTGTAGCGTCACCGACGTCTTCATTGTAAACCTGGAAATGAAGGTGATGCTTGACCGGATCGCAGAACAACTTCACCTCACGAACCCGGTTTACCCACGCGTTCGGCTCCTACCGAATGGTGCGGACGGACCCCGGGCCATGCCCCTCAAGAGAAGAGGAGACGCAACCGGGAAACTAGAGAATTTCAGCTTTAGAAGAGGTTACAATCCTCTTAATATTATATTTAAATAACTTTATTATAACTAATCTTTTATTACCTTATAACTTAATATTTCCTAACTATAACTAGCTAGTTTAACCTTTTTTTCTTAGTAATAATATAGTTATTATATATATTTTTTCCTTTAAACTTTTATTTTTTTAATTTTCTTTTTTTTATAGGTAACTATATAGTTACTATATATATAATTCTCTTTAAACCTTTAACTTCTTAACTTATATAGCTAGTTTATTTAATATTTTCTTTATATTTACTTTTTTATTTAAGTTATTAAGTAATTTATATTTATAGCTTTAAAGCTATAACTATAAGGTATAAAGCCCTAGCTTAAGTTATTACTTTTTTACTAATATTACTTTATTTATTTTTAAATATAAAGTAAATAAGTTATATACTTTAGTATATATATTTAATTAATAGAAGTTAATTTAGCTTTTACTAACTAACTTATATAAATAAAGTTAACTTAATTTCTTTAATTTTAACTTTAGTAAAACCTTTAAACCCTGCTAATACTTTATACTTATTTTTTACTATTATAGGCTTAGATTCTAACTAGCTTATTATTAATTTAAAAGTAATACTTTTATTATATTAATAACCCTTTTAAATATATTTAAAAGCTACTTTTTATATATAATTAAGCTTACTAAGGTAGCTAAAAAGGTAGCCTTATATAATTAAAGGTAATTACCTTTTCTTAAGATTTTTTATAGTTTTTTTAAACTTAATAGCTTTTTATTAACTTAAATTAAATTAATTATATAAATAAATCTTTACTAGCTTATATAATAAATTAATTTAACTTAAATATAATTTAAAATAGCTATTTTAATAAGGTTAAATTAGTACTTTAATAAGAAGTTTTTCTTAATAATAATTACTATTATATAAATCTTTTTATACCTTTTACTATTAGTTACCTCTAAGGCTAGCTTAATACTTAAACTAAGGTTATAGCTTATTATATAATAGCTTTAGTTATATAGCTATAAGCTTCTTTATATAGATATTTTATTAATAGCTAGGATTAATATTAGTAACTATAATTAATAAGTATTTAGGTTAAGGAATATACTTAAGTATTATTATATAATAAGAGGTTTAACCTTAGTTATTTAAGCTAGCCTAGCTAAACCTTAGGTAAACCTAGGATATATATAGTTTATAGCTACTTTCCTTAGCTTTATATTAAACTTATACTTTATATTAATATAACCCCTTATTAAAACTAATATCTTTTAATAAATAGTAGTAATTACTATATTTAATTAATTAACTAATACTTATTTATAATTATTAAAGCTACGTAGCTTATAGTTATAGTTAATAATATAAAGAAAAGACCTAGGTCTTATTTACTTACTAAATTAGCTAAATTAAAAGATATAGCTTTTTATAATTTAGTTTTAAAAAGCTTTTAACTAAACCTAAACTAAGATATAGCTTTATTTATACTTAATTATAACGGTTAGGGTTTTAAATAGGGAAACTAGTCTATACTAGGTTTATATTTACAGATTATATAGGGCATTATACTAAGTATATTAGTTTTAAAGTTATATCTTTTAATAGTTAATAGTACAGGTAAAGCTTATTAAGGTAAAAAAGTATTATTTAGATAAATATATTAATAGCTAGTAAGCTAAGTTTTATTTAATACTAAATAAATATATATATACTTAGGTAGCTTATAGTATTATAAGCCAGGCTTATAGTAAGTTATAAGTCTATATTATAAGTTATATTATAAAGCTTATAGTACTAATAGGGTTAATATATAAGCTATTTAATAATTAGTAAAAATAGGTAAGGTATATATAATATAAGCGCTTTTTCTTATTAGGTTATAATATAATTTCCTTTCTTTTATTAGTTTTATCTTTAAGACTTACTTATTTATTTCTTTTTATATTACTTTAGTAAGTCTTTAACTTAAACTTATAATATTTTTTATATAATTACTAATACTATATTAAAATCTAAAGCTACTTATAATTATTAAGTATAAGTAATTTTAATTAAAAATACTAGTTTTACTATTATACTATATAGTTACTATAAACCTTAAGGCTTTAAGTACTAGGCTAAGG
This sequence comes from Fusarium fracticaudum, assembly GCA_003353625.1. Taxonomy (NCBI): domain Eukaryota; kingdom Fungi; phylum Ascomycota; class Sordariomycetes; order Hypocreales; family Nectriaceae; genus Fusarium; species Fusarium fracticaudum. The sequence goes on along the minus strand of PDNT01000013.1, from coordinate 299,457 downwards.
AGGGTTATTTTAAATATATTTAGTATATATATTATAGTTATAGATATAATAGTAAAGGTATTTTAATACTTAAAGGTTTATTTTTTTAAGTTTATAAGTTAGCCTTAAAAGGTATATCTAAGCATCTCTAAAGTCTAGTATAATTTAAATATTAATTACCTCTTAGGGGGCAAAGCTTTATTAAGTTAATATTATTAAGTTAATAGCCTTATTTGCAGCCTAAACCTTATTACAGATAGGCTAGCTTAGGAGCCTTGCTCTTTAGCTAGCCTAAATCTTCCCTCCTGTAACCCACTTTAAAAAACATACTTTAATTATCTAATACGCTTTAATAGTAAGTTATTTAACCTAAGTACCTTCTAATTGCAGCTGCTAATAACCTTATAGCTATACTATTACGATACCTTTTATTAGAAAAAGCTTATAGAGACTCTATCCTAGCTATTCTTATCTAACAGAAGGGAGCCCTAATATTATTAATAACCCTATAATTAACTAAGCCTTTAGTAAAAAGGATTATAATAGGCTATATAATAAGGCTATAAAAATTGCAAATAACTAGGATTATATAAATAATATTACTAATATCTAGTAAGTATCCTTTAGTTATAAGATCCTTAGGCTTATATAGCCTTACTATAAGCTAGTTAATAGAGGCTTCCTTATACTTAAGATTAAGGCACTTAATAAGCTTAAAGAGAAGTTACTTAAAAGGATAGATCTAAAGCCTAAAGAAAGGGAATTTATTATAACTATTTATAATAGCTTATATAATAAGTAGTTTATAGCTATTTAGTTATAGGCTAAGATAGTATTATAAATTATTGGCTTGTAGCTATAGTAAAGATCAGGCTGGTTATAACCTTAAACTACAAGAGCGTAAAGATAAGAGGGATAGCGTACTGTGAAATTAATAAAAGAGAGGTAATTATAGGGTTTTGCAGGGGGAAAATATATTAAGTTTTATATAGGTTTAGGAGCCTAAAGTTAAAGACCTAAAGTTATAATGTTAGCGTAATTAGTAAAAAAGGCTAATTAATTACGTAATAGGGCATATAACTGTTATGCCTAGAATATTAGTATACTATTAGTATAAATAGGGAAAAGGTTTATTTTTATATATTTTTATATTCTTTATATACTAATTTCTATAGCTAATTATTTTATTATAAAAAAGTATTATTTAAAGTATAAAAAAGAGATTACTAAAACTAAGTTATTATAACTATAATAATAAGTAAATAAGTATTTAAGCTACTTTATATAGCTTTATTATTAGAAAAAATAGTTATAGTTTTATAGTAATAAAATACTTTATTATAATATTAAGACTATAAATAATCTAAAGGCTTTTAATAATATAAAATTATTTATTACTATAAAAGTATAGTTATTAAGTACTATAAATATTATTAATTAAAATAAGGTCTTTCTTAACCTTTCTTTATTTAGTAAAAATTTATTAAAAGTTATTAAGTATTAGTAAGGTATTTAGGTAGTTTCTATATACTTTTATTTTCTAAATAGTCTTTCTATTTAACTAAATATTCCCTTTTATTATTCTTTACTTATATTTTTTTAATTACTTTTACTTTATAAAGTTTTAGTTTATTAATCTCCTTTAGTTTATTACTAATTTTAATATATATTATATTAGCTACTAATTTAAGTAGTACTATATAAAAGACTTTATAAAGCTTAACTCTTATTAATAAGTCTAGTTTATAATTATTTTTAAAGATCTTTTTAATAATCTTATAAGGTCTAATATACTTAAAGTTAAGCTTATAACTTAGTTTTTTTATAGTAATATTTTTTATAAATAGGTATATTATATCTTTTTTCTTAAAGGTTAGTCCTTTTAACTTTTTAAAGTTATAGTACTATTATATCTATTTATTAATAAATTCTAATTCTATTTAAAGTTTATTATATATATTCTTTAGGTCTTTACTTTTAATTATAGCTATAAAATTAATAATTTTAGTTTATTATATATTATAATATACTTTTAGTATATAGTTAAAATTAGTATTTAATAGTATAAGCTTTATACTTTTATTATAAGTAGTATTATATACTAACTAGGTATATAGTAGCTTCTTAATCTAGTTATTTTATTTATAGTTAATATAATACTATAAGTACTATTTTACTACTTAATTTATTTATTTTATCTATTTATTTACTTAAGGTCTAAATATTATTATAAGTCTATAATTAACTCCTATATAGGCTATTAATACTTACTAAAACTTACTAATAAATATTATACTTCTATCTATAAAGATTTCTTTTAGTAATCCTTATTTTTATATAATCCTATTATAGAAAATATAAGCTATTCTTTTAGTATCTATATCTTCTTTATAAGGTATATAGATTAAAAATTTTATAAGTCTTTTAATAATAACTATAATACTATTATAAAAGATTTTAGTTAAAAGTTTTTCTAACTATAATAATTTAGTAATAAAATCTATTATAAGTAAGCTTTATAGTACTTTTATAACTTTAAAAGATTATAATTCTTTATAGAGTTTATATTATTATACTTTTATTCTTATATAAATATTATATTATTTAATAACCTTTTTTACTATTAGTTATTTAACCTAGTATTTATATTATAAAAGTCTCTTTAAAGTCTTTATAACTTCTTAGTATCTATATACTAAGTATTTATAAAATTTCTATATAAATTCTTTAAGTTTACCTAGGATTTCTTTAGTAATTACTAGCTATATTTATCCTAGTATCTATATTTATTAAGTAAATTTATATTTATCCTTTTTATTTTTTTTTAGTACCTATTTTTTTACCTTTATAGTACTAGTATTATAGTCTAGTTTATAACTAATTATATTTATTTTATTATTTTTTTAATTTTTTATAATAAATAATTATAAAGTTAAATTTATATAGGTATTTTATATAGTATAATTATTATTAGTTAAGTTTATAAGTTATAGTAAAGTAAAAGATATTTTAGTAATTAATATAAACCTTAACTTAATACTTACTTTCTATAAGGTAATATTTAAACTCCTTAAAATAGTTAATAATTACTAGGAATTCTTTATTATAAATTAAGTAGTTAAGTTTTACTTTATATAGCTTATATAAATAAAATATAATAAGGTATAACTTTCTTATATTATCTTATTAACTAATTTATCTTTTTAAAGTAAAGTTTAATAAGTTTATTTTTAGTTTAATTTCCTTATTAAAGTTAAAGATAGTTAAGACTAATTTACTAATAATAGCTTCTTTTAATTATTTAAAGGCTATTTAAGCCTTATTATTCTATTTAAAGGTCTTATTTTTCTTAATAAGTTCTATTAAAGGATTTATAATCTTACTAAAATCCTTAATAAATTATTAATAATAGTTAATAAAGCCTAAAAAGGCTTATATTTCCTTAATATTATTAAGTACTTTCTATTTTAATACTATAAAGATTTTCTTTTTTTTTATATTAATTTATTTAAATATAATAATATATCCTAAGAAGTTTACTTTTATAATATAAAAGTAACTCTTTTTTAATTTAACTAGTAGCTTAGTATTTTATAGTATCTTTAAAACCTTATAAATATATTCCTTATATTCTTTTTTATTATTTAAAAAGATTAGGATATTATTTAAGTAATAAACTATAAAGATATTAAAGTATTATTAAAGTATACTATTAATTATTTACTAAAATATTATAAGTATATTAATAAGACTAAAAGGTATTACTATATATTTAAATAGTTTAAATTTAGTTTTAAATATTATCTTTTATTTATTTCTTTTCTTAATATAAATTAAGTTATATATACTTTTAAAGTCTAAAGTAATAAAGATCTTTTTACTTTATAGTTAATCCTTAAGTTTTATAATAAGTAAAAGTAAGGTTTAATCCTTAATAGTTTTTATATTAACTAGTTAGTAATTAATAATAAGTTTAGGTTTTTTATTTTTTTTTAATATAAAAAATATTAATAATACTAAAAATAAACTTAACTTTTTAATATATCCTTTTTAAAGTATTTTATTAATATATATTTTTTATACTTTTAACTTTTCTTTATTAAGTAAGTATAACTTTTAAAATAGTAAGTTATTATTTATAAGGTTAATTTTATAGTTTTATTTACTATATTTAAAGACTTTTATTTTAAGTTTTTTTATAAATAGTTTATTATATACTTAGTATTTTTCTAGTATATTTACTAATCTATCTTAGCTTATTATTAGTTCTAGTTCTCTTTATAGGTTCTATTATTAAAAAATACCTAGGATTTATTTTTTACTTTATATACCTTTCTTATACTTATATTATATTTCTTTTAAAAGTAATAATTACTTTATACTATACTTACTTATATTTTTTTTAATAGTTAAGGTTTAAGATCTTTTATTATTTCTTATAATTATCTTTTTATTATTATTAAGGTTACTAAAAAAAGTAATCTAGCTATTTTTTTAATTAATAAATAGGTTTTTTTATTTAAGCTATACTATACTTAAAATAATATCTATATCCTATCCTAAAGGTATAATATTAAAATTTACTTTTTATTTTTTCCTTTTAGCTATAATCTTAAGGTAATTAGCCTCTTAATCTATAATACTATTATTATAATTAAAAAGCTATCTTTTTATATTAATAAATAAGTAAAGTAATAATTTCTTTCTTTATAGTATTTTTAGCTTTATAACTATTTTTAGGTTAATAAAGTTTTATTATACTTTACTATTTACTTAAGCTTTTAGCTATTTTCCTTTAATTTAAATAAATAATACTAAGTATATTAGTATACTTATTATTTATATTACTTTTAAAGTACTTATATCTTATTATAAATATTACTTTTTACTTATTTATAGCTTTATTATAAATAATATCTAACTTTTCTTAAAGTATTATAATAAATCTTTTTATAATTACTATTATAATATCCTTTACTATTAGTATAATTATTTATAAACTTATTATTATATAGTTATTACTATAAATATTTTTTTAGCTTAGTATTATATTTATTAGTTATTTCTTACTAAAACTTATATTCTTTAAAGAAATACTATTTTTTTACTTTTTATTTTTTTAATAGTTTATTAATATTCTTTAGGCTATAGTTTAAATAAAGGCTATTTACTTTTTACTATCTTTATAGTTTTTTTATATTTTTTAAACTAATATTATTAATTAATACTATTTTCTTATATATATACTTTCCTTAAGTTAATTTATTAAACTTTTTTTTTATTTTTTTAATTATTCTTAAAAACTACTTAATTCTATTTAGAAAGTTTTTTATTTTATAAATCTATTTATAAAGTAATATACTAAATTATAACTTTATAACTCCTAGTTAGTTATACTATATTTTAATTAAATACCTTTTTATTTCTTTTTATAGGTAAGGTCTATTATTAAATATACTTTTTATAATAATTAGGAAATAATTATTATCTATTTTATTTACTTTATATTATTTATATTAATAGTTTTTATATAAGATCTATAAGATTTTATTATATCTAGGGTTTATTAGTATTATTTAGATATTATTTTATATATTAAAATTAAGTTTTTTATATAGTAAGTTAAGTATATTATTAGTATAATAAGCTTTAATATAAATAGTACTTTTTTTTTTTATATTAATATATTCTTTTACTTCTTATATATAAAGATTATTATATATTTTAAAAATTTTAAGTTTTTACTTATTATACTTTCTTTTATAATTTTAAGTTTATATTTTTATAATTTCCTTATCTTATCTTTAAAGATACTAAGCTATAGCTTATATTAATCTTTTTTTATATTTTATACCTTAGGACTATTAGTAATAAAATTATTAAATATTATTCTTATTTTTAACTTTTTATTTTTATCTTACTTTACTTTTTATAAGTTTAGTTCTAATAAAAATATTATTTACTATTTATAATAACTATAATTATTTTAGGTTAAGAGTAATTACTTTCTTTTATTTTATTATTTCTAAGGTTTAAAGTTATTTTAGTTTTTATTATTTTTAAAATTCCTTAAGGTTTTTATTTTTTACTTTTTACTTTCTTTTTTACTATTATACTTAAATATATTTTTTTCTTTTTAAAATTTTATATATACTTATAGTAATTTTTATTTTATATTTTATTTTTATATCTTTTTTATTTCTTTTTAATAAAGGTTTTATTTTTCTTTTTTCCTAAGATATAAGGTTTTAGTTCTATTTAGTTAATTTCCTAATCTTTATTATACTATATATTATACTTACTTTTAGTTATTCCTAAGATTTAAGTTCTAGCTACTATTTATAGTTTAAGCTATTAAGTTAGTCCTAGAGTTTACTTACTTTAGTTTAGGTTTTATAGCTTATATAGTTCTAGGTATTACTATACTATATATTTAAAGTTATTATAGTTATAATATTTATATTTAAATATATTTTATAGTTTATATTCTTAATTATTTAGTTAAGTAGCTCTTAATATTATAAAGCCTAATTATATTTTATATAAATTATTATTATATTAGTTACTTTATTATTATTCTTAGTTATAAGAGTTACTTTAATAGTTATTATATTATTAGTTAAGATAATATAGATTAAAGTTATTTTTATATTTATAGTTTACTTTCTTTTATTTATATTTATATTATTATTTATTAATTTTAATTACTATAGTAATATAAGTTATAAAGTTATTAAATTTATCTATAAAGTATAGTTTATCCTTAACTTTTTCCTTAATACTTTAATAATAAATCTCTATAAAGGTATTATTATTTTACTAAGTCTTAGCTACTAGCTAGTAAAACTTAGCTAAGTATATAGTATATAATTTTTACTATTTAAGTATAAGCAGTTTAGCTATAGCTTATTATTCCTTATTAACTATTTTAAAGTTATCTTTAAGTACTTATTTAAAATTATTTTAATTTATAAAAATATTTTAAATATTTTAATTTTAAGTAACTTTATTATTTTTAAGGTAGTTTCTTATAATAGGTTTAAACTACTCTTTAGTACTTCCTTAGACTAAAAGTACTATAAATAAAAGTTTCTTAGTAATAATATTTAGTTTATTTAAAAATAAATAAAAATATCCTTTTATTTAAATAAAAAATAAAATTATATTAGTTACCTATTCTTTAAAGGGTTTTAGTTTTAATAACTTTAAAGCTTTATTAAGGTCTTTTTTTTATTACTTATTACTACTATTATTAGTTATTATAGTATTTTATTAGTTATTTATTTAGGCTTATAAGGTCTAGATAGTATTATAAAGCTATTAAACTTTAACTACTATTTTAGTATTATTAAGTAGTGCTTTAGTATAAAAAAGTATTAAGCTAGTATTACTAAATATCTTAATAGTATAATATTACTTAATATAAATATAGTATATTTTAAATAAAAGCTATTAATATATAATAGTTAGGGTTTTAAATAGAAAAACTAGTTTATATTAAGTTTATATTTATAGATTATATAAGATATTATACTAAGTATATTAGTTTTAAAGTTATATTTCTTAATAGTTAATAGTATAGGTAAAGCTTATTAAGGTAAAGAAGTATTATTTAGATAAATATATTAATAGCTAGTAAGCTAAGTTTTATTTAATACTAAATAAATATATATATACTTAGGTAGCTTATAGTATTATAAGCCAGGCTTATAGTAAGTTATAAGTCTATATTATAAGCTATATTATAAGGCTTATAGTATTAATAAGGTTAATATATAAGCTATTTAATAATTAGTAAAAATAGGTAGGGTATATGTAATATAAGCGCTTCTTTTTGTTGGGTTGTAATATTAATACTATAATTAATAAAGCTTCTAATTAAACTCCTTTTAAATAAGCTACTATTTTTATTAAAAGAAGCTATTAATTAAGCCCTTTACCTTAACCCTTTAGCTAGGTTATTAATACCTAAGCCTAGTTTAGTAAAATTAACTTTTTCTTTTTCTTTTTTCTTTTTATTTATTAAAATTAACCTTTAACCTTTCTTAAAGATTAACTTTAAGACCTTTTATTTTTAAAGACTAATTTTAAGCTTAACTTTTTCTTTTTTTTAAAATTAACTTTTTTTTCTTTTATCTTAACTTTTCCTTCCTTTAAAACTAGCTATAAGACTAACCTTTTTTATAATAACTTTTTATAAGGATTTATAAGCTACCTAGGCTTATAAAAAAAACTATTAAGTTTATATATATAGTCTTTATAATATTCTTTTTTTATTTATAAAATTACCTTTTTAAGTACTTTTAAAAGCTTTATTTTAACTAGTAAATTTATTATTAAAAGAAGCTAGCTTTATAAGACCTTTATTAAGAAAAAAAGTCTTATAAAGCCTAACTTTAATTCTTTAAAACTAACTTTTAAAACTTAATTTAAAAATATTAATTTTATAAAACTAACTTTTAGTTTTATAAAGCTAATCTATAAAACTAACTTTATAACTTTTAATAAAAAATATAATTAAAAAAGACTAACTTATAAAACTAACTTTAAGACTTTTAATAAAAAAGGTAATTTTAAGAAACTAATTTTAATAACTTTTATTAAAGTAAGTAGTTTTTATAATAAAAGATTTTATTTTATAAAAATAAGGTTAAGGGTTTTTAGTATTAAATAAAAGAAAATAAGTAGCTATATTTAACTAACTAGCCTTTTTAACTATTTTAAAAAACCTTTTTTTTAAGCCTAGTTAAATAAACTTACTTTTTTAACTATTTTAAAAGACTTTCTTTTAGCTACTTAATTAAATAAATCTCTTTTAAAAACTATTTTTAAAGACTTTAATTTTATAGCCTTATATAATAAGTTAATCCCTTTAATTAATATAGCTATTATTATAACTAGCTATAAAGACCTTTTTATTATAGCTATTTTTAATATTACTTCCTTAGACTTCCTTTTTATAGCCTTAGCTAATAAGGCTTAAGAATTAGCTATCTTTAAAGCCCTTAAAAAAGCTCTTTTTATAGCTACTTTATAAAATAGGTTATTTTCCTTAGTTATCTTTATAGACTTTCTTTTTACTAATTAACTTAATATATTATAAAGACCTAGGGATAGGTTTTATTTTTCTTATATATAAAGTACTTATTATATAATAAAAAGTCTAACCTTAGTTATTTAGGCTAGCCTAGCTAAACCTTAAGTAAACCTAGGATATATATAGTTTATAATTACTTTCTCTAGCTTTATATTAAACTTATACTTTATATTAATATAACTTCTTATTAAGACTAATATTTCCTAATAAATATAATAAATATACTAGTTATAATATATTATAAAAGTTAATTTAAAATCTTTTAAGTAAAATAAAAAAAAGAACTTAATATAATTACTAAAAGGTAATAAATCTATAAGTAGTATTTATATTAATTAAATAAGTTAATACTTATATTATTAAAGTAAATAAACTTTTACTAATATTAAGTTTTAAAATACTAGCTTATTATAAAAGCCTTACTATTTAAGCCTTTATATAAAAGCTAATAGCTTAATAGCCTTATAAAGCTAATAAAAAAAGAAAAAAAAGAAAAAATTTACTTAATATAATATAGTTAATAAGCATACAGGTTATTTAAGTATATAGGTTACTTTCCATAGCCTTTTAAACCTATAGCTTAAAGGCTTAAGCTATAGTTTAAAAATACTAGCTTTTACTTACTAAATTCCTCCCTAAATAACTTAAGAACTACCTAATAAGTTCTTATATTATACTTATCCTTACTATATATACTATAGTATTAAATACCTAATTTAACTAACCTTTTTTAACTACTACTTTATAATAATTTTATTACTACTTATATATTAATATCTATTTAATTAATTACTTATAATATATTTTATATAGTTATTACCTTTTCTTTTTATAGTTTAATCTTTTTTACCTTATAGTATTAACTTAATATCTTATTTATATCTTAAAGATTATAAAGCTTAGCCCTTAATAAAGTAACTTTATATATAATTACCTTTATTACCTTAATAGCTAACTTTAAAGCTTTAATAATAAACTTTAAAGAGCTACTATAATATTTTTTAATTTAGTTTTTAAGGTATTTAGATTAAAATTAGGCCTTTATTACTATCTTTAAGGTCTTTAAAGCCTATAGTATTAATAATTAAGTAGTCTTTTTAGGAAGTATTAAGGTCTATAGCTATATATTAAGCTTTAAGATTATAGTTTTTAGATTAAGAAAAGTAAGCCTAGCTTCTTTAAAACCTCCTAAAATATTAGTTTTTATAAAAATAGCTTAAAAAGTAATATAAAAAGCTAGGAAAAACTTAATTTTAAAAATATAGGTTATAAAGTATTTAATTAAATACTTTATTTCTTAACTATAAGCCTTTTTTAGTACTATAAAGTATTTAATATTAAGAGGCTAAAATAAGTAAGATATATAAATAAGTATATAAAGTATAATAATCTTATAATCCTAGCAGTATCTCTTAAACTTAATAAAGTAATAACTTTTATAACTATTAAAAATTAAAAAGTAATAAATACTAATTAATTAATATAATTATAGACTAATTAAAGTACTTTAACTACTTAAGACCTAATTTATTATTTATTTACTTATTTTAGCTTATTATAATAACCTAGTTAGGTAAAAAGTTACTTTCTTAATACTAATTAGTAAGGTAATACTAGCCTAAATTAATAATAAATAATAAGATTAATTAACCTTTTATATTAATTACTATAATTATTATAATCTATTTTTAATTTCTAGGCTATATTAATTTTAGTCTTTTTTACCTTTTTAAGCTTATAATTACTATCCTAGCTATTATAAGGCCTATTATAAAGCTAGTCTTATTAAAGTCCTAGATATTATTTAATTAAATACTATACTTTATAATTATATTTTATATAAGCCTAAACTAGCTATAAATAATAATTAAATCTTTATATTTAGCTTTTTAATAGTTATACTTTTAAAATAAATATATTTTTAGCTTTAGTTATTACTTTATAAAGTTATAAGCTTAGTACTTACTAATAGGTAATATATTATAATTAGTTAGTAAAGAATTAGCTATTTTTTCTATAAAATATAGTTATAAAGAAAATCCTTATAAATTTAAATTAAGAATAAATTAGACTATTATTTATTTCTTTAAATTAAATAGTTTTTATAAATTTAAAATAGAATTATATTATAATTAAATACTATTTTAATAGTATTATAAGATATAGTAATAAACCTTATATTTAGTTACTGCCTATTATATACTTAATTTTAGGTTATTTTAAAGGGCCTAAAGGGTAAGAAAGATTCTAGCTTTATTTAATTATTATAGTATATTTAGTAGTTAAGAAGTATTTAATTAAATAGAAATATTATAAGGTAAGGGATTTTTAGGTTACTTACTTATCTAGGTTACTTGCTTATTAACTATATTACTTAAATTTATTTAATAAAAGTATTATTTTAAGTTAATACAAACTGCTACTAATACTTATAGTATATGCCTTATATAGTTCTTTAAACCTAACTAATAGGCATATTAATAATCCTAGTTACGTTAAAAGTAATTTTAGGCTTATTATTATTATAAATATAGTTATTAAGCTAATAATAGAGTTAGAGCCTGCGGGTATAGTAATAATAAAGGAGATAGTACTAATATATCTTAACAGTGCTTATTTTCAGTTTACACGTGGACTAGTTTTCTTTATAATAGCTTGGATGGAAAGTGTTGTCTGAGGTAGTGTTAAAATAAGATTTATGTACTTAGAAATTGTTAGGTTAGCCCCTGGTTGCTTTGCAAGTCTTAGATGTTATATGGAGTTAAGGCTAGAAACTACTAAGACTAGACATTTGCCTTTCAAATTCGGCCCAAAACAAGGCACACTTGAACTTTTCATTAGTTACATGCTAGCAAGGAATTAGCTAATATACTAAACGCCAAGGAACTTGAAGGATCGGGTGGTACCGGATTACGTCTCCCCATCTGTTTAAGCCTGTTCAGTCGTCTCTTAAACTAACCTCTTCTTACTTTTGAATTGTATCCTAGATGTACTATTATTCTAAGCGTTTTGGCCGTAAAAGACAAAGAAGTGGCAGAACTGCAAGAATCTAGTGAGGTGTAGAGGTTACGTGCCAGCAGATACACTGGGGTCAGTGCAGGTATTACCTGACCCATCAGACGGGTGCTTGAGCTAATAGTTCGACCTTGCTAATAAGGCATAGTTAGAGTGTAGTGATGGCTGATCCTGATTAGTTGAGAGATTAACTATCCCTGCTTATATGCAGGATAATCGCCCTGCAGGTTACTAACATATACTGATGACTTAACTTGCTGCTAACAATATCGTCTTGTTAAAATCCACTAAGCTAATTAATTAATGTTCGTGGCTGTCCTCCCCGCGGGTGCAGGGATACTACATTATCCGTAGCCCAGAACTATGGAAGCTATAAAAACAGGGATGATTAGGGCTGCGTAACTAGACCTAACCTTGAGTATCCTATCTCTTCTTAAACTTTATATTCTATACACTATGGACTTGAGAGGCCGCTCAAGTCAGTTGATGTCTTAAGCTAAATACGAACTCTTTAGTGTATCCCTTGAGCGACGGTGAGATGGCTCGGGAGAGAGTCGGGAGCGAAATCGGCTTGATTGCCAGCACGAGTGTTTTTAGTTCTGTCACTAACGGGCAACTACTCCCTGATAAGATTGGCACACAGCTCTAATAATAAAAGCACCCTTAATCCAGATATCGGCACAGGTTCTGGAATATGGTTATAAGATCTTACACGTCAGCTACCCCCGTAGCCGGCTGACAACAAACAGACCTGAACCACATCACCTAACTAAGTAACTAAAACGAGAATTTGTTCTTTACTATACGCAACTATGAACGTCAGTAATTCGACTTCTTTGGACTCCCCTAGTGACTCACGTCCCTCCACCCCTTTCAAGGGGAATCCTTCAACTTCTATAATCGAGCATTCTGCCAACGATGTGGCCATCATAGGAATGGCCTGTCGTACGGCTGGAGGCAATGACACTCCTGATAAGCTATGGGACTTTATTATGAGCATGAAGGACGGCTCCGGGGTGAACCCCAGCTGGCGCTGGGAACCTTGGAGAAGCAGAAACCCTCGTAATCCAAAGGTTGTCGATAAAGCTATGAATAAGGCTTACTTCATTCAAGATCTGGAAAACTTTGACGCTGCATTCTTCAATATTTCACCCAAGGAGGCCGAACAGATGGACCCTCATCAAAGGCTCGGGCTAGAGGTATCCTGGGAGGCACTGGAGAACGCTGGAATCGACCCCAAATCTCTTTCCGGATCCGACACTGCTGTGTATATAGGCGTCGATTCGGATGATTATTCTAGACTTTTGCTAGAAGATTTACCCAACATCGAGCCCTGGATGGGAATAGGCACGACAGCCCACGGGATTCCCAATAGGGTTTCATATCACCTAGACCTTATGGGCCCTAGTGCAGCTGTAGATGCGGCGTGCGCATCTTCTTTATGTGCTGTGCATATTGGGCGACAAGCTGTGTTGAGTGGAGAGTCACGGATCGCGATTGTCGGCGGTGTCAACGTATGCCTATCGCCTGCTTTATTCCATATGCTAGGTTCTGCAGGTGCGCTCTCGCCGGAGGGGGTCTGCCAGTCATTCGACGATGACGCCCACGGTTATGCCAGAGGGGAGGGCGCGGCTATCCTCATACTGAAGCGCTTGTCTGAAGCTATGGCGGATGGCGACCACATTCTCGCCACCCTCAAGGGCACCGCTATTGCCCAGGATGGTAAAACAAATGGCATTATGGCTCCGAACGCCAAGGCTCAAGAACTTGTTGCTATGCAGGCTCTTCGGGCAGCCGGTGTCAACGCCTTGGACGTGGGCTACATTGAGGCTCACGCCACCTCGACTACGCTGGGCGACCCAACCGAAATCTCAGCCTTATCGGCCGTGTACGGTGTTGGACGCTCTCCAGGCGCTCCCGCTTATATTGGATCTATAAAGCCTAATATAGGTCATTTGGAAGCTGCCGCTGGCGCCATCTCTCTAGTCAAGGCTGTGATGGCTGTGCAAGCAGGTTCAATTCCACCCCAGGCAATGCTTAACAAGCTCAACTCCCGCATTGACTGGGAGAGTTCGGGCCTTCATGTCGTAAGAGAAAAAACCGAATGGACCGAACCAGACGGTAATCCCCGTCGGGCCGCAGTCTGTTCGTATGGCTATGGAGGGACGGTGTCTCATGCTATCATCGAGCAGGCTCCCAGCCACTCACACGTGGACTTGGAATCAAAGACGGGCGTGACACTACTGGTACTATCAGCCCCCCAAGAGAAGAGATTGGTCGTCCAAAGCGCGGCTCAAGCTGAGTGGCTCGCTGGCCCAGGCCGGTCCGAGAACTTGCAGTCTATTGCTGTAACTTTGTCTCAGAGACGGGCACAACACGATTTTAGAGCTTCCTTTGTGGTTGATGATCACGTAGACGCCACAAACGTTCTCGATACCTTCGCCAAGGGGGTCATCGGAGATTGGGTCAGTCAAGGTCGTGTTCACAACACCGGAGACAGTAGGGAGACCGTCTGGGTTTTTTCAGGGCATGGTGCGCAGTGGCCCGACATGGGCAAGCAATTAATGCAAGACGCTGTCTTTTACCAGGCCGTGGCCTCTCTGGATGGAATTGTTACCCGTGAGGTCGGTTACTCTGCCGTCGAGAAGCTGAGCACGGGTGATTTTGAACATTCAGACGAAGTCCAGGTCCTCACCTACTTACTACAAGTCGGCCTTATCGGAGTGCTCAAAGCCCGAGGCGTTCAACCACAGGCGGTGATTGGACATTCATTAGGTGAGATTGCCGCATCCGTAGCCGCTGGCGCCCTCACCCCGGAAGAGGGGACAATCGTGGTCACAAGGCGAGCACGTCTGTATCAACGCGTCAGGGGACTTGGCGGTATGTGTCTGGTCCATTTGCCATACGAAGAAATGGTTGCTGAGTTGCAAGGCAGAAAAGACCTTGTGGCTGCTATCAAATCCTCTCCATCCTCGACAGTCATCAGTGGCGCTAGCAGTGCTCTAGCTGACTTTGTGGTGAAATTGAATAACCGTAACATCCAAGCGTTTCAGGTCAAGACAGACATTGCTTTCCATAGTCCTATGCTGGAGCAGCTATGTGCACCTCTTGAGCACGCCCTTGCCGACGCACTTCATCCTCAGTCGCCCACAATCAAATTGTACTCAACTTCTCAACCAGACCCACGGTCTCCGGTACCTAGGGATGCCATTTACTGGGTCAAGAACATGGTGAATCCTGTTCTGCTGACTTCGGCCGTGGACGCTGCCGTTGAAGATGGATTCAGGGTCTTTCTTGAAGTCTCATCCCATCCTATTGTGTCTCACTCAATCAACGAGACTCTCACAAGTGCGGGCTTGGTGGACTTTGCGACTATTTCCACCATGAAAAAGGGTAAGCCCCCTCAAAAGAGTATCCTCCACGCAATTGGCCATCTCCATGTCAAGGGCGTCAATGTCGACTTTCTCACAATGCTTGGCCGCGAATGGAACAGCAAAGTTCCTGGGTTTCGGTGGAGTCCGAAGCCATACTGGAAGCAAGTGTCTACAGACTTGGCCAGTGTCGAGACTGTCCATGATCCCAGCACACACAATTTACTGGGCCAGCAGACCGTCGTTGCTGATAGTGCCGTAACGCTTTACTCGACTCGACTGGAGGAAGACAACAAGCCCTTCCCTCAGCCGCACATAGTCCATGGCATCAATATCATCCCCGCTGCCGTCTATGTCAACACATTTCTCCATGCGACCCATGCTCGAGTCCTGTCTAATGTAGTAATGCGCGTCCCTCTTACGGCAAGTTCCCTGAGCTTATTCCGTTTGTTTGGCTAATAGCAAGCATCAAGGCTAATCATCTCACCAGACTACTAACGATCCTCGCAATGTCCAAGTAGTAATAGAGGGTGACAAAGTCAAGGTCGCGTCTCGTCTTCGCTCTGGTGACGAAAGTTCCTGGGTTACGCACAGCACGAGCCATTGGAGCCATAGGCTGGTGGATGATAAAGATTCTTTAATTCTCGACGTGGGAGCTACAAAAGCCCGGCTAGGGCAAAGGCTGCCCGACAACTATTCTATCGATTACCTTACCAAGATCGGAGTTTCTGGTATAGCATTCAACTGGACTGTTATCGAACACTTCGGCCGTGAGAACGAGATGATTGCCAAAGTCGACAATGACCCAGACAATCCCGATATCAGCTGGGATCGTCACTCTTGGGCCGTTACCTTGGACTCTGCATGCTCTGTTGGTGCAACTGTTTTCAACGACAACAAATTGCGTATAGCTTCCAAAGTCGACAACGTTATCATGCACTCAAATGATCCTCCTCCTAAGATTTACTACCTTCATGTCATTGTCAAGGATGACTCTGAGAATCCTAGAAGCCGGTCTGTCGATGTATCTGTTCATGATGTTGACGGACTGCTTCTAGTCAGATGCGATGGGATCACGCTCACTGAGCTCGATCCCAGCGGGTCGAGTCCTCGCCTTACTGGCGTTGAGAGCCTGGCACATTATATGACCTGGATCCCAGCTAGTCTGTCAGAGAAGCCACGAAGTATTCATCACATCATCCTCATCTCGCCTCACACAGAGATCCTTCATAGGTATGAGAGGGATCTCCAGCAAACTTGTATCAAAATCACCAAGTTGTCGGGGGCCGAACAACTCGACAATTCAAACGCCTGTGGCTTGTTAAATGAAGAAGATGCTGCGATTGTGTACTGTCCTGGCCAGGTACAGTCCTTTGATGCTATCGCAAGTTCCGCACATGAGTTCGTATGGGAAGTAACAACAGCAATCAAGCTGATAGTGCACAAAAACCTTCGTGCCAAGCTCTTTGTTATTACAGACGGAATCTACACTGCTACAGATCCCACCGCACTTGCCCAGAGCTCTTTATATGGTCTAGCTCGCATCGCTGCTTCGGAGCATTCTGATGTTTGGGGGGGGCTGATCGATAAGGAGGGTTCAGAATTTCCAACCATGCCTTTCAAATATGTCCAAGGTACAGATGTTGTCCGTTTCGAGGATGGCGTACCTAGGGTGCCACGCTTACGTCGCTTACTTCCAGAGCAACGTTACAAGGCAAATAGCAATGCAACTGTATTACCTAAGCCCGAGGGAACATATGTCATCACTGGTGGCCTCGGAGCACTCGGCCTGGCTACATGCGACTTTCTCATCAAAAAAGGGGCATGCCGCATCGTTATGATATCACGTCGCGGCCTACCACCTCGCAATCGCTGGGCAAACGCGTCCGAGGACCTAGCGCCTGCACTGGCTAGGATCAGAACAATGGAGTCCAAAGGTGCTACTATTCATGTGGTATCACTTGATGTCAGTGTCGTTGATGCAGAAGAACAAATCCTTGCAGCACTCGAACATCTCTCACTGCCACCTGTCCTAGGAGTCATCCACGCTAGTGGTGTTCTCGAGGACAGTCTACTCATCGAGACTAGCTTTGACTCATTTGGGCGAGTCATGGCGCCTAAAGTTCGAGGCGCTCTGGCTTTGCACAGAGCTTTCCCTCCTTGCAGTCTCGACTTCTTTGTCTTGTACTCGTCCATCGGTCAACTGGCTGGTACAGCAGGTCAATCCTCTTATGCTGCTGGCAACTCATTCCTCGATGCCTTAGCGCAACATCGCCGGAGCCTGGGTGATAACTCTGTCTCTTTCCAATGGTCCGCTTGGTGTGGTATGGGGATGGGCACATCCGACTTCCTGGTACTGGAGCTGCAGACCAAGGGTATCACCAACATCACAGCTGAGGAGGCCTTTATGGCTTGGGAATTCGTCGGTCAGCACGATGTTGTGGGCGCTGTTATTACACACTGTGCTGCCCTGGATGATGGTGAGCCAGTTCCACTGGCACTGTTCGAGGAGGTCGCTGTTCGTCGCCCAAGAGTTGTTTCATTACCAGAAGAAGGCATCAGAACCGAAGCTGGTGAACAGAGGCCCACGTCCACCTCAGAGCTGAAGATTTGGCTCCAGCAGAAGATCTGCCAGTGCCTGTGCGATATTCTGAAAATTAGCCATATTGATGAGATTGATTCCCGGGTTCCCTTGTCAGACATGGGTGTCGACAGTGTGATGACTATAGTATTAAGACAAAGGCTACAGAGTGTACTACAGGTAAAGGTACCCCAGACGCTAACCTGGAATCATCCTACAGTAAGCGCTATAGTGGACTGGTTTGTAAAACATAGCTAAGAAGCAAACTAGAACTATAAGTTATATTTATAATAATAAGGTTTCTTAACTTTTAATATAGCTTATTATAAGTTTATATCTATAAGTAAAGTAAATAAATATTATATTTAAAATATTAAAATACTATTAATAAAAGTATAAAATATATAAGTTTATATTTATATAAATAATAATAATAATATATAGTATTATACTTATAGTTTTATATTATATTTTAAATATACTTAATTATATAAGTTAACCTAGACTATAGTTTAAGTTTTTAAGTATTAAATTAATAATTTTAATTATTATTAACTTAAATTAAACTTTAAAAGCTAGTTATTATATTTTTAATATAAACTTTACATACTTATATACTTATATAAAGTTTAGTAATTTATAAATTATAAGTATTATATTAATAGTTTTATAAAAGTTAGGTTAAAAAGCTTAATAAATAATAAGTTATTTACTAAATATATATTTTTGTATTATAAAATACCTTTTTAATATAATTAAAATAAGCTTTATAGTTTAATATAATAATAAACTTAAAGATATTAAAAAGGTATTAATAAAAAAATTAAGCTTTTATAAAATAGTAATAATATTATTAACTTAAGGTAGTTTTAAGCTTTAATAAATAATTTTACTATTAATATAGCTACTTATACTAGTAATAATTAGCTTTATTATAAAATAATTTTAAAATTAAAAAAAAAGTAATATTATAATATAAAACTATATTTAGTTTTTTAATTAAATTAATAGTATAGTAAGTAAATAAAAAGATATTATATATATATATATAGTTTTTTATTTTAATTATTTATATTAAGCTTATAATATAATATAAGTTAAAGTATATTATAAAGGGATTTTAAAGCTACTTATTTACTATTAGCTACAGAGTTTAAGTTTTATTTTATAACTATTATTTAAATAAATTAAGCTTTAAAAAAAGAAATAATTTATAAAATATATAAAGTAAAGGCTAAGATATTACTTTTTAATATATTATTATTATTATTATTATTTTTTCTTTTTATTAGTTTAATAAAGCTATTAAGCTTTTAACTTTTATATGAAGGCTTAAATAGTAAGGCCCTTATAGTAAGCTAGTATTTTAAAACTTAATATTAATAAAAGTTTATTTACTTTAATAATATAATTACTAATTTAATTAAATAGTATAAATACTACTTACCCCTTAATAACTATATTAAGTTTTTTTTTTATTTTACTTAAAAGATATAGCTATTATATTTATTATACTTAAATATATTTTTTAATTTATTAGTTATAGTTATTAATATTAATTATAACTACTAATATAATACTTATATAAAATAGCTTATAGCTATATAATTAGGCTTACTATATAACTAGCTATTACCTTAATATAGCTATTAAGCCTACCTTATAAGTAATTAATAAAAAGAAATTAAAAATATTTATATAATAGTAATTACTATTAAAAAAAACTTTTTATTAAGGTACTAATTTAACCTTGTTAAAATAGTTATTTTAAATTACAAGCTAATTTAGTTAATTTATTATATAAGCCTTTTTAGCTAGATTAATTTAAATTAAGTTAATAATAAGCTATTAAGTCTTAAGAAGCTAAGAAGAGCTTTAAAAAAAGGTAAGTACTTTAAATTAAATTAAATTACTTTTTTTATTACCTTTATAGGCTTAGTTATATAAAAAGAATAGCTTTTTAATATATTTAAAAGGGCTATTACTATAAAAGAAGTTTAATTATTAATATAATAAGCTAGTTATAGTTTAAAACTATAATAATAAAAAATAAATATAAAGTAATAGTAAGGTTAGACTAAAGGTTTAAAGAAATTATATTAACTTTTATATAAGTTTATTAGTAAAAGTTAAATTAATTTAAAGTTAATAATAACTTTATTAATTAAATATATATATTAAAATAATGTAGTTAATAAGTATATAAGTTATCTAAGTATATAGGTTAAAAATCCCTTACCTTATAAAATTTCTATTTAATTAGATAATTATTAATAACTTAATATATTATAACCTATAAATAAGGCTAAAATCCTTCTTGCCTTTTAGGCTCTTTAAAATAACTTAAAACTAAGCTTATAATAGTCTATAATTAATTATAAAGTGCCTTTTAAGACCTTATATTACTAATACTATAGTATTTAATTATAAAGTAATTAGGTCCTAAAGTTATAAAGACTAACTAATTTAAAGAAATAGATAATAGTTTAATTTCTTCTTAATTTAGATTTATAAGGATTTCCTTTATAATTAAATTTTATAAAAAAAATAGCTAATTTTCTATTAGCTAATTATAAAATATTACCTATTAGTAAGTACTAGGCTTATAACTTTATAAAGTAATAGTTAAAGCTAAAAATATATTTATTTTAAAAATATAATTATTAAAAGGCTAAATATAAAGATCTAATTATTATTTATAGCTAGTTTAGGCTTATATAAAATATAATTATAAAGTATAGTATTTAGTTAAATAATATCTAAAACTTTAATAAGACTAGCTTTATAATAAACCTTATAATAGCTAGAATAGTAATTATAAGCTTAAAAAGGCAAAAAAGACTAAAATTAATATAGCTTAGAAATTAAAAATAGATTATAGTAATTATAGTAATTAATATAAAAAGTTAATTAATCTTACTATTTATTATTAGTTTAGGCTAGTATTACCTTATTAATTAGTATTAAGAAAGTAATTTTCTACTTAACTAAATTATTATAATAAGCTAAAATAGATAAATAAATAATAAGCTAGGTTTTAAGTAATTAAAGTACTTTAATTAATTTATAATTATTTAATTAGTTAATATCTATTACCTTTTAATTTTTAATAGTTATAAAAGTTATTATTTTATTAAGTTTAAAAAATATTACTAGAATTATAAAACTATTATACTTTATATATTTATTTATATATTTTACTTACTTTAGCTTTTTAATATTAAGTACTTTATAGTTTTAAAAAAGGCTTATAGTTAAGAAATAAAGTATTTAATTAAATACTTTATAATTTATATTTTTAAAATTAAGTTTTTTTTAGCTTTTTATATTACTTTTTATACTATTTTTATAAAAAGTAATATTTAAAGAGGTTTTAAAGAAACTAAGCTTACTTTTTTTAATCTAAAAACTGTAATTTTAAAGCTTAATATATAGCTATAAACCCTAATACTTTTTAAAAAGGCTACTTAATTAATAATACTATAGGCTTTAAAGACCTTAAGGATAGTTATTAAGACCTAATCTTAGTTTAAATACCTTAATAATTAAATTAAATACTATTATAATAGCTTCTTAAAGTTAATATTAAAGGCTTTAAAGTCTTTTATAAAAACAATAATAGCTATAATATATAAGAATATACTATTAAGAGCTAAAGATTAAAATCTTTAAGATATAAATAAAATACTAAGTTAATACTATAAGGTAAAAAAAAGTAAATTATAAAAAGAAAAGGTAATAACTATATAAAATATATTATAAGTAATTAATTAAATAGATATTAATATATAAGTAATAATAAAATTATTAAGAAGTAGTAATTAAGGAAAATTAAAGTAACTAGGTAGTTAATACTATAATATATATAGTAAAAATAAGTATAATATAAGAACTTATTAGGTAGTTTTTAAGTTATTTAAAGAGAAATTTAGTAAGTAAAAGCTAGCCTTTTTAAACTATAGCTTAAGCTTTTAAGCTATAGCTTAAAAAGGTTAAAAAAAGTAATATATATACTTATTTAGTATATATACTTATTAACTATATTATAGTAAGTTATTTAACTTAATTTCCCTTTTAATTATAATTATTAATAACCTTATAGCTATACTATTATAATACTTATTATTAAAAAAAGCTTATAAAGGCCTAGTTTTAACTATTTTTATTTAATAAAAAAAGGCTTTAATATAATTAAAAATAAAATAATTAACTAAGCCTTTTATAGAAATAACTATAATAAGTTATATAATAAAGCCTTAAAAATTATAAGTAATTAGTTTTATATATATAATATTACTAATATTTAGTAAGTATTTTTTAATTATAAAATCCTAAAGCTTATATAGCCTTAATATAAGCTAGTTAATAAAAGCTTTTTTAAGTGTAAAATTAAAGTATTTAATAAGTTTAAAAGAAAGTTATTTAAAGAAATAAATCTTAAGCTTAAGAAAATAAAATTTATTATAGTTATTTATAGTAGTTTATATAATAAGTAATTTAAAGCTATTAAGTAATAAACTAAAAAAGTATTATTAAAGCTTAATTTACTATAGTAATAAAAATAAGAAAAATAGTATACTATAAAATTTATAATAAAAAAAGGATAATTATAAAGTTTAGGGAAAAAATATATTAAGTTTTATATAAGTTTAAAAGCCTAAAGCTAAAGACTTAAAGTTATAATATTAATATAATTAGTAAAAAAGGCTAATTAACTATATAATAAAGTATATAACTATTATACTTAAAATATTAATATACTATTAGTACAAATAGAAATTATTAATAACTATTAATAATTTATTAAAAACTTTAGTAAAGTAATAATTCCTTTTATAAAACTTATAAAAAAGAAAGTATAATTTAAATAAAATAATAAAGCTTAATAAGCTTTTAAATAACTTAAAAAAGCTATTATTAGTAAACTAGTTTTAATTATATTTAACTTTAATTAATAAATTAAACTTAAAATTAATATTTTTAACTTTACTTTAAAAGGATAAATTAAATAATAAAATAATAATAATATATTATACCTTATTACTTTTTACTTATATAAAATATATAAAGTAAAACTTAATTACTTTATTTATAATAAGGAATTTCTAGCTATTATTAATTATTTTAAAAAAATTTTAATATTACTTTAAAGAAAGTAATTACCTAATTAAGGTATTTATAAATTATAAAAATATTATTTATTTTACTATAATATAAAAGTTAAATTAGTAATAACTATATTATACTAAATACCTATATAAATTTAACTTTATAATTATATACTATAAAAAGATTTATAATAAATATATAAATACTATTAGTTAATAATATAACTTTAATACTAAAACTATTAAAATTAAAAAATAACTTTTAAAAACAAATTAATAAAAAAATATAAATTTACTTAACTTATTAATACTATTATATAAATAATATATAATATTAATATTACTATAAAAAAGGAATATAACTTTTTTTATAAATTTTATTTATATTTACTATATAGATATTAAAAAGTAATAAAAATACTTAAAAGACTTTAAAAATAAAATTATACTATAAAAAAGAAAAATATTAAAAAGGTTATTAAATAATATAATTTATACTTATATATAAAAGTATAAAGATATAAACTTTATAAATAGTTATAATTATTATTAGTAATATAATAACTTTAAGACTTAATTATAATAAACTTTATTATAAAGTTATTTTTATTAAAAGACTTTTTAATTAAAATTTTTTATAATAGTATTATAGTTATAGTTACTTAACTTATAAAGTATTTTTTTTTTTTTAAGTTTATAAGTTAGCCTTAAAAGGTATATTTAAATATCTTTAAAGTTTAGTATAATTTAAATATTAATTACCTTTTAAGAGGTAAAGCTTTATTAAATTAATATTATTAAGTTAGTAGCCTTATTTATAGCCTAAACCTTGCTATAGATAGGCTAGCTTAGTAACGTTACTCTTTAGCTAGCTTAAATCTTCTTTTTATAACTTACTTTAAAAGGATACTATACTTTAATTATTTAATATATAGTAAGTTATTTAACTTAACTTCTATACCTTTTAATTATAGTTACTAATAACCTTATAGCTATACTATTATAAGACTTAAAAGAAGCTTATAAAGGCCTGGTCCTGGCTATCTTTATTTAATAAAAAAAGGCCTTAATATAATTAAAGATAAAATAATTAACTAAGCTTTTTATAGAAATAACTATAATAAGCTATATAATAAGGCCTTAAAAATATAAGTAACTAGTTCTATATATATAATATTACTAATATTTAATAAATATTTTTTAGTTATAAAATCTTTAAGCTTATATAGTCTTAATATAAGCTTGTTAATAAAGGCTTTTTTAGGTATAAGATTAAGGTACTTAATAAGCTTAAAGAAAACTTATTTAAAGAAATAGATTTTAAGCCTAAGAAAATAAAATTTATTATAGCTATTTATAATAACTTATATAATAAGTAGTTTAAAGCTATTAAATAGTAAGTTAAAAAGGTATTATTAAAGCTTAATTTACTATAGTAATAAAAACAAGGAAAATAATATATTATAAAATTTATAATAAAAAAAAGATAATTATAAGGTTTTATAGAGAGAAAATATATTAAGTTTTATATAGATTTAAAAGCCTAAAGTTAAAAACCTAAAGTTATAATATTAGTATAATTAGTAAAAAAGGCTAATTAACTATATAATAAGGTATATAACTATTATACTTTAAATATTAGTATATTATTAATATAAACAGGGAATTATAAAGTTTTTATATTATTTACTATTTTAAAAAACTATAAATATAAAATAACTTTTTTATATTTTTTATTTAAATATTATTAGTATATATAGCTTACCTAAAAAGATGTTTTTAATAAAAGACTTATATTTATAGTAATATTTTAATAATTACTTATAGTATAACTTAAATTAAATTACTAATTTATAATTACTTTTTAACTATAAGTTAATAAATGAATTAAATAAATAAATTAAGTACTTAAATAGTACTTAAGGTATTATATTAATTATAAATAAAATAATTAAATTAAAGAATTACTAATAGCTTAACTTACTTATAATACTATATATAATAAAAGTTTAAAACTTATACTAGCTTATATTAATTTTAAATTTACTTTAAATATATATTATAATATATAATAAGAAAGGTTAATTAATTTAATTATAATTATTAAAAGTAATAATCTTAAAAATCTATATAAAAAAATAAAAATAAAACTTAAACTTATTAAAAAATAAATAAAAAACTATTATAATTTAAAATAATTAAAGAAATTAAGTTTTCTAAAAAGAAATATAATTTACCTAGCTATAAAAAATATTAAAATAAATTAATTAATATATAAACTAAACTATAAGTTTATTAAACCTTATAAAGTATTATAAAGAATTTTAAAAAATAACTATAAATTAAACTTATTAAAAAAAGTTAAGCTTTACTTAATTTTTTATATTTTATTACTTAAATTAGTAGTAAATATAATATAAGTTAAAATAAGTAATAAATTATAAAAAATCTTAAAACTAAAGTTTTATAAACTAAAAGTAATTAAAAATACTTATAAAACTAATAGTTAAAGAAAATACTTAATTAAATAAAAAAACTATTTAAAAAGTAAAAATATATAAAAACTACTAAAATACCTTATTAATACTTAATAACTTTTAAAAAACTTTTACTAATATTAAAATAAAAAATATTAGTAAAAATAAAGTTTTAGTTAATTATATTAAAAGTACTTTAAAATTAAGTTTTAAAAATAATTAAAAACTTAGCTTAATTAATAAAAAAACTACTTTACTTTTTTAGTAATTATATATTATAAGAAAATAACTTATTACTTTATTTTTTAAAATAATACTTTATTTTATATATATAGGTAAGATAAGCTATAGTCTTTTTAAAAGCTTTTTTAGCCTTAGCCTTATTTTCTTTTAGCTTTTTATACTTTTTTATATTTTTTAAAACTAAAAAAATTAATATAATTTAAATAATTAATTATTAAAACTTATAAAAAGTTATAATAGTTATAATATTATAAATTATTTTAGTTTTAATATAATTCTTATAGCAATTAGCTTAACTTTTATTAACTTTATAAATAAAATTATAATAAAAATATTATAACCTAACAGAAAGAAGCGCTTATATTATATATACCCTACCTATTTTTACTAATTATTAAATAGCTTATATATTAACCCTATTAGTACTATAAGCCTTATAATATAGTTTATAATATAAACTTATAACTTACTATAAGCTTAGCTTATAATACTATAAGCTGCCTAAGTATATATATATTTATTTAGTATTAAATAAAACTTAGCTTACTAGCTATTAATATATTTATTTAAATAATACTTCTTTACCTTAATAAGCTTTACCTATACTATTAACTATTAAAAAATATAACTTTAAAACTAATATACTTAGTATAATACCTTATATAATCTATAAATATAAACTTAGTATAAACTAATTTCCCTATTTAAAACCCTAATTATTATATATTAATAGCTTTTATTTAGAATATACTATATTTACACTAAGTAATATTATATTATTAAGATATTTAGTAATACTAGCTTAATACTTCCTTACATTAAAGCACTACTTAATAATACTAAGATAATAGCTAAAGTTTAATAGCTTTATAATACTATCTAGACCTTATAAGCTTAAATAAATAATTAATAAAATACTATAATAACTAATAATAGTAATAGTAAGTAATAAAAAAGAAATCTTAGTAAAGCTTTAAAGCTATTAAAGCTAAAACTTTTTAAAAAATAAATAACTAATATAATTCTATTTTTTACTTAAATAAAAGGATATTTCTATCTATTTCTAAATAAACTAAATACTATTACTAAGAAACTTTTATTTATAGTACTTTTAGTCTAAAAAAGTACTAAAAAGTAATTTAAACCTATTATAAGAAACTACCTTAAGAATAATAAAGTTACTTAAGATTAAAATACTTAAAATATCTTTATAGATTAGGATAATTTTAAATAAGTATTTAAAAATAACTTTAAAGTAGTTAATAAGGAATAATAAGCTATAGCTAAATTACTTATACTTAAATAGTAAAAATTATATACTATATACTTAGCTAAGTTCTACTAGCTAGTAGCTAAGACCTAGTAAAATAATAATACTTTTATAAAGATTTATTACTAAAGTATTAAGAAAAAAGTTAAGAATAAACTATACCTTATAAATAGACCTAATAACCTTATAACCTATATTACTATAGTAATTAAAATTAATAAATAATAGTATAAATATAAATAAAAAAAAGTAAACTATAAATATAAAAATAACTTTAACTTATATTACCTTAACTAATAATATAATAATTACTAAGATAACTTTTATAACTAAAAATAATAATAAAGTAATTAATATAATAATACTTTATATAAAATATAATTAGGCCTTATAATACTAAGAATTACCTAATTAAATAACTAAAAATATAAACTATAAGATATATTTAAATATAAATATTATAACTATAATAACTTTAAATATATAGTATAGTAATACCTAAAACTATATAAGTTATAAAACCTAAACTAAGGTAGGTAAACTTTAGAACTAACCTAATAACTTAAACTATAAATAGTAGCTAGAACTTAGATTTTAAAAATAACTAGAAGTAGGTATAATATATAATATAATAAAAATTAGGAAATTAACTAAATAAAACTAAAACCTTATACCTTAAGAAAAAAAAAGGATAAAACCCTTATTAAAAAGAAATAAAAAAAATATAAAAATAAAATATAAAATAAAAACTACTATAAGTATATATAGGATTTTAAGAAAAAAAGATATATCTAAGTATAATAGAAAAAAAAAAGGCAAAAAGTAAAAAATAAAAAACTTAAAAAATTCTAAAAGTAATAAAAACTAAAATAACCTTAAACCTTAAAAATAATAAGATAAGGAAAAGTAATTACCTTTAACTTAAAATAATTATAATTATTATAAATAGTAAATAATATTTTTATTAAAACTAAACTTATAAAGAGTAAAGTAAAATAAAAATAAAAAGTTAAAGATAAAAATAATATTTAATAATTTTATTACTAATAGTTTTAAGGTATAGAATATAAAAAAGAATTAGTATAAGCTATAGCCTAGTATCTTTAAAGATAAGATAAGGAAATTATAAAAATATAAACTTAAGATTATAAAAGAAAATATAATAAGTAAGGACTTAGAATTTTTAAAATATATAATAATCTTTATATATAAGAAATAAGAAAATATACTAATATAAAAAAAGAAAGTACTATTTATATTAAAGCCTATTATACTAATAATATACTTAACTTACTATATAAAAAACCTAATTTTAATATATAAGATAATATTTAGATAATACTAATAAACCCTAAATATAATAAAATCTTATAAATCTTATATAAAAACTATTAGTATAAATAATATAAAGTAAATAAAATAAATAATAATTATTTCCTAATTATTATAAAAAGTATACTTAATAATAGACCTTACTTATAAAAAGAAATAAAAAGGTACTTAGTTAAAATATAGTATAATTAACTAAAAGTTATAAAGCTATAAGTTAATATACTACTTTATAAGTAAGTTTATAAGATAAAGGACCTTTTAAATAGAATTAAGTAGTCTTTAAGAATAATTAAAAAAGTAAAAAGAAAGTTTAATAAATTAACTTAAAGAAAGTATATATATAAAAAAATAGTATTAATTAATAATATTAGTTTAAAAAATATAGAAAAACTATAAAGATAGTAAAAAGTAAATAGCCTTTACTTAAACTATAGCCTAGAAAATATTAATAAACTATTAAAAAAATAAAAAGTAAAAAAATAGTATTTCTTTAAAGAATATAAGTTTTAGTAAAAAATAACTAATAAGTATATTAATATACTTAATACTACCTATTTAAATTAAAAAAAAATAGCTAAAAGCTTAAATAAATAGTAAAATATAATAAAACTTTATTAACTTAAAAATAGTTATAAAGCTAGAAATACTATAAAAAAAGAAATTATTACCTTACCTACTTATTAATATAAAAGAATAGCTTTTTAATTATAATAATAGTATTATAAATTAAAAAGCTAATTACCTTAAGGTTATAGCTAAAAGAAAAAAATAAAAAGTAAATTTTAATATTATACCTTTAAAATAAAATATAAATATTATTCTAAATATAGTATAACTTAAATAAAAAAACCTATCTATTAATTAAAAAAATAGCTAAGTTACCTTCTTTAATAACCTTAATAATAATAAAAAGATAATTATAAAGAATAATAAGAAATCTTAAACCTTAATTACTAAAAAAAGTATAAATAAGTATAATATAAAGTAACTATTACTTTTAAAAAAAATATAATATAAATATAAAAAAGATATATAAAGTAAAAAATAAATCCTAGGTATTCTTTAATAATAAAACTTATAAAAAGAACTAAAACTAATAATAAGCCAGGATAGACTAGTAAATATACTAGAAAAATACTAAGTATATAATAAACTATTTATAAAAAAACTTAAAATAAAAGTCCTTAAATATAGTAAATAAAACTATAAAATTAACCTTATAAATAATAACTTACTATTTTAAAAGTTATACTTACTTAATAAAAGAAAGTTAAAAGTATAAAAAATATATATTAATAAAATATTTTAAAAAGGATATATTAAAAAGTTAAGTTTATCCTTAATATTATTAATATTCTTTATATTAAAAAAAAATAAAAAACCTAAACTTATTATTAACTATTAACTAATTAATATAAAAACTATTAAGAATTAAACCTTACTTTTACTTATTATAGAACTTAAGAATTAATTATAAAGTAAAAAGATCTTTATTACTTTAGACCTTAAAGGTATATATAACCTAATCTATATTAATAAAAAAGATAAATAAAAAATAATATTTAAAACTAAATTTAAACTATTTAAATATATAGTAATACCCTTTAGTCTTACTAATATACTTATAATATTTTAATAAATAATTAATAGTATACTTTAATAATACCTTAATATCTTTATAGTCTATTACCTAGATAATATTCTAATTTTCTTTAATAATAAAGAAAAATATAAAGAATATATTTATAAAGTTTTAAAGATACTATAAAATACTAAACTACTAGTTAAATTAAAAAAAAGTTACTTTTATATTATAAAAATAAACTTCTTAAAATATACTATTATACTTAAATAAATTAATATAAAAAAAAAGAAAATCTTTATAATATTAAAATAAAAAGTACTTAATAATATTAAGAAAATATAGGCCTTTTTAGGCTTTATTAACTATTATTAATAATTTATTAAGGATTTTAGTAAAGTTATAAATCCTTTAATAGAACTTACTAAGAAAGATAAGACCTTTAAATAAAATAATAAGGCTTAGATAGCCTTTAAATAACTAAAAGAAACTATTATTAATTAACTAGTTTTAACTATCTTTAACCTAAATAAGAAAATTAAACTAAAAATAAACTTATTAAACTTTACCTTAGGAAAATAAATTAATTAATAAAATAATATAAAAAAGTTATACCTTATTATATTTTATTTATATAAGCTATATAAAGTAAAACTTAACTACTTAATTTATAATAAAGAATTCCTAGTAATTATTAACTATTTTAAGGAGTTTAAATATTACCTTATAGAAAGTAAGTATTAAGTTAAGGTTTATATTAATTACTAAAATATCTTTTACTTTACTATAACTTATAAACTTAACTAATAATAATTATACTATATAAAATACCTATATAAATTTAACTTTATAATTATTTATTATAAAAAATTAAAAAAATAATAAAATAAATATAATTAGTTATAAACTAGACTATAATACTAGTACTATAAAGGTAAAAAAATAGGTACTAAAAAAAAATAAAAAGGATAAATATAAATTTACTTAATAAATATAGATACTAGGATAAATATAGCTAGTAATTACTAAAGAAATCCTAGGTAAACTTAAAGAATTTATATAGAAATTTTATAAATACTTAGTATATAGATACTAAGAAGTTATAAAGACTTTAAAGAGACTTTTATAATATAAATACTAGGTTAAATAACTAATAGTAAAAAAGGTTATTAAATAATATAATATTTATATAAGAATAAAAGTATAATAATATAAACTCTATAAAGAATTATAATCTTTTAAAGTTATAAAAGTACTATAAAGCTTACTTATAATAGATTTTATTACTAAATTATTATAGTTAGAAAAACTTTTAACTAAAATCTTTTATAATAGTATTATAGTTATTATTAAAAGACTTATAAAATTTTTAATCTATATACCTTATAAAGAAGATATAGATACTAAAAGAATAGCTTATATTTTCTATAATAGGATTATATAAAAATAAGGATTACTAAAAGAAATCTTTATAGATAGAAGTATAATATTTATTAGTAAGTTTTAGTAAGTATTAATAGCCTATATAGGAGTTAATTATAGACTTATAATAATATTTAGACCTTAAGTAAATAAATAGATAAAATAAATAAATTAAGTAGTAAAATAGTACTTATAGTATTATATTAACTATAAATAAAATAACTAGATTAAGAAGCTACTATATACCTAGTTAGTATATAATACTACTTATAATAAAAGTATAAAGCTTATACTATTAAATACTAATTTTAACTATATACTAAAAGTATATTATAATATATAATAAACTAAAATTATTAATTTTATAGCTATAATTAAAAGTAAAGACCTAAAGAATATATATAATAAACTTTAAATAGAATTAGAATTTATTAATAAATAGATATAATAGTACTATAACTTTAAAAAGTTAAAAGGACTAACCTTTAAGAAAAAAGATATAATATACCTATTTATAAAAAATATTACTATAAAAAAACTAAGTTATAAGCTTAACTTTAAGTATATTAGACCTTATAAGATTATTAAAAAGATCTTTAAAAATAATTATAAACTAGACTTATTAATAAGAGTTAAGCTTTATAAAGTCTTTTATATAGTACTACTTAAATTAGTAGCTAATATAATATATATTAAAATTAGTAATAAACTAAAGGAGATTAATAAACTAAAACTTTATAAAGTAAAAGTAATTAAAAAAATATAAGTAAAGAATAATAAAAGGGAATATTTAGTTAAATAGAAAGACTATTTAGAAAATAAAAGTATATAGAAACTACCTAAATACCTTACTAATACTTAATAACTTTTAATAAATTTTTACTAAATAAAGAAAGGTTAAGAAAGACCTTATTTTAATTAATAATATTTATAGTACTTAATAACTATACTTTTATAGTAATAAATAATTTTATATTATTAAAAGCCTTTAGATTATTTATAGTCTTAATATTATAATAAAGTATTTTATTACTATAAAACTATAACTATTTTTTCTAATAATAAAGCTATATAAGGTAGCTTAAATACTTATTTACTTACTATTATAGTTATAATAACTTAGTTTTAGTAACCTTTTCTTTATACTTTAAATAATACTTTTTTATAGTAAAATAATTAGCTATAGAAATTAGTATATAGAAAATATAAAGATATATAAAAATAAACCTTTAAGTATTAAAATACCTTTACTATTATACCTATAACTGTAATATATATATTAAGCGTATTTAAAATAACCCTTTTTAGCCTAGCACTTAAGGCCCTAAGGCTTATAGTAACTATATAGTATAATAGTAAAACTAGTATTTTTAATTAAAGTTATTTATACTTAATAATTATAAGTAGCTTTAGATTTTAATATAATATTAGTAATTATATAAAAAATATTATAAGTTTAAGTTAAAGACTTATTAAGGTAATATAAAAAGAAATAGATAAGTAGGTCTTAAGGATAAGACTAATAAAGGGAAAAAGATTATATTATAACCTAATAAGAAGAAGTACTTATATTATATATACCTTACCTATTTTTACTAATTATTAAATAGCTTATATATTAACCCTATTAGTACTATAAGCCTTATAATATAGCTTATAATATAGACTTATAACTTACTATAAGCCTAGCTTATAATACTATAAGCTACCTAAGTATATATATATTTATTTAGTATTAAATAGAACTTAGCTTACTAGCTATTAATATATTTATCTAAATAATACTTCTTTACCTTAATAAGCTTTACTTATACTATTAACTATTAAGAGATATAACTTTAAAACTAATATGCTTAGTATAATACCCTATATAATCTATAAATATAAACCTAATATAGATTAGTTTCCCTGTTTAAAACCCTAACTGTTATAAAAAATAATAAGAATATAATATAATATAATTATTAAAAATATAAATATACTAAGTAAAAAAACTAAATTTAAAAGTTTTTATATATTTAATTTTAAAAATATAACTTAATATAATAATTAATAACTTTTATTTATATTAATAGTATATTAATATTTTAAGTATAATAGTTATAATATAGTTAGTAAGTAAGTAATTTAAATAAGTAAGTAACTTACTTTCCTTTACCTTTTTAACCTATAGCTTAAAAGCTTAAGCTATAGTTTAAAAATACTAGCTTTTACTTACTAAATTCTTCCCTAAATAACTTAAAAATTACCTAATAAGTTCTTATATTATAATTATTTTTACTATATATATTATAATATTAAATATTTAGTTTAATTAATCTTTCTTAATTAATATTTCTTAATAATTTAGTTATTATTTAAGTATTAATATTTATTTAATTAATTATTTATAATACTTTTTATATACTTATAGCTTTTCTTTTTTTATAATTTAGTCCTTTTTACTTTTTAATATTAGCTTAGTATTTTATTTATATTTTAAAGATTTTAAACCTTAGCTTTTAATAGTATATTTTTATATATTATAGCTATTACTTTTTTTATAAAAAACTTTAAGGCTTTTAATATTAACTTTAAGAAGCTATTATAATAGTATTTAATTTAATTATTAAAGTATTTAGACTAAAATTAGGCCTTAATTACTATCTTTAAAGTCTTTAAAGCCTATAGTATTAATAGTTAAGTAATTTTCTTAAAAGGTATTAGGGTTTATAGCTATATATTAAGCTTTAAAATTATAATTTTTAAATTAAAAAAAGTAAGCTTAATTTTATTTAAAACCTTCCTAAATATTACTTTTTATAAAAGTAGCTTAAAAAGTAATATAAAAAGCTAGTAAAAACTTAGTTTTAAAAATATAAATTATAAAGTATTTAATTAAATACTTTATTTCTTAATTATAAGCCTTTTTTAAAACTATAAAGTACTTAATATTAAAAGGCTAAAGTAAGTAAAATATATAAATAAGTATATAAAGTATAATAGTTTTATAATCCTAGTAATATTTTTTAAACTTAATAAAATAGTAACTTTTATAACTATTAAGAATTAAAAGGTAATAAATATTAACTAATTAAATAATTATAAATTAATTAAAGTACTTTAATTACTTAAGACCTAGTTTATTATTTATTTACCTATTTTAGCTTATTATAATAATTTAGTTAGGTAGGAAATTACCTTTTTAATACTAATTAATAAGGTAATACTAGCCTAAATTAATAATAAATAGTAAGATTAATTAACTTTTTATATTAATTACTATAATTACTATAATTTATTTTTAATTTTTAAGCTATACTAATTTTAGTTTTTTTTACCTTTTTAAGCTTATAATTACTATTTTAGTTATTATAAGGCTTATTATAAAGCTAATTTTATTAAAGTTTTAAATATTATTTAACTAAATACTATACTTTATAATTATATTTTATATAAGCCTAAACTAGCTATAAAGAATAATTAAATCTTTATATTTAGCTTTTTAATAGTTATACTTTTAAAATAAATATATTTTTAGCTTTAATTATTACTTTATAAAGTTATAAGCTTAGTACTTACTAATAGGTAATATATTATAGTTAGCTAGTAAAGAAATAGCTATTTTCTTTATAAAATATAATTATAAAGGAAATCCTTATAAATTTAAATTAAGAATAAATTAAACTATTATTTACTTCTTTAAATTAAATAGTTTTTATAAGTTTAAGATAAAATTATATTATAATTAAATACTATTTTAATACTATTATAAGCTATAGTAATAGACTTTATATTTAATTACTACTTATTATATACTTAATTTTAAGTTATTTTAAAGGGCCTAAAAAGTAAAAAGGATTTTAGCTTTACTTAATTATTATAGTATATTTAGTAGTTAAAAAGTATTTAATTAAATAAAAATATTATAAGGTAAGGGATTTTTAGGTTACTTACTTATTTAGGTTACTTACTTATTAATTATATTATACTTTATTATATAGTTAATTAGCCTTTTTTACTTATTATACTAATATTATAACTTTAAGCTTTTAACTTTAAGCTCTTAAACCTATATAAAACTTAATATATTTTCTTTTTTAACTTTATAATTATTCCTTTTTTATTATAAATTTTATATTATATATTATTAATTTCCTTTAATATAAAGTATATTACTATTAACTATACTTTAATTTTATAAAGCTAATTATTATATATATTTTTATAAAAAGCCTTAAGAAATACTTTTTACTTTTATTATAATTACTTTTCTTTAATAGCCTCTTTAAAAGTTTAAAGGCCTTATATCTTTTAATTAAAAAAGCCTTTACTAATTTAAAGGTTATTAAAATATTACTATATAAGCTAAAAGACCTTATAGCTAAAAAAGGTATACTTAATAAGGCTATTATTATTTTCTTTTTTCTAGGTTAGCCTAATCTTATTAGCTAAATTATAAAGCTTATTATAATTACCCTAGCTAGCCTTTTAAAAACCTTACTTAATTATAAAAACTATATTAAGGTTTTTTATTAAATAAGGCTTACTAAGGCAAGGTCTTTATAAGCTTTTTTTTAAGTATTATAATAGTATAGCTATAATATTATTAGTAATTATAATTAAAAGGAAAGTTAAGTTAAATAACTTATTATATATTAAATAATTAAAGTATAGTATATTATAGGAGTTAATATAATATCTTTTAAAGTAAATTATAAAAAGAAAATTTAAGCTAGCTAAAAAATAAATAAGGCTTTTAAGCTAGTCTATTTATAGTAAGGTTTAGGCTATAAATAAGGCTATTAACTTAATAAAGCTTTACTTCTTAAGAAGTAATTAATATTTAAATTATACTAAACTTTAAAAATACTTAAATATACCTTTTAAGGCTAACTTATATACTTGAATAAAAATAAAAAAAGTAATAACTAGTAAAATAAATAAAAAGAAAAATATAAGTTTAAGTTAGTATATATTAAATAAAACTAATAGATAAATAAGTAAGTATAATTTTAAAGATAAGACTTAAAAAAGAAAAAAGATTATATTATAACTATAGTAATTATATTATATATTACCTATAAACTTTTTACTAATTATTCTAAATTAATAACTTATTATATAGTTAATAAATAAGTATAATAAATAAGTATATATAATAAAAATCCCTTACCTTATAATATTTCTATCTAATTAAATACTTCTTAACTACTAAATATATTTTAATTATTAAATAAAGCTAAAATCCTTTTTATATATTATAACCCTAGCGTTTCTATTATATATACCCTATATTTCTTACTAATTAATACACTACCTGCTAATAATAATTAACGCTAAGACTTTATAATTACTACTAATTTAGTTTAATTAGTACTAATCTAATAGAATTACTACTAATTTAATAATAACCTTACTAATTTACTTATATTACTAAAGTATATATATATTTATTTAGTATTAAATAGAACTTAGCTTACTAGTTATTAATAATACTTCTTTACCTTAATAAGCTTTACCTATACTATTAACTATTAAAAAATATAACTTTAAACTAATATACTTAGTATAATACCCTATATAATCTATAAATATAAACCTAATATAAACTAGTTTCTTTATTTAAAACTTTAATTATTATATATTAATAGCTTTTATTTAAAATATACTATATTTATACTAAGTAATATTATACTATTAAGATATTTAGTAATACTAGTTTAGTACTTTCTTATACTAAAGTACTACTTAGTAATACTAAAATAGTAATTAAAGTTTAATAGCTTTATAATACTATTTAAACCTTAGAGGCTTAGATAAATAATTAGTAAAATACTATAATAACTAATAATAGTAATAATAAGTAATAAAAAAAAGATCTTAGTAAAGCTTTAAAGTTACCTAAGCTAGAACCCTTTAAAGAATAGGTAATTAATATAATTTTATTTTTTATTTAAATAAAAAAATACTTTTATCTATTTTTAAATAAATTAAATATTACTACTAAAAAACTTTTATTTATAGTACTTTTAATTTAAAGAAGTACTAAAAAGTAGTTTAAACTTATTATAAAAAACTACCTTAAAAATAATAAAGTTACTTAAAATTAAAATACTTAAAGTATTTTTATAAATTAGAATAATTTTAAATAAATACTTAAGGATAATTTTAAAGTAATTAATAAGGAATAATAAGCTATAGCTAAATTACTTATACTTAAATAGTAAAAATTATATACTATATACTTAGCTAAGTTCTATTAGCTAGTAACTAAGACCTAGTAAAATAATAATACCTTTATAGAGATTTATTACTAAAGCCTTAAGAAAGAAATTAAAAATAAACTATATCTTATAAATAGACTTAATAATCTTATAACTTATATTACTATAGTAATTAAAATTAATAAATAATAATATAAATATAGATAAAAGAAAGTAAACTATAAATATAAAAATAACTTTAACTTATATTACCTTAATTAATAATATAATAATAACTAAAGTAACTCTTATAACTAAGGATAATAATAAGGTAATTACTATAATAATACTTTATATAGAACCTAATTAGGCCCTATAACCTTAAGGGCTACTTAACTAAGTAACTAAGAATATAAGCTATAAAATATATCTAGATATAAGTACTATAATTATAATAATTTTAAATATATAGTATAATAATATCTAGAACTATAAAAGCTATAAGACCTAAATTAAAGTAAGTAAACTTTAAGACTAACCTAATAGCTTAAACTATAAATAGTAGCTAAAACCTAAACTTTAGGAATAACTAAAAGTAGGTATAATATATAGTATAATAAAAATTAGAAAATTAACTAAATAAAACTAGAACCTTAAACCTTAAAAAGGAAAAGAAATAAGACTTTTATTAAGAAAGAATAAAAAAAATATAAGAATAAAATATAAAGTAAAAACTACTATAAGTATATATAAAATCCTAAGAAAAAGAAATATATCTAAATATAATAGTAAAAAAAAAAAAAAAAAGTAAAGAATAAGAAATTTAAGGAATTTTAAAAGTAATAAAAACTTAAATAACCTTAAACTTTAGGAATAATAAAATAAAGAAGTTTAGTTACCCCTAACTAAAATAAGTAAAAATTAACTTTATAAACTATTAATAATATTTTAGTTAAAACTATACTTTAAGATATAAAAAAAATATAAAAATAAGAATATAAATCTAAAAATAATATCTATATATAATAATATAAAAAAGATTAAAGTATAAAATATAAAAAAGATATAGCTAAATAAGTAATATAATACCTTTACTATAAGGATAAAAAAATTAAATAAAAGTAAAAATAAAAATATAAACTACTTTATAATAAAAATAAAATTAAAATATACTTAAACTATAAAGATTTTTATATATAAGGAGCTAGAAAGTATATAAATACTAATATAATTAGTATAATACTAGTTAAAGCCTATTATACTAATAATACTATAAACCTATAATATAAGGAAAAAGAATTTAACCTATAAAATAATATATAAATACTTTCTATATATAAATAATACTAAAGTATATTATAAATCTTATATAAGAATTATTAGTATAATATATATAAATAAAAAAAGCTTAATAATAACTATTTTCTAGTTATAATATTTAAAATACTAAATAGTAAACTATACCTTAAGGAAAAAATAAAAAGGTACTTACCTTTTATATAGTATAATAACCTTAAAGTATTAAAACTATAATTTAGTATAGTATACTACTAATAAATCTATAAAATAAAGGATTTTCTAGATAGAATTAAGTAGTTTTTATAAATAATTAAAAAAGTAAGAAAAGAGTTTAAGAAAATAACTTAAAGAAAGTATATATTTAAAAAGATAGTATTAATTAATAATACTAGCTTTAAAAATATAAAAAAGCTATAAAAATAGTAAGAAGTAAATAGCCTTTACCTAAACTATAGCCTAAAAATATTAATAAACTATTAAAAAGATAAAAAGTAAAAAGATAGTATTTTTTTAAAGAATATATATTTTAGTAAAGAATAACTAATAAATAAAATACTAAGCTAAAGAAATATTTATAGTAATAACTATATAATAATAAGTTTATAAATAACTATACTAATAGTAAAGGATATTATAATAATAACTATAAAAAGGTTTATTATAATACTTTAAGAAAAGTTAAATACTATTTATAATAAAGTTATAAATAAGTAAAAAGTAATATTTATAATAAAATATAAGTGCTTTAAAAGTAATATAAATAATAAATATATTAATATACTTAGTATTACTTATTTAAATTAAAAAAAAATAG
Organism: Fusarium fracticaudum; assembly: GCA_003353625.1. Taxonomy (NCBI): domain Eukaryota; kingdom Fungi; phylum Ascomycota; class Sordariomycetes; order Hypocreales; family Nectriaceae; genus Fusarium; species Fusarium fracticaudum. Next base: position 259,682 of record PDNT01000013.1, on the reverse strand, counting down.
TTAAAAGCTTAGGTAAATAGTAAAGTATAATAAACTTTTATTAACTTAAAAATAGTTATAAAGCTAAAAATACTATAAAAAAAGAAATTATTACTTTACCTATTAATTAATATAAAAAAATAGCTTTTTAATTATAATAATAATATTATAAATTAAAAGGCTAATTACTTTAAAATCCTAGCTAAAAGAAAAAAATAAAAAGTAAATTTTAATATTATACCTTTAGGACAGGATATAAATATTATTTTAAGTATAGTATAACTTAAATAAAAAAACCTAATTATTAATTAAAAAAATAGCTAAATTACTTTCCTTAGTAACTTTAATAATAATAAGAAAATAATTATAAAAAATAATAAAAAATTTTAAACTTTAATTACTAAAAAAAGTATAGGTATATATAGTATAAAGTAATTACTACTTTTTAGAAAAGTATAATATAAGTATAAAAAAGGTATATAAAGTAAAAAATAAATTCTAGGTATTTTTTAATAATAAGATTTAAGAAAAGAACTAAAACTAATAATAAGCTAGAATAGACTAGTAAATATACTAAAAAAATACTAAGTATTTTTTTTTTTTTTTTAAGTTTATAAGTTAGCCTTAAAAGGTATATCTAAGTATCTCTAAAGTCTAGTATAATTTAAATATTAATTGCCTTTTAGGGGGTAAAGCTTTATTAAGTTAATATTATTAAGTTAGTAGCCTTATTTATAGCCTAAACCTTATTATAAATAGGCCAGCTTAGGAGCCTTACTTGCTCTTTAGCTGGCCTAAATTTTCCCTCCTGTAACCTACTTTAAAAGAATACTACGCTTTAATTATCTAATATACAGTAAGTTATCTAACCTAACTTCTAATTACGGCCGCTAATAACCTTATAGCTACACCGTTATAATGCCTTTTATTAAAAGAAGCTTACAGAGACTCTATCCTAGCTATCCTTATCTAATAAAAAGGGGCCTTAATATTATTAATAACCCTATAATTAACTAAGCCCTTAGTAAAAAGGATTATAATAGGCTATATAATAAGGCTATAAAAATTATAAATAACTAGGATTATATAGATAATATTACTAATATCTAGTAAGTATTCTTTAGTTATAAGATCCTTAGGCTTATATAGCCTTACTATAAGCTAGTTAATAAAGGCTTCCTTATACTTAAGATTAAGGTACTTAATAAGCTTAAAAAGAAATTACTTAGAGAGATAGATCTAAAGCCTAAAAAAAGGGAATTTATTATAACTATTTATAATAGCTTATATAATAGGTAGTTTATAGCTATCTAGTTATAGGCTAAGATAGTATTATAAATTATTAGCTTATAGCTATAGTAAAGATAAGGGGGATAGTATACTGTGAAATTAATAAAAGAGAGGTAATTACAGGGTTCTATAGGGGGAAAATATATTAAGTTTTATATAGGTTTAGGAGCCTAAAGTTAAAGACCTAAAGTTATAATGTTAGTGTAATTAGTAAAAAAGGCTAATTAACTACGTAACAGGGCATATAACTATTATGCCTAAAATATTAGTATACTATTAGTATAAATAGGGGAAAATACTAAGTATATAATAAACTATTTATAGAAAAACTTAAAATAAAAGTCCTTAAATATAGTAAATAGAACTATAAAATTAACCTTATAGATAATAACTTACTATTTTAAAAGTTATATTTACTTAATAAAGAAAAGTTAAAAGTATAAAAAATATATATTAATAAAATACTTTAAAAAGGATATATTAAAAAGTTAGGTTTATTTTTAATATTATTAATATTCTTTATATTAAAGAAAAATAAAAAACCTAAACCTATTATTAATTACTAATTAGTTAATATAAAAACTATTAGGAATTAAACCTTACTTTTACTTATTATAAAACTTAAGAATTAACTATAAAATAAAAAAATCTTTATTACTTTAAACCTTAAAAATATATATAACTTAATTTATATTAAGAAAAGAGATAAGTAAAAAATAGTATTTAGAATTAAATTTAGACTATTTAAATATATAGTAATACTTTTTAGTTTTATTAATATACTTATAATATTTTAGTAAATAATTAATAGTATACTTTAGTAGTATCTTAATATTTTTATAGTTTATTACCTAAATAATATCTTGATTATCTTAAATAATAAAAAAAAGTATAAAGAATATATTTATAAGGTTTTAAAAATACTATAAGATACTAAGCTACTAGTTAAACTAAAGAAAAGTTACTTTTATATTATAAAGGTAAACTTCTTAAGATATACTATTATATTTAGAAAAATTAAAATAAAAAAAAAAAAAAGTCTTTATAATATTAAAATAAAAAGTACCTAATAATATTAAAGAAATATAAGCCTTTCTAGGCTTTACTAACTATTACTAATAATTTATTAAAAACTTTAATAATATTATAAATCCTTTAATAAAACTTATTAAAAATAATAAATTCTTTAAATAGGATAATAAGGCTTAGGTAGCCTTTAAATAACTAAAAGAAGCTATAGTTAGTAAACTAATCTTAGCTATTTTTAACCTAAATAAGGAAATTAAACTAAAGATAGACTTATTAAACTTTACCTTAGGAAAATAAATTAATTAGTAAAATAATATAAAAAAATTATACTTTATTATATTTTATTTATATAAGCTATATAAAGTAAAACTTAATTACTTAATTTATAATAAAAAATTCTTAGTAATTATTAACTATTTTAAGAAGTTTAAATACTACCTTATAGAAAGTAAGTACTAAGTTAAGGTTTATATTAACTATTAAAATATATTATATTTTACTATAATATATAAACTTAATTAATAATAACTATACTATATAAAATACCTATATAAGTTTAACTTTATAATTATTTACTATAAAGAATTAAAAAATAGTAAAGTAAATATAATTAGTTATAAATTAAATTATAATATTAGTACTATAAAAGTAAAAAAATAAATACTTAAAAAGAATAATAAAGAAAAATATAAATTTACCTAATAAATATAAATACTAGGATAGATATAACTAATAATTACTAAAGAAATTCTAGGTAAACCTAAAGAATTTATATAAAAATTCTATAAATACCTAGTATATAGATACTAAGAAGTTACTAAGACTTTAAAGAGACTTTTATAATATAAATATTAAGTTAAGTAACTAATAGTAAAAAAAGTTATTAGATAATATAATATTTATACTAAAATAAAGGTATATTAATATAAACCTTATAGAGAATTATAGTTTCTAAAAGTTATAAAAGCACTATAAAGCTTACTTATAATAGACTTTATTACTAAATTACCTTAGTTAAAAGAACCCTTAATTAGAATCTTCTATAATAGTATTATAGTTATTATTAAAAGGCTTATAAAGTTTTTAATCTATATACCTTATAAAGAAAATATAAATACTAAAAAAATAGCTTATATTTTCTATAATAAAATTATATAAAAATAAAAATTACTAAAAGAAATCCTTACTAATAAAGGCATAATATTTACTAGTAAATTTTAGTAAGTACTAATAGCCTATATAGGAGTTAATTATAGACTTATAATAGTATTTAGACTTTAAGTAAATAGATAAATAAAATAAACTAAATAGTAAAATAATACCTATAGTATTATATTAACTATAAATAAAATAACTAAGTTAAGAAGCTACTATATACCTAGCTAGCTTATAATACTGCCTATAATAAAAGTACTAAACTTATACTATTAAATACTAACTTTAATTATATACTAAAAGTATACTATAATATATAATAAACTAAAATTATTAACTTTATAGTAATAATTAAAAGTAAGGATTTAAAGAATATATATAATAAACTCTAAATAGAACTGGAATTTATTAATAAATAGATATAATAGTACTATAATTTTAAAAAGTTAGAAAGATTAACTTTTAAGAAAAGAGATATAGTATATTTATTTATAAAAAATATTACTATAAAATAACTAAGTTATAAGCTTAATTTTAAGTATATTAAACCTTATAAGATTATTAAAAAGATCTTTAAAAATAACTATAAACTAGATTTACTAATAAGGGTTAGACTTTATAAAGTCTTTTATATTATACTACTTAAATTAATAGCTAATATAATATATATTAAAATTAGTAATAAACTAAAAGAAATTAATAAACTAGAACTTTATAAAGTAAAAGTAATTAGAAAAATATAAGTAAAAAATAATAAAAAAAAATACTTAGTAAAGTAAAAAAACTACTTAAAAAGTAAAAAAACTACTTAAAAAGTAAAAAAACTACTTAAAAAGTAAAAATATATAAGAATTACTAAAATACCTTATTAATACTTAATAACTCTTAATAAATTTTTACTAAAAATATTAAGAAAAGCCTTAAGACCTAGAGAATCCTACTTAAATTACTTTATAACTATAGACTAATTTTAAAAAGAACTATTAATTATAGTATTTTCTAAAGTAAATTACTTACTTTACTTAGCCTACTTTAGCTTATTTATAAAGCTAAGATTATATTAAATTATATTAAGACCCTTAACCTTTACTTAGTAATACTAATACTATAAATAAGTAATCTTAGTAAACTAAGTACTTATTATATTATAAATATAAGTAAACTTAGCTTAAAGAGTAATAAGCTTATCTTTAGTAGTTTTCTCTTTATACTTAAAATAATACTTTTTATTAATAATTTTTTAAGCTAATATTATATTAATATATTTATAATTATTTTATATTTTTATAAGAAAAACTTACTAGCTACTATAAATAAGCTATAATTATTATAAAAAGCCCTAGACTTTATATAAGGCTTATAATAGCTTAACTTTATAGGATTAAGAATATAAGACTTTTTTATTTTCTAATAAATATAGTTAAAGTAAGGTATAATTAGATTCCTAAATACTATAACTAAAATATAAAGAGATTTTTAGTTTTTAGTAAAAGTTTTTTTATTTTTAAATATATAGTTAGATATCTTAAGGGGTTTATAGAGTTAAGATTAGGCTTATTAAGGATAACTAACTAATAAATATATTAACTAGGCCTTAAGGATAAGGCCTAAGGAAAGGAAAAGATTATATTATAACCCTAGTATTTCTATTATATATACCTTACATTTTTTACTAATTAATATATTACTTATTAATAATAATTAATACTAAGACTTTATAATTACTACTAATCCAGTTTAATTAATACTAATCTAATAATAACCTTACTAATCTACTTATATTACTAAAGTATATATATATTTATTTAGTATTAGATAGAACTTAGCTTATTAGTTATTAATAATACTTCTTTATCTTAATAAGCTTTACCTATATTATTAACTATTAAAAGATATAACTTTAAACTAATATACTTAGTATAATGCCTTATACGATCTGTAAATATAAACTTAATATAGACTAGTTTCCCTATTTAAAACCCTAACTATTATATTATATTTTAAGCCCTTTAAAATAACCTAAAATTAAGCCTTTAATATACTATAAATATATATAAGGTTAACCTTTAAAAGCTATGTCGCTGCTAAGCTAGTATTTAATTATAATATAATACTATTTAAAAGTTAAGGAAACTATTTAATTTAAAGAAATAAATAATAGTTTAATTTATTCTTAATCTAAATTTATAAGGATTTTATTTATAATTATATTTTATAAAAAAAATAGCTAATTCTTTACTAGCTAACTATAATATATTACCTATTAATAAGTACTAAGCTTATAACTTTATAAAGTAATAATTAAAGCTAAAGATATATTTATTTTAAAGATATAATTATTAAAAAGCTAAATATAAAGATTTAATTATTATTTATAGCTAGTTTAGGCTTATATAAAATATAATTATAAAGTATAGTATTTAATTAAATAATATCTAAAACTTTATTAAAACTAGCTTTATAATAGGCCTTATAATAGCTAAAATAGTAATTATAAGCTTAAAAAAGTAAAGAAAACTAAAATTAGTATAGCCTAGAAATTATAAATAGATTATAGTAATTATAGTAATTAATATAAAAAGTTAATTAATCTTACTATTTATTATTAATTTAAGCTAATATTACTTTATTAATTAGTATTAAAAAAGTAATTTTTTACTTAATTAAGTTATTATAATAAGCTAAAATAAGTAAATAAATAATAAATTAAGTCTTAAGTAGCTAAAGTACTTTAATTAGTTTATAGCTAAATAATTAAATACTTAGTATTACTTTTTAATTTTTAATAATTATAAAAATTACTACTTTATTAAGTTTAAAAAATATTATTAAAATTATAAAATTATTATACTTTATATATTTACTTATATATTTTACTTACTTTAGCCTTTTAATATTAAGTACTTTATAGTATTAAAAAAGGCTTATAATTAAAAAATAAAGTATATAATTAAATACTTTATAACTTATATTTTTAAAACTAAGTTCTTATTAACCTTTTATATTACTTTTTAAGCTATTTTTATAAAAAGTAATATTTAAAACAGTTTTAAAGGAACTAAAATTACTCCTTTTAACCTAAAAACTATAATCTTAAAGCTAAATATATAGCTATAAATCCTAATACTTTCTAAAGAGGCTACTTAACTATTAATACTATAGGCTTTAAAGACTTTAAAAATAGTAATAAAGGCCTAATTTAAGTCTAAATACTTTAAAAAGTAAATTAAAAAATATTATAATAGCTTTTTAAAGTCTATTATTAAAGCTTTAAAGTTAACTATTAAGGTAATAAGGGTAATTATATATAAGGTTATTTTATTAAAAGCTAAGCTTTATAATCTTTAAAATATAAATAAAATACTAAGTTAGTACTATAAGGTAAAAAAAACTAAATTATAAAAAGAAAAAGTAATAACTATATAAAATATATTATAAGTAATTAAGTAAATAAATATTAATATATAAGTAGTAATAAAATTATTAAAAAATAGTAATTAAGGAAAGTTAATTAGACTAGGTATTTAATACTATAGTATATATAGTAAAGGTAAGTATAATATAAGAACTTATTAGGTAATTTTTAAGTTATTTAGAGAGAAATCTAGTAAGTAAAAGCTAGTATTTTTAAACTATAGCTTAAGCTTTTAAGCTATAGTTTAAAAAGGTTAAGGAAAGTATTATACTTACTTATTTATTATACTTACTTATTAACTATATTATTTTAATTTATAATTAAAGTATTAATTAAATAAAAACTAAAACTTATTATTATAATTTAAAACTAAAGTTTAAATATTTTAGTCTTTAAACTTTAATATATTAATATATTACTTAGCTAGTATATAAAAATATTTATTTAGTATTAAATAAAACTTAGCTTATTAATTATTAATAATACTTTTTTCCTTTAATAAGCTTTACTATACTATAAACTATTAAAAAATATAACTTTAAATTAATATACTTAGTATAATACCTTATATAGTCTATAAATATAAACTTAGTATAAACTAGTTTTTTTTATTTAAAACCTTAATTATTATAAAAAGCTTATAGTTAGTTTATTTTAGCTTAGTATATTAAATAAAAAATTATAATATAATTAATATAATTAAGTAACTTTTTATATAAAAAAAAAGTAAAATTAATAACCTTTATAAGTAAGCCTTAAAGAATAAAAAAGCTTAAAAAAAAATAATACTAGTAATATTAAGCTAATAGCCTTTAGTTATAAAATCTTTTTACTTATATATTACTTTAATAAGCTTTTTTTTATTAAAAAAACTTTTTTTTTTTAATAAAATAAAAAAAACTTAATAAGTTAAAAAAAAGTTACCTAAAGAATTATATTTAAGCTATAATAACTTAGTATTTCTTATTACTATTTATAATAACTTATATAATAAGTAATTTAAAGCTATTAAAAAGTAAGTAAAAAAAGTAATAAAAAAGGTTTATTTATTAAAATAGTACAAACTAGCTTATTTATAGTATTAAACTATAAAAGTATAAAAATAAAAAAAATAGTATATTATAAAATTAATAAAAAGAAGTAGTTATAAGGTTTAAAAAGAAAATATATTAAGTTTTATATTTATTTAAAAGCTTAAAGTTAAAAACTTAAAGTTAAAAACTTAAAGTTATAATATTAATATAATTAATAAAAAATAGAAATTAACTATATAATAAAGTATATAACTATTATATTTAAAATATTAATATATTATTAATTTAAATAGAAGTTAAATATATATAATATAAATAAATATAATTAAATTTCTTTTAGGTTTTTAGTTTTTTTTTTCTTAAAAAAAGCTATATACTTTATTATTTCATAGTCTTTTAATTAATTTATAAAATTTATAATTAATAAGTAATTTATTAAGTTATATTAATTTATTTCTTTTTTTATAAAATTAAAAGCTATACTTTTAATTTATTTTAATAACTTAGTATTTATTTTATATATTAATACTAATACTTTTAAAAATAAATAGCTTAGTATTTCTTTAAGAAATAAATAATTTATTTACTAAAAAAGTATATAAAATAGCTATTTAAAGGCATAGAGAAGATAGTATAATCTAGAAGCTCTGTAGTGTTAGCTAACTAAGGTTAAATATAGTACTGTAATGTATATTTTAATTCTTTGCCCTTAGTGGCCACTACTACGGCAGTTAAGACCCTAGCTCTATGGGCTAGCTTGCTCGACGGAAGGGGACCAATCGTTCCACAAAGCTAAGCCTTAACAGTATCCTTAAAAGACTTTTACCTAGCCATCCCCAGAAAGCAAGCCTGCCCTAAAGATTAATATTTTAATCGGCGCATCGGGTCAATGATACAGTGTGTTGTTATGGCGTGTATTACAGGTAATTATCAAGCATTGTTAGAGAGGATGAATTCTTACAATTAGGAATTGGTAAAATAATAAATAACGGTAGTTTTGTAACATAAGCCCTTAATATTGTTGGCTATAACCTTGTTATATTTATTGCGATCTGAAACTGTTTTACTACAGAAAACCCTCTATATATAATAATGCCTTACCTACTGCACACCTTATTGTTTACCTTTATATTCTCTGCCTGTTTTTTAGCCTCTTAAACTGTCTTTAATAGACATTAGGGTGTTATTAATAGAAATATTACCAATGCATATACTAGTTTTAGAGTTTTATAAAACTTATAACTTAATTAGTAGATTTGCCCTAGGACTAGATTAATTAAAGTAATACTAGATTGTATACTAATACTAATTAGATTATATACCTATATCTAGACTTAATTAGTTAAAAATTTTATATATAGGCTACATTTTATCTTAAAGCGGTTTAGTTATTATATAGTCTTTTTTTTTCTTTAATAAAAAAGACTTTTTACCTTTCTTAATACTAAATATAAATATTACTATTTTATAATTATTAATAACCTCTTAAAATAATATATTCTTTGAACTCTATATTTATAACTATAAATAATATATTTTTTACTTTATAGACCTCTTAAGCTAAATTAGGCTATATTATTTTAAAAAAATAGATTAATAAATATAAAGATAGTTAAATTAGCCTTATTAAGGTTACTTACTTATAAAATAATATAAAGTGTAATTTACTTTATATAAAATTAGCTATAATACTATATAATTATCCCTTTAGGAAAATAAAATGCCCTTTTTTATTATAATTAATTATAAGGTAAGGGAATTATATTATATTTTTAAAATTAAGTTATAAAATTATAATTATAATTTTACTAACTTTTCTATAAATAATCCCAGGCTATAGTACCTTTTATAGATTAATTTTAGCCTTTAATGCCTTTATAAGCTTATTAGTAAATAATTATACTTATATAAAATAATATAAAAAGATATTACTACTAGGATTACTACTAAATACCCTAGCCTTTATATTAATAAGCAGAATATTAATTATATTTATTAAGTACTTTATTATAAAGATTATAGCCCTTTTATATTTATATAGACCTTCTTAAAAATTCTTTAGTTTAATCCTAAGATAACCTATTATACTTTCTTTTAAAGGCTAAATAGTAAGCTTATATATATCTTTTAAATTTATAATAAAAGCCTTAAAAAGTAAAAGAGAAATTTAAGGCTTTTACTAATAAATAATATATATAAAGTTAATAGATTTAATATACCTTTATTATAAATTACTAGTACTATTACTTTATATACTAATTTTAGTATAGCTTTTAGTATTACTTCTAATAAAAATAAAAAGGCTTTTTAGTAACTTCTTTACTACCTTGCTAAAGTAGCTAATTATAAGAAAATTCCTCCTTTATATATTATTATTAGTATAATACTGCCTTTAAAGTAGCTATAAAGTTAGTATTTCCTGCCTTATAATAGTAGCTTTACTTATAGTATATTATAAAAAACATTACCCTTAATACTAAGAAGAAATATCTTAGTAGCTTTAAAAGCTATATCTTAATAGGTAACTTTCCTAAAGATCTTACTTATATATAAGCTATAGCTACTTTTACAGGCCCTTAATTTTATAATAAAGCTACTAATAATACCCCTAAGGAGATTGCTACTACTACTAGTAAAGAAGCTATATTATAAGCAGCCCTTTAGCTTTCTAAGGAATTATTAAATCTATTAGTACTACTTATTATATATATAAATTAAAGATTTAAAGATAATACTAATAGTATTATTAAAGCCTTTAAGTAAATAGCTTATACTAAAAAGGAAGTTAAATTTAATATATTATAGTAAGTCCTTTAATATAAATTTACTAATTAAAAAGGTAAGATTAACTTTAAATAAATTAATTACTTTTTCCCTATAAATACTTAACTTTTAAGTTTAATAGCTATTATTAAATATTTATAGATAACCTATTTACTTATATAGCTATAATTTACTTACTATAATATATATTAGCTATAAAACTATAAAATTAAATTAACTTAATAAACTAAAAGCTTATATTATACTTTAAGGATTTTCTTTATAAATAGATTTTATAATTTATATAAGCTTTATATATAAATCTTAAAGTATTTACTATACTATAATTAGTAATATAATACTGCCTTTTTCCTGTAAATAAAAGGTAGCTAAAGGTCTTATAAAAGATATTTTATATTAAGGCATTTAATTTATAAGGTTAGTAAAATTATAATATTAAAATTAATATTATAAGTATAACTAGCTATAAATACCCTAAAGGCTACTAATTTACAGTACCTTTAGCCTTATAAAAGATCTTTTATAAAGTAATAAAAGCTACCTTATTACTATAAGATTTTTCTTTTAGTAAGGCAGGACCTATTTTTATAGCTTAAAAACCTTAATTATTCTAGTAATTAAAAGCTAATATAATATTACTACCTTACCTTCTTTTTTATTAATTTTACTAACCTTTTTATACCTTTAGTCTAAGTAGTAAGCTAAGCTTAACTACTATTATAAGCCTAACCCTAATATTATTTCTTTATATTACTACTACTTTATAAATAATAAACTAATTAAAATAATAGATAAGGCTTTTACTAGTAGGACCCTTAGTAATAATAAGTATTATAAAAAGGTTAAAAAGGTTCTTTAGGCTTTATAGTTATAAAAGCTACCTAGTAAGGTACTTATAAAATATTAGCTAAAGTGCTATAATAAGGCTACTATAAATAATATACTTAAGCTACTTATAATACGTATTAGTAACCTTTAAAATACTATAATCTAGCTAATTAGTATATTATAGTAGCCTGTAATAGCTTTATAGCTAGCCTATAAGATATATCCTTTATAATAGCCTATAATACCCTTATAGCCTTACTTACTATAACTCTTATAGTTATAGGGAATAAATTTTACAGTAAATTATATATAAAATCATTCCCTGCCCCTTACTTTAATACCCTCCTTAAGTTAATAGCCTTAGCCTGTAATAGCCTTATAATAGTAGCTATAGCTATTACCTTTAGTATAGATACCTAGCTTATATTAGTACCTAATCTAGCAGGTTATATTTACAGGTTAATTATAGTATAGAGAAATAATTAATAGTTAAAATATATATATTTATAGTAATAGCCTTTTTAATTAATCCTAAGTAGCCTTTTTAACCCTTATAATAGCCTAATCTTATATTTATTAGTATTAGCCCCCTTTATCATAGCTTTAATTAAGTTAATTTAGTTAAATTTACTGTTTTTAATAATATATTTACTTTTAAAGCCTTTAGCTAATTAGAAGACCGGAAATTAAATAACTTTCCTAATTAGGTCTAGATATAGGTATACAATCCGATTGGTATTAGTATATAATCTAGCGTTATAATTAAAGCTCAGTTAGTAGTTAGTTTAGCAGCGTGCTAGTATAAGAAAGTATTCGGGCATAAATATCAGAGCCTTAGCTAGACCTATCTATGTATTAGTGTGACAGTTAGAATTGCTTTGTTAGCAAGGAATAAGGCCAGGTCCTGTATTATTAATATAAATCTTTTGCTCAAGCTAGATCAAGCAACTTATAATTCAGAGGCTTTGTATTAACAGTTTTACAATAAACTCAGTTCGTAGGATAATACCAGTAGGAGAAGATCTAGCTTTTCACGACAGTAATAACACTGGTGGGGTCAGGTAGATTCAGTGGACAGTTTTATTTGGAAAAGGTGTACGTACTCCGTAGCAGCATTACTAAATCGGAACCTTGATGGGGCAACGACCCACGGGCCTCCTTGACTACGGAACCATTGCTTTAAAGGGTTAGAGGCAACGCGGAAAATCTTTGCTGTCCTGGTCCATCCGGCTAGCCGGCTAAGACTCAGTTGTTGTTCTAGGCTTCTTAGCCTCGGTTGATGGAAATTTACACTGAAACTCTATTATGACCGATCCTGATCTTAAGCGCTAGGCTACGCATATGCCACCTTGCCTTGATAGGTTAGCGTTTCGTAGCACGTCACGAATGAAGCTTCTGCCGATCGATGACATATTGATGGCAAGCCACCGGTTGGACAGAGCTGATCAGTGGCCCGCCCAGGCAGATATTCCACCCCACAAACCCCTCGCATACCATGGTTCAATCCCACATCTACAGCATTGCATTGTGCCAGTACCTCACTCGAGGACTTCATTATGGTATTCCATGGCCGTCCATCTAGGGATTGTGCTCCCTGTAGGAGGAGGAAGACTCGCGTAAGGACCCTGGCTTCGCCGAAAAGGCTCTTGCTTACGCTTGGTTTCTCATGACACGTTACTAACGCGGGCCGTGCAGTGTGACCTTGTCTCTACGGGCTGTTCTCAATGTCGCAGAGCTAAAGTGACTTGTCATGGGTACCGCAGCTCAAATGAGCTCATTTTCCGTGATGAGACTCGGAATACCATGCAAAAGGTCTTCGCAAGTCAAAGAGCCAGCCAGATTCCCTTCGCGCCTAAATGGTGCCCTATCACATCGGCCAGGCACGCATTCCTTTCTCTCTACATCGGTACCTACTCACGGGGCTATGACAACTTGAATTCCTTCCTGAGAGATTCAGGTACCAACGGGCACCTGCAAGTCTCCGTCGATGCTGTCAGTTTGGCCTTCATGGCGTTCCAATTAAATCGTCATGACTGGATACCTCTTGCAAACCAACGTTACTTGGAAGCTATACGAGGTGTTGGAATGGTTGTACGATCCTCAATGCACGGAACTGACAATGCAGCCAACCAGTCACTCAGTGACGTAACCCTTCAATCTGTACTCCTCCTAGACCTTTATGAGAAGATGGCTTGCCAATACCATCGATCGTCAGAGTCCCCGGGCCTTCTGATAAGCCATGTTCGGGGTGCGCTCTCCATACTCCAGTCTCTCCCCAGAGACGAGTTTTCGAATCCGACGATCCAACAACTCACTACTCAGAGTTTCATTGCCTTTGCACTAAGCTGCGCTGCTGAACAAATACCCATACCAGAAGAGTTCATAGGACTATACAATAGCCTAGGCAGCTATATACGGAGCGGGCACTGGATCTTAATTGGCTACATCATCCGTCTTATCAACCTTCGTGCCAACACACAGAAGGGCAAATTAGACCTGAGCGATACTATAAAGCTTTCACGAGACTTGTACGACGAGCTCTTCTACGCCGAAAGCAATATGCCGCGCTCGTGGTGGCCAAACCGGAGAGGTACTTGTGAAGCGGTAGCCTTTGACCGCTACTACGACGTCTATCCCGGCCACCAAGCGGCTCAGTTTTTCAACGCATTCCGTGTCATACGTCTTGAGACGGCAGAACTTATACAGCAGTGTGAACCCAGTGCTGAGGTTGCTGAGATCATCGCTCAAATTACTCAGGCCATCTGCGCCTCTGTTCCTGGATTCATACTTCCGGCGGCTAGGTCCCAAATTTCAGTTCCTCTGTCACCGTTGCAGCTACTCGAGTGCTCTGCTTTATTAACACCATTATATGCAGCTGCGCGAAGTACACAAGATCCTGCAATGCGTGCCTGGGTGCTACGGACCTTGATGTACATGGCCAATAACGGTGTGAAGCTGGCCAAGAGCGTAGCTTATGTTATAAGGTTCTTTCCGCAAGTGAGCTATTGGACTGTATTTAAAATGGTGGGGGGTTACTCTGTTACTTGCTCTACTAACACATAAGCTTTTAATTTGTCTTTAACTCTTTATCAGCGTCCCCTACTTTTGCTTTTTAGAACAGTATCTCAAGTTAGACTATATTAAGTATATCTACTTCTATGGCTAGAGACATTAAGGCTACACTAACAATAACCCTTTACTAGCTATAGCCTTTTTTATAATTAAGAAATGAATTAGTAAAATAAGTTAATCTCTAATTATAGAAGTAAAGCCAGATAAGAAGCTAGAGTTATAGAAACTTGAGTAGGTTTATTCATTTTTATTCTAGACGCTATTATAGCTATAAGTCTTTTCAGGATATAATAGAGCTAACCGCGTTCGTAAAGGTGTTTTACAATTTCTGCTGTCTGTTGCTGGTTTTTATTTTTCAGTGCCACTGTCTGGCTGCTACAGGCCTCTGACATTTACCCAGCACCCCTACACTCTTGCCCTATCCACATCGTGGAAACCTTTTCGGGCAGAAGCTTATATTGTGAAAAATTATATTGTGTCCTTTGTCTCTATCTAGGCAGCCTAAAGCTCGATTATACAGGCAGTAATTAGCTATTTAGTTACTTACTTCCTATTCTATTTAGCTAGTTATAAACTTCACTGTTCCACTTTCCATCTTATCAACAGTGTTCCATAATTCAAGTCCGTCTATAAACTGCTTCGCTTGACCATGTATTTCTTTCAAGCTCTCTAGTAATGCTGATAGCTTTGCCTTGGAATGCTGGCTCTGGCTAGGCTCAGTATGAGCGGTGAGATACGAGAAAGCCTTGCCTAGGAACATGGGAAGATATACATGGGTCTAGTCCGATCAATAAGAGGGACATTTCCAGAGACTCTATTACTATACCTTTAAGCAATTTGATCCATTCATGGATCCTGAAAGGTCTGCCATGCTGATTGCAGCTTTGTACGCTATCCTGGAATAATCATTGGTAACGGGCTGCTGGCTCTGGACAGCTGAGTGAGCCAAATTTATAGCGCGTTCCAGCGTCAATACTGACCCGTGTACTACCATAGACGTCATGAAATGAAGTGGCTCGCAGTACACGTCTGTCTGTCTCAGCGATAGAAGGGCGACCTGCCTGTCTATGGCTTCAGCGAGCCACTCATGCCGTACCCAGAAAGTCAAAATCTCCTGGTCAGAAGTTCGATACTTGGCAGTTATTTGGTTGTGTAAGATGGATTGTCCGAAAAGTGCCATGGCAACGACTAACTTGGCGAAAGGTGATGATGTTGGAACTGGCATTCCCCCACTGAGTACATCGTTCATAAAACCCATATTGACTTCGCTGGAAGTTTGGAAGTTCCATTCCGGACAAGGAAGACGGACCTGTATCTAAGATATGCGATTAACTTATTATATACGCAACGGAATAGTTGACTCACTGTTTCCTCGTGGATTGTCATGGGCGACTCCTCAAATCCGCCCAAGAAGCGGTCCAAGCAGAAAGCCACCCAGAAAATCCTCCTTCGCTCCTCCACACATGCAAAAGGTAATGAGGCCGATTGTGACGTTCCTGGGGTGCAAGAGGAAGATTCTAGAGCTGGATCCTTCCAGTCGGTACAATGCAAACGCAATAGGTGTACTAGCCGGGAAGCTTGTTGTGTCGTTGCTAACTGAGGATATTTAGATGGGTCTAGAAGCTCATAGTGCGCAAGAAGAAGCCACGTTTGTGCTTGTTCTAGGCTGGTATCATGGGTTTGCTGTAGATCTCTTGAATCGAGTCCTTCTGCTAACCGCCTCGCTTTGTTATAGAACTCCTCACTGAGAGAACGAAACTGGGATGACATAGATGCGGCGAGTGCCCTCATAGCCCACCGGAGACATTTCTGGGGTAGCGACACCTCATCCAGCTTCGACCACATATAGTAATGGCCTCTATGGACTATAGGTATCATTGGATGCACCCTATCAAAGTAAAGCTGGTCACTGTAGTGTTATCGGAGCACCGTCTCGTTAGTGTCGAGCTTCGTCTCGGTATGACATAGTGGAGACTCACAGATCAAGATTCATTAGACGAGATAATCCTGTCGTGTCTAGAATCTCATTCACAGGCCTTTCAGGTTGTAAAGAGGCTATAAAGCCTTCTCCAGATTCTATGAATGTCTGCCGTACCTGTGAGTGTGTGGGGCCATCCTGCCACTGAGCTTGGCCAACCGTCTCTAATGCACATTCTGGGGTTTCATTCCACCCCGCTTGGGATGGATCGATGTGCATTATCTAATCGGCGACATTTATCGGTGGCCCGGCTGTACTGCCGGTGTTGGTGACATCAACATGACCTGCCTGCGATTTGCTGGACAATTGCAGCTCCAGCATGGCTGAATCATGCAGTATCATTAGCTCATGCTCATTGTACGATATCATAGCCTGGGAGTTTCAAAAAGCCCACTTACCTATGCGTGCTTTCAAAGAGTCTAATTCACCCTTCTTAGGTCCTCGTTTAGATCGGTTTTCTTTAAAAACACATTCCACTCTAAACTCCAGACATACCCCGCAGGGCTGTTCACCGTCACATTTGGATTTGCGACGTCGACACTCTTCGCATGCTTTGCCAACCTTCTGCCTGGAGCTACTTGCCATGGCCACTTGAGCATCAAATAGGGTATAAATAAGAACTTGTTATGATCATGTCACAATTTTCAGCAGAGTACATACACCGATGGCGATTTAAATATCGACAAAATTAGCAAAAGGGACATCAGAGCGCAAAGACCTCTTCCAAAGAAGGCACTGTATCAGAGTATCGTCAGCCTAAGTGTTGTGAGCCAATCCCTTGGTGCTCAAAGTTCCTGTGGGGAGAAGTGTCATGATCTCATTTGTTAAAGAACGACAAGCTCTGCGCTAGACGCTCTACCTCGGTGAGCACCGTTCTACGTGCTCAATCTACCCTGAAACTCTGTTCTCGGTCCGGCAGTTACCCTTGCACAGCTGAGCTTTTACGAAGCAATGGACCAAAGTAGTATATAAGGATGATCAAGACACCGAAAGAATGCCGAGCTATCCGTTAATCGAAGGCAACGACACCAAACGCTAGGACGGCTTAGAGTTTATTAAGTGGCTATATTTAGAGCATTTTGGAATCCTAGCTAAGATAAGCCGGAATAAAGTTGGTACATAAGGAATTTTTTACGTACTAATTTTATAGAATACTAGAAATTATAATAGTAATTTAGTAAAGATTTCCCTAGTGCTATAAAATTTTTATTACTAAAAGGTGCTCCTCACATAGTCCTAAGCTGCTATAGGAAGATATTACTTGAAACCGGCCTGAATCTCATATCCCTTGCCAGTCTGAGTGGCGTTTAGGTTGAGCTTCCCAATGCATTCGCCGCCCTCGTAAATGCGGGTGATGGTGCCACCAATCGCTCCTTCGGTCTTTGATGTGGGGTTGCCGAAGAAGACTCGACTGAAAGGCTGCGTAGAACAATCATGATTGCTTGTACCATCGTTCCAGTAATAGTATTCCAAAAAGCCAACTTGTCCGTTCAGCATCTTGCCTGCTGAAGATGGAAGTGTCCACTCGCCAATCACATCACACTTTCCAGTGACAGTATCAATAAGAGTTCCTCTCCAGGTTGTACCACCAGTATTCTTGACGACGATGTTGTAGAGGTGAGAATAATCGCCAAAAATTTCTAGAGCGCAGCTGACACCAGGTCCGTTATCAGCGCCTGAATGACAGTTCTTATGCTTGCTAGAGGTCCCATTCTGGAACGAGGAAAAGGCTGCATGAATGACCTGTCTGCGTCGGCTATCGGGACGAGGCTGAAGGCCGGTATACCCAACCTTATCAACTCCGTTAAAGCCGAACTGCTGGGCAAAATAGTAACCACTCTTGCGAGGCGCCCCTTTCATACTGATAGGGAAAGTAATATCGCTCAGTCCAGCCGAAGGCGCCTTTGAGAATGCCCAGTTATTGTAGACCGAGGCCAGACCCAGAGAGGGGAGGTGGAGAGCTAGGATCGTTACTAAGAGCTTCATGGCAAGGGACTCAAGTTTGGTGAGGTGTAAAGAAATAGTAGAAATGAGGAGATGATTTCGTAGGCCAGATGTCAGACGAATACCTGGGAAGATGGGATATTTATGTCGGGGAACGAATTCAGCTCTGACGCAGCAAGGGATAAGACTTCCTGGTGCTGTAGTGGCAAAAGAATTGCTGAGGATCTGAAAGCTAAATCATCCCTTGGAACCCAAAGCTCAGGGAGCAACAGGGATTCCTATATCAGAACTAAAGGGAGGCAATGGGGATTAGTTCCACCAGGCCATTGTGTATTATTGGTAAGTCAAGTCGTCCTTATGGTAATAATTGTAGGAGCGATTTCTAATCAAGGCCTAACACTATGGCGGAGAGTAACTAGATCTACTTATCTCAATTTGGAGCCATCGATTTGATACGGGTTAAGGCTCAAATAAAGCGAATGTCAGAAGTCAAAACGGTTCAGACTGGTGGGGATTAAAACTATTTTATTGCCCAGAGCTTGAGAGGAACCTCTAGCAGCTTAAGTCCTAAAGAGGATCAGGGGTTGTGTAGACTGAGAGACTACTGCTCTATTGTATGATTCCATGAGCTTTGATCAGTAGCTTTTAGTGAAAGCTTAAAACATAATAGGAGCTCAACGTAATACAGTTAGTTCAGTTTGAGGAAACAGTCCTGGTTAAGACCAATACTCGCTAAATGGTGCCCCGAAAGTTAAGACTCGAACAATACTTAACTGTACTGGCAACCTTATGCCCCCTTAGTAAAGGTGTTAAGATGCCTACCTAATTTGAACAGACAGAGGATTATACTATATTATTTTCTCTTAAGTTACTCCTGGTACAGAGTGGCTTGAACTTATTTTAGAATAGATATTGAGATTGAATTAAGGAGATGTAAATATATATATATATAATAATTACTGTAAAAGTAATTAAAGAAAGAAAGAAAAATATTCTTTATAGCTTATTATATGAATTGTCTTAAAACAAATCTAAATAGATAAGTATAAAGCCTATATAAATATTAAAATACGCTCTCTGCGTATCTTAAGAGAAGATCAGAATAACATCTCCAGGACGGGGGGATCCCGTTCCAATTTCAGACTGGGATTGCCCTGTAACCCCGGAAGCAATGAAACTAGAGCCTCCGCCTCCAGAAGCAGAAAGTACTGCATAGTACTCGGTATTGGTCGTCGACTTGTAGTAAATCTGCGCTCCTGAACCTCCTCCCTGGTAGCCACCGCCACCACCTCCAGATCCAGCCTCGCCTGGAAATGCATTTGCGTTGGCTGGTAGACCGGTGGCACCATTTCTCCCGTTTGCGGATTTGCCGTTGACACCACTACCTTGGCTTGTGAAAGTTCCACCCGCCCCCCCTGTGTTGCCCGCCTGACCGCCAAAGGCCTCGGCCCTCTGTACCCCGTTCTCAGTGAGTATACGATTCGCTCCTGGGTTTCCGCCTCCAGCTGAATTGGTAGCGTCGGTTCTAGTGAAGTCATCTTCAAATCCAAATCTTCGTCCATACCCAACTCCACCTCCTCCGCCGCCAACTGCAACCACGTCTCCAGCCAAGAGAAGGGCAGACGCACCGCCACCCGCACCGCCTCCGTCACTGGCACTTCCGCCTGCACCAAAGTTGCTGGAGCCTGGTGTTGTGTTAAATGCTGACCCGCCTGCTATAAGAATCAAAGCAGCTCCCCCGTTGATCGCCATCGCCCCCTGGACACGGCCGGCGGGAGGGGCATAAGTGTCTACTTGATTCTCACCACCAGTGCCTCCATCAACAGTAAATGTAAGTTGGGTTGCACATGCTGGGGCCGTGACTGACGTTTGTGTCCCGGCATTTGCGTTTGCGCTGATACTGAAAGTGATAGCTGAAGCGCAGGAGGCTTTCACGATTGTAACAACAGTTGTAGTGCCACCCTGAGTAGCGGGGAGTGTAGTCAAGCCTGTGCCAGATCCAGTCGAAGTTATAGTCGTTAGGCCACCAGTAGGCTGGCTAGGAACAATAGTGATGACAGTGTCGATATCAGTGCCTGTGACCGTAGTCGCAGTTGGTACAGTTCCTGTGCCAGTAGAGGTAACTGTGATAACCAACTTGGAGGTAGAGGAGCTTGAAGAGCTTGAAGAGCTTGAGGAGCTTGAGGAGCTTGAAAAAGAAGAGCTTGAGGAGCTTGAAATAGAAGAGCTTGAAGAGCTTGAGGAGCTCGAGATAGAAAAGCTCGAGGAACCAGTACTGGAAGTAGCAGAGCTGGAGCTTGACGGGCCATCTGTGACTACAACAGTCTGTACGCAAGTTGTGCAATCAGAGGGAACAGGCAGGGTAGTGGTACCAGGAACTGGACCTGTGGTGGTGACTGTTGTTAAGGGTCGAGTGCTCGAAGGGGCTCCTGTTATAATAACGGTGCCAACACATGTAGGGCAGCTTGATGAAGGAGGAACTGTCGTCGTTCCGGGTGTTTGTCCAGTTGTGCTGATAGTTGTGAATGGTCCTGTGAAGGGCCCATTTGTAACAACAACGGTACCAGTGCATGTTGGGCAGTCAGAGGATACACTCAGGGTAGTGGTACCTGCAACGGGGCCAGTGGTGCTGATTGTGACCAAAAGCCTAAGACCTGTCACTACTACAGTGCGGATGCAGGTTTGGCAGTCTGAAGGGACCGGGAGAGTCGTTGTCCCTGCGACTGGACCAATTGTGCTGATCGTCGTAACAGAGGAAGAACTTGAAGGAGCAGCTGTCACAAATACAGTGCCAACGCAAGTAGGACAGTTCGATGCGGGAGGAACCGTGGATGTTCCGGCGACAGGTCCTGTGGTGCTGACGGTAGTGTATGGACCTGTGTAGGGACCATCGGTCACGACGACAGTACCTATGCAGGTAGGGCAGTCTGAAGCTGGGGGAATAGTAGTGGTTCCAGCAGCAGGCCCAGTCGTTCTAACAGTAGTGAACGGGCCGGTAAAGGAGCCAACGGTCTCAAAAACAGTGCCTATGCAAGTAGGACAATCTGAAGCTGGGGGGACAGTTGTGGTACCACCAACAGGACCAGTTGTACGGACTGTAGTATAGGGTCCTGAAAATGGTGAATCTGTTACGACCACGGTACCTACACAAGTAGGACAATCTGAAGCAGGGGGCACAGTCGTCGTGCCTGCAACCGGACCAGTTGTTCTAACTGTAGTATAGGGTCCTGAAAATGGTGAATCTGTCACGACCACGGTACCCACACAAGTAGGGCATTGCGATACAGGGGGTAACGTGGTTGTGCCAGCAATCGGGCCAGTTGTTCGAATGGTCGTGAATGGTCCAGTGAAAGTACCAGAAGTGATGACAACAGTGCCTATGCATGTAGGACAGCTGGAAGCGGGTGCTATAGTAGTTGTGCCTGCAACAGGCCCAGTTGTGAGGATTGTAGTGAACGGTCCGGTGAACGGTCCACCAGTGACGATAACAGTGCCCACACAGGTAGGGCATTGAGAGATAGGGGGTACTGTGGTTGTTCCTGGAACGGGGCCTGTAGTGGTGATAGTGACAAAGGGCCCTGTAAAGGGACCCTCGGTAACCACTACTGTTCCAGAACATGTAGGGCAGTTCGAAGCAGGCGCCATGGTCATCGTACCAGCAGTTGGACCAGTTGTAGTCTGAGTAACGAACGGGCCTGTAAAGGATCCTACAGTAACCACGATTGTTCCAGCACAAGTGGGGCAATCAGAGGCTGGTGGAAGGGTGACAGTACCATCGACAGGTCCCGTTGTCGTAGTCGTGACATAAGGCCCGGAGAAAGGTCCCTTTGTTACGATGACGGTTCCAGCACAAGTGGGGCAGGACGAAGCAGGCGGCAGAGTGGTCGTGCCAGGTACAGGACCGGTCGTGGTACTGGTGACATAAGGGCCGGTGAATAACCCACTTGTAACGATAACAGTACCAACACATGTAGGACAATCAGTAGCTGGAGCAATAGTAGTTGTTCCCCCAATAGGTCCTGTTGTAGTTCTGGTAACATATGGCCCTGTAAAAAGAGAGCTTGGGCCGTTGGTGACAATGACCGTATCAGAGCATGATGAACAATCTGAGGCTCTGGGTACTGTGGTTGTACCAGCAACAGGACCAGTTGTAAAGATGGTAGTAAAGGGCCCAAGAGACCATGAGGGGCCGTTGGTCACAATAACTGTGGCCGTGCAACTAACAGGCATATCCTGCCCATCTCGACGCATCAGCACCGGGCAGCCGGATGCAAGAGGTAGAGTCGTAGTTCCCGGAGTCGGGCCGGTTGTAGTCAATGTGGTGAAGGGTCCAGTGAAAGGAGCTTTGGTAACAATGACTGTGCCAATGCAGGACTTCGTGCAACCAGAGGGAGCGGGCAGGGTAGTGGTTCCTGCAACTGGACCGGTAGTAGTAAGTGTGCTGTAAGGACCAGTGAAGCTGCTGGCTAGTCCTTGAGTGACGACAACAGTTCCAGTGCAAGTTGTGCAGCCTGAAGAAACAGGGAGCGTTATGGTTCCAGGAATCGATCCCGTAGTGGTCAGCGTGGTGAAGGGGCCAGTAAAGGTCCCCTGTGTAACAATCACGGTTCCAGTGCAAGACTTTGTGCAGCCTGAGGGGAACATAGTAGTTGTGCCGTCAATCGGTCCAGTTGTAGTTGCTGTGGTAAAGGGCCCGGTAAAGCTGCTTGGTCCCTCAGTGACAACAACGGTTCCGGTACAGGACTTGCAGCCAGACGGAACAGCGAGAGTCGAAGTTCCGGGAGCTGGGCCAGTAGTAGTCAGGGTAGTAAATGGGCCACTAAAGGTCCCCTGGGTAACAATAACAGTTCCAATGCAGGACTTTGTGCAGCCTGAGGGGAACATAGTAGTTGTACCGTCAATAGCTCCGGTTGTCGTTAATGTGGTGAAAGGTCCGTCAAAGGGGCCTTTAGTGACAACAACAGTTGCGGTGCATGACTTGGTACAGCCAGGGGGAATAGGCAATGTTGTGGTGCCCGGAATCCGTCCTGTGGTGGTTACAGTGGTTTGAATAGCTGAAGGAACAACAATTGTTGCCGTACAATATTCGCAATCAGGTGGAGTAAGGAGAGTGGTTGTTTCGGGGACATTTCCAGTCACAGTGACAGTCTTTCGCCCAGGGCAGACAATGACAGTACTCTTTCCACCAGAGGAAGCTGGAGGGACAGTAGTAACGTAGGGAATAATTCCGGTAGTAGTGACAGTGACACAATCATGACAGGGAACCCAGTCAGTGACAGTCTTTGGCCCGTGACAAGTGATGACAGTGCTCATCCCACCGGAAGAGGCAGGGGGGACAGTGGTGACGTAGGGGACAGATCCAGTGGTAGTGACAGTGACGCAGCGTGTGCAGGGAGGTGGGACACCAGTAATGACAGTAGAGACTCCACCCTCGGTAGCGGGGGGGATAGTGGTACAGAATGGGGCAGTGGCAGTGGTTGTGATGGTCACGCAACCATCGCAAGGAGGGTTATAACCTTGTTCATGAGGTCCACTGGGGTTGCCCGAGTTACTAGGAACACCAGGGGAACCAGGACCACCCGGGGAATCGGGGGAAGCGGACTGGTAGGGGAGGTCGGGGGTATCAGATGACCACGGGTACTTGGTGTAAGTACGAGTGACGGTAGTGACAGAGGTGGCGTCATCACAAACAACCTCGACAGGCTGTAGGGCGACCACCTTCACACCATTACCGGGGCATGCCTGTTGTTCATGGCTTGGAGCAGCAAAGACGCTGCTGACCAGGCCCAGAGTTGCACCCCGTCTAACAATGGACGGAAGATGCATGACTAGGCGTCAAGTTGGGGGGAAAATGAATGAGTGATGTAAATAATGAAAGAAGGCGTGTTGAACGAATGTGTGATGAGTTGTTGATTCTTGCGAGTGATTTCTAGATTATATACGTCTAACTTTCCCCCCATATCGTACTCTTTTCATCTCTTGTCAGTGATTTGCGATTTGAAAATCGCTAGTTCCCTAGTGTTTTCCAAATTGGCAATGGCTGATCCTATTTTCTGCCCCTCAGTCGCAGGGCGACCAACGAGAAGCCCGTTTTGATGGCATCGTTTCCAGGGGCTAGTCAAAACTAACACTTTCAACTGAAAGATGGGCCGCTATCTTTGCTTTAGGAAATCCCAAGTTCATCCACGCTCGTCAGTTTAACGATATGGACTCGTCAGCCGCTTCCAGGAGATCACTAACTACATGAGGAAGACCCCAGAATTATAGGGATAGCGGATTTCTCATACGATCTAAATTTTTCTTAGCAAAAACCCTTCTCACTTCTTGAAAGAAAAGAAACTCCGTCACACGCGAGATACTCTATTGAGAAACAAGGTTCACTGCTATCGCTTTCTGGGCTACCTGGACCTCCATGTCTCAGGCTTGACTCACAGGAATTCTCTTTTGCCAACTCCACCAAGACTGGATTGTTTGAGTCACATTTGACCGCTCATAATTCTCCCATGAACCCTGCAAGCGAAGGGAGAATGAATTTTCGGGTCTCGCCGCAGGATTTTGATCCATAACAGGCCTGTTGCGGCTGATACACATTTCATAGACTTGTACACCGCACCGATGGTTCCAGGGTCTATGTAATGTTTTGGCTAGCTAGAGGAGCATCGGAGATTGAATAATTTTGCACATATATAAAACACTGGCGTTCAAACTTCAAACATGGCATTCATCTACATAGCTAATTGTCATCCACTCCTTAAGCCTGTCACTCGCTTACAAGTCACTACAAAGACACTATGAAGTATCTCTCTACTTTGACCCTTCTTCCACTCCTCAGTGGAGTGCTTGCTGATGGCAACGACCTGGCCTCAAGCTGTGTCTTGACCCGGGTGCTTCCGACCGTCACTGTTGGTTGTTCTGAGAATCTTACCGGCGCGGCTACCGCTCTCTCCCCCCACGCCACTCAGCAATCCGGCGACCAACACTATCCTTCTGCGGCTGTTGAGCCCGATGTTCATCATCCAGGCACCCAGTCTTTTACTGCAAACCCCAACCAATCCACTTCTTTTGGATCTGGTCAAAACTCTGATTCTCGACCTCCCAATGTTGGTCAATCTGGCAAGAATAACACGCAGGCCGCTCCAGGATCTTCAGATTCTCCTGCTCACGTTTCTGGAAGCTCTGGGTTGATCGGTCACGTCAGTGTCGAAATGGTCATGGCGAGCCTACTGGCTTGCTTGATGCCGGTTTTGATTGACCTCGTCTAAAGACGTTTCTTCCTTTTATATGGGCCTTGCCTATGGATGGGATGGGCATTCAGAACTTTACGTTGGATTACATTACATATAGTAATTCATCCTTACCTTCTTTTCATATGGGATCGGCTATCGATTAAACTTACCTTCTTTCACTCTCTTTAATTCAATTCTTTAGCTACTTTGATATTATATGCCCATAGACAAAGTACAACCAGCCTTAATTTATGATCCGGATATTTTAAGTATCGATATACTGATATTTTTTAAGTAAATAGAGCTATTCAAGTACTTAGCATGGCTAAAGTGGATCTCCCCGAGTCAGTTCAGGAATCCCGAATGCGTGATAATTACCTTATCTAGACTGGCGCAAAATCGAAGACTTATGATGACTGCTGCCTATAAGATTAAGCTTTTGGCGGCGAACAAGTCAAAGAACTCGGGGTTTTTCATACCCGACGTGGCTGAAAGACCCTCCAAGATGTTATGGAGAATGTTTGAAGAGTCGTATTTAATCATTAATCTTGTCTATCGAGGCGTAATAAATGATGAATACAACAACCCACTTTGTGCCATTCATGATTTTAATTGTAAAGAGGACGAGCAATATTGGTCAGTGAACAGTCGGGCGATGCTACGAGGTAGTCTCCGGAACTTTCCACTTCCGACAACCCCACACTTCTCGGAGTCGGGTCATTGCTTACCGAAAAGGGAAACAAGCCCAACCATAATTCCTGGTTGTAGTGAACATGAGAAATGCTTGAGTCTTTGTGCCTTACATTAGCCTCCTCTGCATTACAAATTCTGCACTCGGAGCGTGTTATCGTGATGATAAAACTGGAATTAAGTCGTCCAAGGCTGGAAACTGATCCCTTGGCTGGATTAATGACTGTAAGTCTCTAGCGCTAAGCCGAATCCTACTTGGTCGGCCACCATTAAAGCATGATGATCAAACATCTCAACCCGCATTCCATCGGACCATCTGCTCCCGTTAGTTACTCAGCGCATCAGAATCTAGATCGATTGACCGTACCTGAGATAAGACGGCCCGTAGCAGGGATAGATAGTCAGCTGTGATGGGACCAAATCTGGCTATGTTTATAAACTTTATTACACCCTGTTACTGATAGATCACCGCTAACCCTGATGGCTGTACCTTTGAAACTTACGGAGCCAATGGCGCTGCCCAACTGTTGAGACTATCCGGTAGATCTCCGCGGTTTGGCTAAAACTTCAGAACTAGCCCTATCCCGATTCGTCTACCTCATTGACTACGGAATCTCGAGCCATCACTCCGCTCCAGCCAACAGTCGAAGTGCGAGAAGCAGTCTGCCGAAGCCTCTCGTGTCCCTGCAAGTATCATCCTGTATTAGCGCAGTTTTAGGCAGGGCGTGGCGGGCGTGGCCCTGTGCTAGGAAGTTCGACTTACGGCCGCACCGGCTGCATAGTATGGATGCCGCTTCAGCCTGACAAGGGACGAAGGGTTCCTCGCCCCACCTCATGAGATGTTCCTACTGGCATCGGATCTGTACCTGACGTTAGTCTTGTTTGCCTCCTGCAACGGATCGAGTCCCCATGTAACCCGGTACCGCGGGGATGCAGGTTCTTAAGGACAGAAGATCCCGCTCGATCGATCCCCGGTTCGTTACATCCGGTTTCACTGTCTGTTGATGAGCCATTTTCTCCTCTCTTTGTACCATATCACAATATGAAGCTTCAGTACGATCCGTTCCTTGAGCCTACAGCTCAGCGGCCCTTCGAAATGGAGCAGCCTTCTGTTCCTAGGTCCTATGAGCTGGATTCCAGTGATGGGAAGGACCTAGATGAGTGAGACAATGGCACTCAAACAACAGACTTATATGACTGACGTTTGTATCAGCTGGTATACTGTCCCCAGCAACGCCGAGTTTGTTCTCGAATACCAGCATCCTGGCGTTCCTTCTTTCACGGTGGGTTTCGCAGATGCTTCATACTTCACTCCTCAGCCTCCAAAGCAATTCGGGATTGGCTTTGGTTATTCGCCTACTGAGGGAGGCAACCCACTTGTCGTCCAACGTACCATGAGTGGCGGCCACCTCCTGGATACTGGCATGGGCCTGGACAACAGGTACATCTTCCACGCCTCGCACCAGCCTATTGACGCACCCTTGGCCAGCCCATCCGACATGGGCTCACCTCCGGAGAACTCGCCTTGGAAGTCTGTATATCCCGCTCAATATGAAGCCGTTTGGGATCTCCCGTCATTACATCCAGACTCATGCAGCATCTCGGATGTGGGGTCTTTCAACTAGTCTAAGGCATCTACTTCAGAGAGCCATCTTCAGCGGCAAAGGCTCAAGGATGGTTAGCTTATTCTTATCTCAGACGCAAGCACACGCTAACCTTTATAGGCAAAAAAGACGAGTCCGCAGCTCTCTTAGAGACCTCTCTGAGGGACAGTTTCCGCTACCCATGCGGTTATAAAGCCTGCACGAAGACCTTCAAGCGCAAGGAGCACGCCAAGAGGCATTACATGACGTACGTATTGCTCCGTAAGAAGATACTTGACTAACAGGAGTGAAGCAAGCACAGGTCAAAGCAATGTCGCCTACAATGCGAGTTCTGTGGTAAGGACACCTTCACGCGCACAGACAACCTAAACGCCCATCGCCGACTCCATGCACGACAACCCCCCAAGGACCATGGCGGCGTTCACTTCGTCCCTGCCGCCCTGGAAGTTTTTAAGAGGCGCAAGAAGCCTAGTTTACACCTTGGGGAATTGCTTCATCTGGCTGCCTAGAGTAGTCGACCATTCTTTGCCAATAGGCTAGGGACCTGATCTGTACAAGATGCTATTGCTTTTCACGCTGGGAATCTTTAGAGTCGTATCGGGCTATCATATTTCTGTTTTACCTCCGTAGGAGTATACTGGTTTAGTCACGAAGTATGACATTGTTATATCAACCGGATTGATTGAAGTCGTGTTGAATGTTCGTAATGAGCTATTCTCATTCGTCAGTTTTGGTTTAATTTTGACCAGATTCGGCTCCCACTTCCTGTTGGAGCTACTCACATCCCCTTGCAACTGCTACTCCTATGACTTGTTGGAACTAGTGATATATACGTACCGTGGCTCGCGATAATGGGACAGCCACTAACGCATATCGATCGCCTGGTTGCCAATTGCTGGTGTCTTTCTATCTCGGAGAGGATACGTAGATCTCACTTTGGTGGGGTCGATTGACTAAATCAATGACTACTAGCGTCAGACGATCGGAGTCGACAGATTCATGTGATCTACAATAGCCTGCCGCGCGGTAACTTTGTGGCTTGATTCTCCCTGTAGAGTTCTCGGATGTGAATACTCCGACGTGATTTTTGTTAGTGGACGAGGCATTTCCAGCGAACACATCGTGCATCAACAGGTAGCTGATCTTATATATAGAGAGCGAAGCCACCCTATCATGGTTTCATCATTCATCAAGCACCAGCTAAAGAATGTACCGGCAAGCAGGTCAACGACAGATCTGAAGCCCTCCCTTCCAGGTGGGGAAATGGAACACGAGACTGGATTTGGGGGTGGATTTCGGTGCAAGCCAATCTCATGTATTTCCCCCCTGGTAGCCTATCTGGGTCCTGCTGGGCGCTAGCGGCCACTGGTAGACGTTGGTCGGTATGCATGGGGGGTCAACTGGTAGTGGCTTTTTAGGCAATGATCATTGGGATCTTCCACTTGTAGGGGATAGGTAACACAAGGTTTCAGCCACAGATTTAGTTGTAGATAACAGCGATTGTCCCAGAATGTCGGTAAGGAGACGCCACTGACGCCTCTTGTATACATGTAACTGCTACTATCGATTTTGCAGACCAGCTATATTTGGTAAGCGTTCCGTGGACCTGGAAATACGAAGCTAATTTCATCATCTCATCTATTAAAGTAAGTAAACGCCATCGGTACCTGTTGTATGCAGTTTTGCCAAACCAGTTATAGTCGGCAAGCCAGAAGCACATAGGGGTAAGCGGTCACTTTCTTTCCCGAAGCCTCTAAGCTCGTTTCTTTATAGAGGTGTCGCTAACGGAAAAGTTCCATTGTAGTCTGATATCTGTATGCCTTTTATATGTATATTTAAGCCAGCGTTGGTGTAATTATAACCAGTCTCGGTTCCCACTTCCCCTTGGAGTTCGATACATGCCACTCCAACTACCTGTCTCTCCTGCGCCAAAGCCACTAATACGTAGTGATCGTAGGTCTCATGACGTCGGACGGTTTGATTTACCAGATTCATCGGATTTGCATTTGCCTACCATGAGATAAGGTTTGTTCTCCCTGGGCCAATATGAAGGCGCCAATCACAAGAGATTGATTACTGCACGTGCAAGATATTTGTTCTGCAGAAGCCGATATCTTCAATAGCAGAAGTCCATAACATTGGGAGCTTTGGATATAGTTTAATTCAGATACGCGGAGAACAACTAGGCTTGTATATTAAATCTGCCATCTTGATTGTGACATTTTGTTAGAGAATTGCCCCAATCTAGTTAGTAAGCAAGGCTAAGATAAGGCTCGGTTAAATGGAAGCTTATAGCCACTGATTTAGTTCTAGATCGACTAATGTTCTAAAGAGTCAGTAGGGAGACGCTACCGATGTCTTTTGTATATACGTAACTGCCGCTATGTATTGCCAGGCTAGCTACATACAGTAACGGTTCCGTGTTCTGGAAACGGAGCTAATTTTAACCACTAGCCTCGGTGCTATTATGTACATTAACTGTTCCCCTTTTAGTAACTGTTGCGATTGACTTGGCGAAGAGACTATCCCTTTGGTGATCAACTTCTGACTCGCCACCTATGAATCTACGTAGGAGTTCATGGTTCCATTTGTTCTAGAGTATCTCGGAGAGACATTTTCTAGGAACCGAAGCTCATGTTCTAGATCTGTACTACAATTAGAATAGTCTTATTACTTAATTTCTCCTTATTCTATATTGTGTATTATTTACAATTAAGACTTATAGCTAAGAGCTTATTTTAGTATATTAAACTCAATTAATAAACAGACTAGGGTAGTATTCTCATACATATTATAGTGCTATTTTATTTATAATTAAACTAATATATCCCTGTAAGTAATCCAGGGTAAATTCAATGAATACATAATAACCCATTTTCCCTAACTATATATCTAAAGCCTGAAACCCGTGTTAAAGCCATATTGTATTCGCTATCTCAATCCAATGTCAGATAAGCATACCGTACCACGATGGGTCCATTAGATTGGTCTAAGAATCTGCCCAGATTGGCATAGTCTTTTCATCCCGGTACCAGGAGGACAATTAAGTTACCAAGTATAGAGTAACTCCAGAACCGTTATACGCACAAAACATCTCGATAAGTTGCTTTTCTCTCGTTTATTGCAAAACGCTATTATCGTTACTAAAATGTAACCTAAACGCAACTCTACTTCCCCTCAAATCTATAGAACTGAGAGTTTATCTCCTGGAGTTCTCTAAGACATCTCTACTCCTCAGTTACGAAAGAACCGAATCTTTGCTACAGTACTGGGGATATCCGTAGCTGCCACTGTGGTTCCTTATGAACTCGGTGGTCTTTTTATGTCCTCCATCTGCGGCAGTGAAAGGCTTTCGATGTTCATCGGCGTATTGGTTGCCGTCCTCCTTCAAGGTCCTGCTGCAATATCCCTGGGAGAATTAACGTCTCGACATCCAACTTTTCCAGGGATATACTATTGGTGGTACACACTCGCAGAGAACAAGCGATACCACCATACCATGGCCTACTTTACCGCATGGGTATAGCTTATCAATGACTGGGGGTGTTCAAAGCCAGAGATTAAAGTCCTTTGGGCAATCAGCACGTGTATTCCAATTGGCGTCGTTTCCGTGCTTGCATTCGTTCTCCCCATTTGCTTCATCTTGCCGCCATTGGAGAATGTCTTCGCAGCCCCTTATGGCCAAGCCCTTCCATTCATACTTGGCACCGTCACTGGACGAAAACCCTTCAGCTTGGGTGACTTGATCATCGTACTGATACTCACTCTATTCTGCTCCACCAGCATTACAACGACAGCCTCACGATGTACTCGGGCCTATCAAGAGACGGAATGCTACCCTTTTCTCAGCGTTGGTCTCGGGCTCTCTTCAATCAGCCTATTCACGCCTTCGGAAAGTAAATAAATTTAGTAATAAAGTTTCTATCTAATTATCTGAAGAATGATCAGATTTGAACACTTAAAGTAGTAGACTGAGGGTGTTAGATCTAAGCTTGTAGCTCGTGTAGAACCTTTGGCTTTACAGGCTGAGCATCTGATTCCACCAAGACGCTATGTGGGCCTGCATCTGCTTCTGCCATCGAACGAGAGGATTCTAGACCATACTTCGGAGGAGATTGCTCTTCTTCATCTGTACCACTCGGGTATCCACTCTGTCGTGTCCGTTTCTTTCGACACATAAACCACCATCCCAAACCCAATAGCACAGCAAGACCAGCAACTCCTCCGACCACTCCACCAGCTATAGCTGCCACAGACGTCTTCTTACTAGACGCAGGCGCAGGCGTAGACGTAGAGGGAGGGGGAGGCTTTGGTGAAGAACGTGACGCATCCCATTCACAGCAATCAGACCTTGCGTCCTGGAAGTCGTTGCAACAGAATTTATTTGACCCGCATTGATTGACTTGCATCAGTATGTCGTATTTTTCTATCAACTTGGTTAGTATTTATCGATAAAATCAGATGTTGACTAACTCAGATCACAAAAGAATTGACATTTGCTCATATCACTGCTTGAGCAAGCACCTTGGTACTGGAAGTGACCCGTCCATTCGCACAAGCCGTTTTCCAAGCATCGATCACCTGGAAGGCAGCAAGTCGAGAAAGTTGTGTTACCGGAGCTACATGGCTCATACTTGTAGTCCGCCCACTCTCCGTTTGGATATTCACACCTATGAGCTAAGGTCCAGGTGAATAAAGACAGGAATGAAAGTAGACCATGTAGCTTCATTGTAAGCGATCGCTGAGAGAGTATATGTGACAATCCGCTGGGGTGTGCGTGCAACAATATGGATGGAAGACGGAGAATAAAAGCTCAAGGAAGGGGGCAGACTTAACTTAACTATTTGGGTAAACTTGACATGGTTGTTTATCCTCCAAGCCAGGGATGACATCAATATGATCTGAGTTTCAAGGTCGAGAACAACAAACTTATAAACAATGTCAAGTGACGTCGATTATCCCTCTTGGCATTTAATCTGTACGTTGCATCTAACTCATGATTCGTCGGCTGAATTAAGCAAAAGTCCCTTGCAAGGATGAATTGAATAAATTGAGTAATCGCCGCATTGAGTGTGCCCCGAAGTAACAGTCTGTCTTGTTTACTGGTTGGGGGCGACTCCAAGTGATGCTAATTGGCTCTATTATCCAACTAATAATTTTTCTCTATTACGGTCTGTTACATCCTGCGGTCGAGTAACGTTAATCGTATGGACTCACTGAGAGGACTATCGGTCTAGCCTTTGAAAGGACCGAAGTAGCCAAGGCAAAGTGACACCTAGGGGACATGGGTGCCACCGTACCGCAGCCAATGCAATCTCAGTCTGCCGGGTCCTCTCCCAGCTATTCCTCTTCAGTATGCCGCCTGCATTGCTAGTTCCAGCGGAGACAACGAACTAAGCATCAGTCGTCTTTGTGGGGTTCTTGACTCTATGTGGAGTTTAGATTATGCATGGGGGGGAAGGAGTAGGGGCGCGATGACCCGTTTCATGATGCAGCTAATTCATTAGGCCATGCAGGACGTAAGGCTGAAGCGGAGCTCACGAGATAGAGGAGACACTATGGAATTATTCTCTATCCACAATGATAGACTAGCTGTCTTTGGGGATTATTCTGCTCATGTAGGAATGTCTATCTAATTGATCATCAAGTTTCTCGTGGAGCAAATCTCGTCTGTCGAGGTGAATATGCGTATTGACTGGCACCAGATAGGGGCTCGGACCGAGGTTAAGCTGAAGTGCGAGATGAACCCCAGAAGCCAATACATCCATGCACCAACACACACCGGACAGGTTCTATTCGTCTGACAACACCGAACCCATGGAGTGAGTGCTTGCCGTGATACCCAAGTTGCAGTGGGGTAAATGGACCAATTCTCGTATACCTTTGACATTCCAAGCAATTTTACACGGCAGTGAGTAACTATAGTCTTCTTAGAGAGTTGCTAAATCTACCTGCAGCCTATCCAGGCCAGCTGACCAGACGATGTCAACCCACGCCATTGAGTGAAGCTTGTGGACCAAAACGTTCCAACTTATGCCTTGTACTCTCATCAAGCGTTGAAGCTGAACTACTAGTCCATGTCTGTCTTGCCCTACTTCCGTCATGGCCCCAACGACTAGTATAAATAGCTCAATGTCTTTTAGACCCATCCAATCAGGCCAATTTTCCCGGTACATTCTTGATAATCTCCCTCTTAGATGGGGATTGATCACGTTAGAAGTCCTGTTACCTGCCAGAAACGTGACGGGACCTGAAAGATATACAAGTACGGCCAGTCGAAATATCTCGTAGATTAGAAGACAGGGTATCAAGGAGTGTTGGTGGATGTTTGGACTGCTGTATCGCGGCAGAGTTAGTGCTGTATATACTGCAGCCTGGAGTTCTTCAAGCAGTGCAGAATTCTCGCTAAGATCAAGCTCGGATTTTCCCGCTGCTAAGCTGGAAAGTTTGAGTAGTAGCTGAAGAAGCAGCTCGGTATCTCTTTTGCTCTTTCGTACAATATCCAGGGCCTCATCCTCAAGATCGGCTTGGTATAGCTTGAGATGAGGTGGTTGGTCTAACATCATAGAACCAGTCAAGTCCATCCTGTAGAGGTTAGTCGTATTACACGGAACCTTCAAGATGAGCCATACCAAATAGTTGTTACTTGCAGATATTGGGAACTGAGGGTAGTTATGCCACCTCGATACTCAATCATTTTTTGCAATCCCGACATATGCGTCTTCCACCTTGCCAAGTTGTTGGTAAAAATCTATCGACAGTCAGCCTAAGCCCTGACGACTGTTATCCTAGAACTCACATCATAGCACGCTAGGTTCACTACTATACCAATGATGGCTTCGTGCGCCATAAGCTGAGCTCCCCCAAGTTGATTTCGCAAGATTTCAATCGACGCATTATAATGTGTCAAGCTGCTGGCGCTCTCTTGAGTTGCCCGTCCTCCAGTGCGCTCAGGATCTATCTCAAGGCGAGCGAGAACCAAGTGCATAGCGCTATCATCAGCAAATGCGAGAGCGAAACAAAGCTCACGCATGAGCTTACAGACTGGGGCCTCCTGGTCTACAGCTACTGTGTATTGTTAGAACTTGTGTATATATCAGATTGGATCGTGGGACTGACAGAAATGGAGCATGCTGCTCGTTCGGGCGGACATGGGATACCTGCCAGGCTTTGGGGAGGGGCAAAGAGATGGTACTAGATTGAGCGAATGTCGATACCCGAGGCCAAACGATGATGTTTGAGGTGTTCCAGTGCCAGGAATATAATTATTGGAGCTTGATAGTGAGCCTTCGCATACGCAATCTGCAGATTTGACGTTAAAGGTTGTTTCTCGCTTGTCGTCTGGGCGGGCGCGTCTCCGAGTGATGCCAATTGGCTTCATCACATGGCTGTTGATTCTCCTCTGAGTCTTTCGGTCTTTTATGTCCTGCGGTTGAGTAATGTTCACAAACATCAACTCTACCGCTGGTGGATAATTGCTGACTCGGGACTTCGACATTGTAGGCATGGGATGGAAGTAGAGCTGAGATGTAGGGATTACTCTTGGCGACGCCCTGGCTTTAAATCATTTATTCCGTGGTGGTCCGTGAGCACAGTCCCAAGAGTCCCTGTTGAAGGATTTGGGTTGTCAGCACTAAAGCTCAAAGCAGATCCATGTCCGCCCGCGAGAGCGATTGGAGGCATGATCGACAAATTTCGTATCTCAGGTATTTAATGCTCTGAATACGGTAAAATCCATCAGCATACAGGAGATGGTGTCAGCTACATACGTTTTGACATATAGGATATTAGTTGGTTACTCCTCCACTAACAGAAATATACTGTCCGGTAATCCATCTCGCCTTTTCAGAAACCAGTAAAAGTACAGCATCAGCAATATCCTTCGCAGTACCAGCCCTATTAGCAGCTCGTGTCATCTCGACAGAGGGCCGTTGGAATTCATCGGCTATGGCTGCAGGGATTGCATCAGTCAATACAGGTCCAGGGGCTACTGCATTGACCGTGATGCCTTTACTGCGTCCCCACTGGTCGTTCTGTTAGACATGGCACGCCGATCTCGGACAGTAGACTCACCTCCTTAGCCCAGGACCACGTAAGACTGTCGAGAGCAGCTTTGGAAGCACCGTATACGGGGATGTAATTGTCTCCAAGCTTGGAAGCGATGGAGCTGATATTTACGATACGACCGCCAGGTGCAATCAGAGGTACAACTGCTTGGGCAACAAAGATTGGGCCCTTGACATTGACGTCGAGTACTTCAGTCAACTGTGAAGGGGTGGCTGCCATTGTCTCGCCAAAGAGTGGTACTCCTGCGTTATTAACTACGGGTGATAAGTGAGCGGTTTGACTATGACTCGTGGTGGTTATACGTACTAAGAATGTCGATATGATCGGTATTGAACCCCTTCAACGTCTCGGTGACCAGATATTGAGCACCCTCGGGAGTCTCGATCGAGGTCTGGACAATGATTGCTTTACCGCCATCTGCTCTTATACCTTTTACGACGGCATGGGCTCTCTCGTTGACAGAATCGCTCACGTGGTGGATCGTGACGGCTGCTCCGTGTCGTGCCAATGTGGTGGCTATTGCTGCACCGATGCCGTTTTCTCTACCAGAGCCAGTGATTATGGCAATCTTTCCATCAAGAGAGAGGCTGTCTATCTTCATGTTGAGTGTCGGAGAGGTTATACAAAGCTGAGTGATGGTCAAGAACCCAATTGTTGTCGACAATGCTTCTATTTGTACTCACACCGATGCATTTTTAGAACATAGTATGTCTCAATATCCCTCAATGTGATATTAGCCAAGCCATCACCTGTTTCTGATCTAGGCAAGAGGTGTTAAGACCTATTCCCTAGTAAGGCTAAGTACTTCTTCCCTGTCTGCAAAAATAGTCAATGCAATTCATCGAGCTGTGGATCAGAATACTTCCTTGTTCTGAAGGTGATCCATGCCCAACTAAACCTAGATAGGAAAAAGGTATCCTTGTCACTACGGCTGATCCACCACATGCTTCCCAAAATAATTCACCTCGGATACCTGGCAAATCCATCATCCCTTGCGAAACCCTTCTCAAGTCGCTCATTGATCAAGGAAAGGGAGTATCCCTTCTCTAATCCACCAAGTCCGCTGCGCCTCATATGGATCCAAAACGAAGTTATATGCCTCTTCATCAGCTTCAAAGACATCTGCTTCTCTTTCCGTCAGAGGTTTAGAGCGTCGCTTTTCATTGACGAGCCACCTCTTTCGAAGTTTATAAACCCGACTCAGGGCGCCCTCCCGTTCCCGGCCAAGAAGTCCATGACCCCAGTTCGACATGACATGGACAGTCGTGATGGTAGGTATATTCCACCAAACATTTGCATCAGCCGAGTTCCGTGAGGCTACAGAGCTTCTGTATCTAACGAGCTTCTCTTTGAGTGACTCTATAACCATCTTAAAGTATCCGTTTCTGACTAGGTCTTGATGATTGTTGAGAAGCTCACTGTATGGTCCGATGGATGCTACAATCAGAGGACTCCAGGACTTGGTGGGGGGGAATAGCTGCGGAAGTACGTCAACTTCGCTGACAGGCTGGTAGCTCCAAAGGCACTGAGTGTCATATTCATGTCGTCGCTTCGGCATGTCGTCAAAGTCGTTCACTGGGCAGAATGAAGCAATATGTGCGTCTGTCCATTCCACTAAGAGTAATTCTTCGATGTGCTTAAAGAGTCTCAATACCGAAGATAGGTCAGAGAACTTGTAATTCCCCTCGCTGAACCTAGGATGTGCAAGGTAAAGAGATCCTGTCGATTCTTCCAAGGCGACTCTTTTGACCTTTTGCATGTCATCGGGGTGGAATTGACCGATATCCCACGTACAGCCACTGACTACACGGTGCTTGGTGTTCCAGTCATCTCCGTGGGAAATAAACAAGGCGTCGTGATCAAAGTTGAACCATGTTCGAGGACCGTGAGACCGTGTGCGAAAGGCAAGCTGATAGCCTCTCTGGATCAAGACGTCTCGAGATTCTCGGCAGGTATGTAGGAGTGCAGGGATTGGAGCAGTACTGTACATGGAAACCTCCCTGCAAAGCTGCCATGCATATTCGGGACTCTCGCTTAGCCAATCCAGACTGATTTGAGGGGCGAGCTTTGTCACTTCCCACGGCTGATACGCCGACTTGGTGCTCGAGAAGCCATAGCGCTCAAGTGTACGCTGCGTGGTACGAGGAGGGATTTGGGATCGCCAGTTGAATGAGAAGTGAATTAGAGACTCATCTAATCGAATGGCGTTTGGCGCGGTGCGTAGATGCTCTGCGAATTCATCGTAGTCTTGCTCATCAAATCGCTGGACATGGACAAAGCGGGGCGGTGTAGCCAGACTGTAGATCTCTTGGCGTAGCTCTAGGGGGAGCAAAGGAAAGTGGTGGAATTCAGTGAGAGCCATGGCAAGATACCTCGGTGTTTATCTCTGTGGATTGTAATGAAGTGGTGAAGCCTTACCGCCTCAGCCGCAGCGTAAGCAGGTTGACATTGTCCGCGGGAACAATATTAGTCCGTGGACTTTAATTGGTCAAGATGGATGATGAGCAACAACAAGTAATCAGATCATTTATGTTTCTGCCTATTCTGTCTAGTACGGGAAGCTTCCCTCTGAAAACTTCTCCAAGACTCCAGATTTCTTCTACAACTCCTCCTGTTCGTGCAAGTACGACAAGAGGATATCCGCCCAGTGATGCTTGCCCTTGTAGTTCGAAGCAGCTTCATCCCAGTTATCAATTGCTTCGGCCAGACGCCCAGGGACATGGGGCTCTTTTGCGATTGTATTGATTGGCTCAAAGTAGGTACGAACTGTGAAGAGAAGAGTTTTGGATCGAGGAAGTCGTCGGAGTGACTGTCTCTCAGAACGGAAGTAGAGGTCATTGATGGTGAGACCCTTGGAACTTGCCTTTTCCCAGGCTGAGGAATGTTTGTTAGGTTGTTTCAAGGAGAGGTCAAGGTGTACTTACAGGCTACTTCGTTGCCGTCTTGATCACCCATGCGGTGAGACC
>PDNT01000013.1:0-220577 GCA_003353625.1 Fusarium fracticaudum | reverse complement strand
CCCAGGCTGAGGAATGTTTGTTAGGTTGTTTCAAGGAGAGGTCAAGGTGTACTTACAGGCTACTTCGTTGCCGTCTTGATCACCCATGCGGTGAGACCAGTGAAGACCATAATCGAGTTGAATGAAGAACTGAATGGTCAGTAACTGACTATATGACGGGGAATATACTCACGTTGTTTCGAACCACTGCCTTGTCTGGCTGTATCGTCTTAAAGAAGCGATTCATAGATTTTTGCAACTTGGCCTGGTAATGAGGAACCTTGGCTTCAATGTGAAGAGTGTCGAGAGACATTCTGAACTTTTCGCTCAATCGCCAGAAACCGCGGAGACAGACAGCTCCAGCGTCAAGATGGTATAGCCCATCTAAAATGTTAGCCGAGCAACATAAGTAATAGTGCAACTTACCATCTCCTTCGACCAGGATGATGAGATCGTCTTGGACAAGCTTGGCTGCTGTTGCCATTGCTTCCTTGGGAGTATCTTATGGTCAACTAGGCCTTGGCTCTAATGATGACACATACTGGCCGGGTACTTGAACTCTTCTTTGGTCAATGTATTGCGAAGGACGTCATTGCTGAGCTGAAAGATCTTGGGATACCGGCAGTCAAATACGCTGTCAGTTCCTCTAAAACCTCAAAGCAGGCATCTTGAGCGATAGCGTTATCAACATATTGAACATGTGCATCGATATCTTTCTCCAACTCAGAGACCTTGAGATCATGATACCAGTGAAAGTTGGAATCCATCTCAATCCAATTGTTCCAGTCCATTTTGCGAATGCCCATGGTGATGTGGTTGGGTCTATGGCGACAAGGTCGGTATAACTCGGGTTTCTTTGCGTCCAGATAGAAATCGACCAGAAGCTTTGGTGAAGGTGTCTTCCATTCAACATCCGTTTTGACTGTCTTGTTAAATAGGTTCCCTGATAGATGTGAAAATATACCAGCAGCTTTACCCTTGCGCATCCATTCATACACAGCAACGGGACATAATCCCACTGCCGCAAAGGCAATAAGAACAACTTCTTGACTAGAACCCATTGATTCGAGTAGTAAAGACATGATTGATGATGAAACAGGACAGAACGTCATTGAACTTGAATATCTGGGATAAGAGCAGTGCCTAGAAACTTTCCACTTGCGGATTACTTCCCCGACTTGCCATCAGCGTATCAAACCTGATGGAATAACAGCAAACTAGACTAATTGAGGTTCACCACGATTCAGCTTCCCCGCCCTGATGATGTCGTCCGCTGGTCCCTAACTGCGGGGACGTATTAGGAAGACAATTATTGACTATCTTATTACTACTTATGATGTTTTACCAGTCTTGGCTGTCTTGATAACACCCTCTTTGTGGAGTGCCTCGATAATATCGAGAATTACAAAGTCACAGCCTTTTGCTGCCATGATGTTGACTCCCACAGGAACAAGCTCGTTTTGGAGACTTGAGTTGGAGAATTGGCCCAGGTCAAACATGCCCAGCGAGACTGCGTAGTCTGGGAGTCCGGCGATAGAAGCGAGTCTTCCGGCGTCGACGGTCTGGCTGCCCGAGTTGGAGTCTTCCTTTTCTGCTTCCTTCTCTGCTTCCAATGATTCCTCGCAAGCTTCCTCGGTCCCAAGGGTTGAGTTACAGTTAACAGTAGTGTTGAGCTGAGTGATGAGGGTCTGTTGTTCGGAACGAGCTTGTAGAAGCTCGCGGATATACGGATTCGAGCCACTAATTTGTTAGCGATGAATTGAATCGATAGGGCAACATACTCTTGAGAAACATCTGGCTTGTATGAAGGATAGCTGGCTGATAGATAGACGTAGACAGCATTCGAGCAGCTATTGTTATCAGCAGTCAAAAACTCGCTCGCAACCCATTCCTCAACACCTTTCTTGGAAGCCAAATCATCTTCATGCGTCAACTGCGTCATTGTCTTATTGGCGTTCATCCAACCTTCGCGAATCCCAGGCACCATATGAGGGAATGCACCATCGTGAAGACTCTTGTACTTCTCAACATAATCCTTGCCAAACTCATTCCACTGCTCATAGGATGTCAGATTTATGTAGACATCTCCCAAAATGTTGGAGAGAGCCACGTCGCTGAATGCCTTTGGTGTAGAGTTTGTCCAAGCCGAGTCAATTGAGAATACACTGCCATTCGCAGACAGTAAGCTCGTAAGACTGTTTAAGAACTCTTCTACTGCATCCGCAGCTTTGGGGGAGTTCTTTTCAAGGTTGGCGAGAAACTGTTCACTACCGCTGTCAAGGAGGACCTCAGACGGCAGCCCAGAATACTCTTTGATCGTACCAGCGTAAAGAGATCGGGTGAACTTGGACAAAATGGCAGGATCCCTAGCAATGATTCCTGAGGTATCCATGGCGGATGACAGAGGGAGAGCTCCTGTGAGATTGACAGCGTCTTGTGTAGGACGATTGCCGTGGACAGCATTCTGGAGTGCAGGGCCACGAATACTACCGCCTGTATCGCTTCCCATACTAGCATCAAGCCAGCCATACGAAGCTACAGCTGCAGCAGAGCCACCAGAGCTATCGCCAGGTGAGTTATAACCATCGCCTCGAGGGTTGAAGGGAAGAAGGTAGTCGATATGTTCTGTAAAAGATGGGCCTGCAAACGCAAACTCGGACATTTTGTTCTTTCCAACGACTACAGCGCCGGCATCGATAAGTTTCTGTACGCATAGACCTGTCTTGGCCTTGGGCTTGCTCATTTCATACAGCGCTCTGTTGCCACCACTTGTCTTGACTCCTTTGAGATCGTACAAGTCCTTGACACTGAGACGAAGACCAGCGAGAGGCTTTTCTTTCGTGGGGGTGAAGTATAAACGCGATGGGACGGCGATCGTGAGACCTCCTGCGGAGAGGGCACCGGCGCGAAGGGGATGGTGGGTTCCGGAGGGGTCTTGGTAGGTGGACTACTACTGTTAGCGATGTTGAGTACATAAGTGGAGAACGTACTTGGATAAAGGCTTGGTTGGTGTCGATATAAAGACGATATGCCTTGAAGACATTGCCTGTGTAGCGATGCACAAAGTATGGGCCCGCAGGCACCGACTTTTGACCGGTATATACCGCTGAAACGTTGTACTTGGAGGATTTGAAGGTAAATTCCTCATCAGACTTGATGTACAGAGCTGCGACCGTCAGATACGTCAAGTAGGTGCATCGTCAAACATACTCTGAGTAAACTCCT
The DNA here is from genome assembly GCA_003353625.1 of Fusarium fracticaudum. Lineage (NCBI taxonomy): Eukaryota > Fungi > Ascomycota > Sordariomycetes > Hypocreales > Nectriaceae > Fusarium > Fusarium fracticaudum. The sequence goes on along the minus strand of PDNT01000013.1, from coordinate 217,373 downwards.
TGATCCAAACATCATCCTTCTCATACTCCCCCAGCGCAGAGGCAACACGCTCAACATTTGCCGTCTGGTTCAACTCAATAACCGTCAAAGGCGTAAATTCATCAGCATCAGACGAAGCATTCCACGAATCCAACTTCCACGCTGCGGTCGGAGGAACAAAGTACTCATGGTTACCCAGCTGTATCTGCCTCGAAACAGAAGCGGCAGACACACCCGCAAGGTAGAAAACACTCAGCACCAGGGTAGAAAACGACATTGTAATAATTGATGTCCATTAATCTCACCAGCGAGCGAGAAACTCTTTATATAGAGTGCTCGCCAAGACTGTACGTCTGGGCTTACAGGATTCTCATGCTCACTGCGGCCAATCGTGGTCTAGCCCCCAAACTGTCGGGGCCCTCAGGGCTAAAGCTGACGATCTTCGGTGACGTGTAGCGTGGTTCGGCCCCCACAAGCCGTGCCTTGAAACCAGTCGACATTATCCCGTTTGGGCTATTCAAAAAGTGTGCTTGTTGAGATCAGCCCTACCAGCTGACGGCTGATGCCTGGGGCTGGGGATTGAATTGCTCTTTCGAGAAGGTTAGTGCGAGCTGGATGATTCAGCACATCACGATAATCTTGATAATCAGGTAATTGCATCATCGACGTCTACTTGAATTGCCCTTTTTACTCTAATACAAGTGTAGATCCTCCTATTTTACAGGCCTCTATAATTGGCCGACTCTTAAGCTTATCCACGTCAAAAGTCTCGGCAAAGTCTGACCCGGGTTTCGGATGAATTGCAAACGTCGGCAGTTTCACTTGGCAGCAGATAAGAGTAAAAGGTTAAATTCATCGGCCGATTTTAAACTTCCGTAGTTTGAGTTCCCAATTTCTCGTTAGAGTTCTTGTTAGAGTTTAATAAGCGTAGCATTCTTGTTGATCGTTATATCTGGCCATTATTAAGCGCCTCTGTAATCCCGACGTCCCGTTTGAACGCCTCAAGCCAATCTTTGTTCTCTGCAATGGTTTGGTTAAATGGGTCGTCGCTAGATTGTTAGAAAATCTACCAGGTCGAGGTTAAAGGGCACGTACTCGTTGTAGCTGATCCATCGCGCGTAATGCTGAATCTCTTCGTCTGAAGGAACGCGACTTGCGGGATTATGAGGTGACATTATCGCAGATACCCAACGTCGTAGTTCCTGAGTAAACCATCGCCAGTAATTATGATCATTCAGGAACGCTGTGCTTGTTTTTAGAACGAGACCTCGAGCGGCGAGGAGATGGGGATCCGGGCGAAGTGGCGTATTCCAAGCTTCGAGGTTTTCTGTCGTCGTGGAATGTCGTTGTCGAAATGCTGCTAGCCAATAATCGTCATCTGCTGCTGTATGATTCAAAATTGAATCTGAGCCGTGGATTATAACGCGCGCTTGTCGGCGGAGGTCGTCGTCGGGTGGTTCCATGCCGATGACGCGTTGCAGGTCGAGATAGGCGCCGAGTTCCTGTTCAAGACGCGTATAGTCTTGGATCATGGCGTGCAGATTCATTCCCTCTGACAACCCGATCAACTCAATTCCCGTGCGTTGTCGAAACGGGAGCAGCCAATCGCCAGGTAGATGAATGATTTTGATGAGCCAGTTGGCGATGAAATCAGATGGCGTTGCTGAAACCTCCTCTAATCTACCAACAATTCTGCAGCATTCTTCTCGCAGTTCATCATCCCTGATACTCAACCCCAAGAGCTGCTTCGCCTGTACAAACTCTTGCAACTGCGTCTCAAAAGGGCATCCCTCGAAAATATTATTCTTTCCGCTAATTTCCAGCGAAGAAAGTCGACTCTCGGCGTTTGATCTCATTGGTCCAAATTGAGCTTGCTGTGAGATTGCAACATTGGAAAACACCAGGTCTCGAAGCCATGATGGGCAGACTAGGTCGATGTGAGATAGCGGTTCCGACGCAAACAAGATTCGACACGCTTCGAGCTGCATTTCGTCCCCGGTCGGCATTCGCGCATGTTTGTAAAAGTGATTCTGCATGAAATACGCAAGCTCTAATTTGAGCAACTCATAAGCTGTTCGGGGCGTTTCAACAAGTGCACGGCTCCCCTCAAATGGAAACGGACTATTTCGCTCAGTTTCGATAAAATCTAGAAAGTCAGTACATCCACCAATACGTTGACGATAAACTCACAAGGAGGAATCGAGTTTTCTACCAGTTCAAGAATATGCGGTTCAAATCCCCAATCGCCCTTCCAGTCAGCCATAGTCTTGCCCGTCTTAAAATGATCCGCTAGATGATGCACACGATCAATCCACGTTTCCATCACAAGATTACAGAAACCACAGCGGGACTGAATTGCAGGCGGAGGAGCCTTCCACTGTCTCATAGGCCACTCTGCAAATTTAGCATTGTGGACCAGTTTCAGATGTTGGTTTAGATGGTCCTTGCGATTAAACGTGCGTTCCTGAACAGGTCGATTCTTGCACGCTGAGTAATTGTGCGTCTCAATGTGTGCATCATCAGGATCAACGTGACCGCAGAAAACACAGCGAGTCTCGGGACTATCGGCTTTTTGACCACGGGGTCCTTCTGGACTGCAGACCCATCGCTCAAGCGGAAGATGAAGAGAATTCTCGTGTCGTGACCAATCGTGCTTTGCTCGGAATGTCTCGGTGCAGAACGTGCATTGGAATGCTTTTCGGGGAGCTGCTAGTGATCTTCGCTCTTCTTTGTATGCACGTCTTCTGCGACGAGAACTTCCCCGACTGAAGAGTTCATTGAGGCCGAGTGATGAGCGACTCGTGTGAGAATTAACTGAGCTGATTGAGCTGGATCGTGATGTGCCGACACTTCTAACCGATGGCGTTCGAGACAGTCTCGTATATGGACTCGAGGAACCTGCCCTGTTAGCTTCACTCACACAAGTTCCGCCAGACTTACCTGATTGCGGTCGCACAGATGCTACAGCTCTCGCAATCGCAGTAACAGCAGCAGGTTCGTCTTCAGGCGGCGAATCAACCCATCGCTGTAGAGGATCCATATCAGACGTATTCCTCACAGCCGGCGTCCCAGGTCTAGGCGGTATATCCATAGCAGGCGTATCCCCATGTCTCGGCGAAGAAGCACTCGACGGAATCTTGCCTCGCCGTCTCGCATTAGCCAGCCAATTAGATATCTGCGTCTTTGTAAGGCCCGTCTCCTCCTGCAGCATCCGCCGCTCAGGTTCACGCGGATACGGATGGTTCTGGTGCGTGGCAAGCCAATTCTTCAAGATGCGCACTGACTCTCGAGTAAATCTCCCGCCGACCTTTGCAGGTGGTGCTGGTGTCGCTGGCTGTGTATATCCATGAAGTGACAGGGGAGTGAAGGGATTTTGCGGCGCAGGATGAGTTGGAGCAAGATTGGGGATTCCATTTGATAGGTCTGGGGGAGGGGCTGAGTCGGACATGTAGGGGGTTAAGTCATCGCTGATGAAGCCGTCCAATAGGTCGACGTCTGTGAAGAGATTGGGGTTGTTGAAATTCATGCTGAGGACTGAGTGAGTGTGCTGTAGGGGTCAATGCATGCACGTCACTGTAAAGGTGAAGAAGAGAGGTCTGATCCCTTCAGTAAAGGTTATCAAGTGGCGGCATTGGCTGGTGGATTCTGATTGGCTGACAAAAGGGAAACCTTGTCATCACGCCCTATTGATGGGGCGTCATGTGAGCGGGGAACTAGCTAATGAATCTGGGTATGTGAATTCTGTATATCTATGAATGTTTATTTGCTTGGTGAAATGTTTCGTGGAGTTGAGATAACATGACGTGGATTGGCCTTTGGTTGATGTAGATGTCGTCAAATTGCTTGAGGACGTCAGGGTAAGGCCTCAGGTAGTCTCTAGCCTGCCAGAGGTATTTCTCTGCCTTGGACAAATTGCCCGTATTCTGAAGCATTCGGGTGATGTATTCCTCATGTTTCCTTCGCTCCTCTTCAGTGAGGTTTTCCTAAAAATGTCAGTGCGCCCTATAGACAGTCAACAAACGCACCTTGATGTCAAACATGAGATTCATGGTTGGTTCAATAATGACTGATTTAAAGTCGATTTCGGGGTGTTCTTTTTGAAGGTCTTTTGTTTGCGCTTCAAAGTCAGAGATTGACTGCTCTCGAGTCTTTTCGTACAACTGCTTTGAGCTCATTTTGACGTTCTTTTTGTGTTTGTTGATGTGTTGGAGTAAAACTGAGATTTCGTGACGATTGACGTGGACCCTGACACGTCAACCCTGCATCCGTGTCGATCACCCCAGAAAATTGCATAACGTCATGAATTGTCTGGCGGGAGGCATGCCATGATTCAAGTAAAGAAGCAATTGAACATAACGGTCATCGAGATAGCAGACGCGGATGATGCTCTCAAGAGTCCAGGCATCTTGTCAGCCAGAACACTCATCTTATGACGTAGACTATCTACTCAAAGCCCCCAATAGCAACCCCTGCAACTCTTGAAGGCTCTGTCGACTCGTCTTTTGGCTCGCCATGACATAAAAGACATTGCCCAAAACTCGGCTATGAGCATTCCAAGTCCCAGTTCCCTCTCTCAAATGAGTCTGAAGCTTCTTGGCAGCCAAACTCTTATACCCGACACCATCCTCATCCCTCAAACTAATCGCCAAAACACTCCCAAGAGCCCAGACACCCAAAACCTGCTGATTATGCGAGACATTGTTGACAAACTCTCTCGACCAAACAGACCAAGCATGAGTATCCTCCTCCCAATCCTTCTCAGCCCACTCCCATTCTCCCCTCTTCTCCATATCCTGCATCTCCCGCACCGACTCAACAGCAACTTGACACCCAACAGCATGCGCCGTATAACTATGTCCATGCAGCAAAGCATCGCTCTTGTCATCACTGACAAACGCATCGAAAATACTCTCTGATGCCATGGTCGTGCAGAGCGGCACAAGCCCGCCCGTAAGTAGTTTAGCGTTGACTGAGATGTCGGCGTCGGTGCCGAGGAATGACGCCGCTGTGAACCGACCAAGGCGGTATAGCCCGGTAAAAACTTCGTCGAAAATTACGGGGAGTCCAGACCATGAGAGTGGGTCTTGAGGGCTGGAGCCATTGCCCAAGAGGTGAGGGGATCGACGGACGACGTCCACTAGAGCTCTTTGGAAGAGGGGATCACTGAATTGTTAGAGGAGTCAGGAGAGGGAGATGAGACTTACACAAAGATCATGCCTCCTGCGCCGAGAATTATCGGCTCCATCATGAGAGCGCCAAACTTGCGTCCAGATTCTTGGAGTTTTGAGAGAACGCCCTCGATGTACCGTTCATACTTTCGGTAGTGCTCGGTATTGAGCCGAGATTCGAGATCAAAAACCTCCGAGATCGATTCAAGATCCGAATCCTGTCCCAGTTCATCCCTCAGACCCTCAGGGACCTGCACAACCCACTTCCCTCTGACGCACTGAATGATAGGATAGTCAAACCAATACCCCTTACCCTCATACCACTCAATCTTTTCATTATAAACACACGGCTCCGCACAATCCATCGCGCCGATCGTATCCCCATGATAACTCCCCTTGAGTCCCAGAATATGAACATCATCATTCGGTCCCCAGCCATACCTCAGCCTCGCCGCCCTCAGCGCCATCTTGACGGCGACTTCACACCCCGTGCTTCCATTGTCAGAGTAGAAAACACGTGAAAATCGCGGACTGTCGGCGCCTTTGAGGAGCATCTCCGCAAGCGCTAATGCAGGCTCGTGGATTGCCTCGGCAAACATTACGTGGCCGTACCGACCGGCTGCGTAGGCTGCTGCGAGGGTGAGGCGCGAGTTGGCGTGGCCGAGACCTTGGGACCACCATGATGCTGAGCCGTCAAAGGCGGGTTGGAGGAGGTTGGCTGTCTTGGGATTGAGGACTTGGAAATAGTCGCCGTGGGCTGAGTCGATGGCGGAGATTGTATCGGCTGTGACGAGCTTTTGCTGGGTGAAGGGGTACCAGATTGATTTGCTTGCTTTGGAGCTCATTGATTCAAGACGGGACATTCGGTCTTTGCCTCGTTTGTCGAGAGCTTCGAGGACGTGGTCCACATTACGGGAGGCGTAGTACTCTTTCATTTGTTCAATGTCTTGTTGCTCATTTTCGAGTCGGGTTGGCGGTTCAGGGACTGTGTCGACAGAGATTCCGCCCAGCTTTCCAAAGTAGTCACGCAAATACTGGTAGTTCTCATACTTTATGTCCTGGAACAGAAGAATTGACTCAATGTCATGGCCGCGCATTCGCAAAGACTCGTAAGCAGAAATGGTCTGTGAGATGCCACCTAACTTTGAGTCGCCGACTAGAATGACTGGCGCACGCAACGGAGCGTAGAGATCAGCTTGGGTGGTACCAGATGGACCAGGTGAGTGAACACCTCCAGCAGTCTCTAGAAACAGCCATCCTGGTCCCTCAGATGCATATCGAGAAGAGGTGTCGTAGATCTTTGTGAGAACATCTTGATCAGATGGAATTGGCTACTCTGTAAGCTTAATTCATAAATCAATTGACTTCATACCTTGCCAGATGCCTTTGCAGCGATATGAGGACTGCACGGAATGTCGTATTGAAAGAGCGTCTCATGGTTCGTTGACGGAGCATATCGTTGAATATGACTACTTCGTTAGACTATTTCTCCCAAAATCACCAAACTTCTACTCCAATTAGCTCAATCCCCTCAAGATCCCTTAAACTTACACCATCCATCAGCCTCATCCGCAGCCCCCGTAGAAACCGGCTTCAGAAACCACGTCCTCTCACCCCGCTTACTCGCAGCATTACACAAGATCGTGCTGAAAATCGTCTTTCCCACATCGGTATTCGCACCGTAAACCTGATGCGTTCGCAGGGATCGCCAGAGAAGAGCTGGCACGGGCGCCATTTTTTGAGTTGGAGATGGACGAAAGGGTTGAGGTGGAATGCCGCGGTTTATAATGGACGGTCTAGATCGGCACGGCTAACAACTCCGGGCGGGGCGGGGGCTCAACATGTACTAAACCCAACAAATTTCGCGTGCTTTACCAAGTGAGTTGACTTGTGAGTGAGTTTTTAACTTTGTACTCCGTAACGATGTCGAAATTGGAGGAACAGTTGAAAGCGCGATTATCAGATCGTGAGAAACGGTCTCAATTGCGGCGATTGACGACGTTTCCAGCTGACAATGTCGATTTTTCGTCAAATGCTTACCTTTCTCTTTCGTCAGTACCGGCAATTCGAAGCGCATACCACTCCCTGCTAGAGAATCATGCAGCGCCGCCCCCATTATTAGGGTCTGGAGGTTCACGGCTGCTCGACGGCAATTCAACCCTCGCGGAGAATCTGGAGCGAGACATTGCAGCATTTCACAATGCAGACGCTGGATTATTGTTTAATTCGGGGTTTGATGCGAATGTCGGTCTTGTGAGTTGTTTACCGCAGCCGGGAGATGTTGTGGTGTATGATGAGCTTATTCATGCGAGCGCTCACGATGGGATGCGGTTGAGTCGCGCTGGACGGAGGGTGTCCTTCAAGCATAATTGTGTGTATGAGGAGGGCGGTCTTGATGATGTTTTGAGTGGAATTAGAGGTGATAAATCTGTGTTTATTCTTGTTGAGGGTGTTTACAGCATGGATGGCGACGTTGCTCCTCTCAAAGAGATTGTGGACTGCGTCAAAAGGCGGCTACCAAACAATGGCTACATCATCGTCGACGAAGCGCATTCAACAGGCATTTTTGGCCATCAAGGACGAGGTCTCGTTTGCGAATTGGGCTTGGAGAAGGAAATATTCGCACGATTGCATACCTTCGGCAAAGCAATGAGTTCTTTTGGAGGTAAGTAATGCTAAACCGCTCACCAAACAAAGCTAATCATGCAGCTATCGTTTTGTGCTCACCCACGACGCGAGAGTACCTCATAAACTACGCACGAACTCTCATCTACACGACTGCAATGCCATTCTCTTGTCTTGCGAGCATTGGCATCTCATATCAGTATCTACAGAGTGGAAGGGCTGATGAGAGGTTAAAGCATCTTTGGAGTCTGGTGGGCTACACGCACAAGCTACTAACGGAAGCATGCTCCCTCAGCCAATCAATTCGCGCAGAAGCAGCACCCAAATCACCAATTATACCGGTTTTTACGTCACACCCACGCAGTCTAGCGCAGTTCTGCCAGGAAAGGGGGTTCACAGTCCGCCCAATCGTGGCACCGACGGTACCAAAGGGCAGTGAGAGGGTGAGGATATGTGTACATGCAGGGAATACCATTGGGGAAGTGGAGGGGTTGGTTGAGACGATCAAGCTTTGGGTAAAGGCTCATGAGGGGTCTGCGAAACTATAGACATCGTGTGTGGACATGGGTTGTAAAGAGAGTAGGTAGGAATGCCACTAGCAATTGGGCGTCTCCATTCCTACTATACTTTTGGTCAGACAAGTTCCTGGTCTCGTAATGTAAGCGTAATACAATGACTAGTGAGGCGTTTCGGCGAACTTTATGTCAGTCTATACTTCTTAGGTCCAAGCCTCGTGTAACCTGAGACGGCTATATAAAGTCGACTTGTCTCCCCTGTCCTAGACTATGCAGTCATAGGTACTCACCATAGTAACGGTGATATGAGGAGTCGCAGCTTCATCACTTAACGGCATGAATTAACGAATATACCAGCATCTATGTTTGCTTAGACGAAATGATAACCCCGAGTGATAATCGAAAGGCCCCTTAGCCTCAAGCATCGTCTATATCTACAGCTCTCCCTGTCCATCCCGAAATACCTCATCGTACCACGGCTTCTCCGCCTCAGCCTTTTCCGTCTTTGCGCGACAAACGTACCCGAACTCACGCTCGACGATACTAACCTCGCCCGACTCAACGACGAAGGTTCTCGGCTTTTTATGAGTGAGATTCGACCGCGACTCCCAGTACACCAACCGTTCCCCATTGACGGCAATCTCCAGTAATGGCTCTGCTCCGATAACCTTCAGTTGGGACTTGATGAGTTGGCGGAGGTATGGGAAGAACCAGATGCGGTCCCACCAGAGATATCGCCGTTTCTTCGCTCCGTCCTTGTGAGCATTGTGATGGACGACGACAGGAATGGCTGTGGAGTAGAAATCGGCGTATACGGGCATATCTCCCCAATCCGCTGGATCATGAAGGACGTGCATGTTTAGAGGGTTTGAAGAAGATTGGATATCATCTGGTACACCGTCTAACCTCGGCTCAATCCCGAGAGACACTGACTTTCCAGCAATACCAGTCTCGTTGCTCAGCGCAATGATCTCGCCATCTTGTTCCTCAAAAACAGTCGGGATGAACAGATTCTGGGTATAGTCCAGACCGACATGATACTCGAAATCGCTAAGCATAACATCGAAGCTCTTATCCTTTCGAGAGACAGTATTCTTACGAAGCCAGCGACGCCAGATTTCTTGTTCCGCAAAGATCTCGCCGAATATTCCTTGATCGCTGTACAAGTCTTTACCATTCACCAACCCCCTCTGCATTCGCTCATGCACGCGACGAAAGTATTTTCTCATGTCGCCAACAGGACCAATCATGCTTCCGCTATTGAGATATTTCGGTCGTACGTCGTGAAACACCTCGGGGTCTCTGTCGGTTTTTGGTCCGTAGAGGTCTTTTCGGGCTGGACTTTCGGGGAGCTCATCGCAGTGGAGGACTGAGCCTGATGACGGAGGAGGGAAGCATTTCTTTTGGGCGGAAATGATGATGGTTTGCTCCATTGGAGGTTTTCCGCGGCCGTTCCATTTTGACGCCAGTCGTTGATTGGCTTGGCGATTTGCTTCGTGGTATCGCTTGAGGAGGATCTCTGGCGGAAGCTGGAACCAAACATCGTACGAATCCGTCAACACAACGATATCATTCTCCTCAAGTCTATCCTCATCCGGAGTGTTCGGGTTCGAAGCGCTATCGAGATACTCAAGCGTACCCGTAATCTTGGCCAGATGAGACCCTCCCTTCCAGCCCTTGGACTTATCATACGTCTTACCCCAATTCACAATAACCGGAGCCGGATACCCCAATGCCAACGCACTCGTGATGACTTTGCATAAATCGTGGTCTGGATTATTGGCAGGGAGGACTATACTAAGCCGTCGATCCTTTGAAGGAAGCTTGGCAATGTCTGCCTGAGGGTACGTTTCATGGGCTTGGCCAGTCGCGGCCAAGATTGCGCGGCCCTGGGTACATTAGCATTGGCGTTGGGGGCTGTTTTCTCGTCTTACCTTGAGAGAGGTGAGGGCTATTAGGCCGGGGAAAATGAGGAGAACGGCGATGAGGATTGTTATTGTCTTGAGGGGAAGACGAAGAATGCGTTTTGCGAAGAGCTGCAAGCTTGGACCATTCTTCTCGGGGGTGGTAGCTTCTTCGAGACTGCTGCTGGAGGCGACCCGTTTGTAGCCGTGAGGCCACATCTGGGGGAGCATTTGGCGGAGAGTGTTCATGTTGAGCGTTGAAGTAACATAACGAATATTGATTGGCATTCAGGGGAGTTCCCTCACATATAAACTCATCCCATTCATCTCTAATCCACGTTACCGCAGCAGGAACAAATCTCGGCATATCTTGGCACCTGATACGGTGACGGTTAATACTTGGCGTCAGCATCCTACAACGCACCACAGCAAACAATGGCAATAACCAGGAAATTATAAGATCGTCACCGTCCAATTATGTGCGCCTGGTGCCATGATCCTTTCTTGGCTATGCCGAACGTCCCGAACTCGCCGCTCAATGGTGGAGGTTACCCCATGCGCCCACGTAGCATCCCGTCTAGCGTCTTGGTATACATCAAAAGAGCAACATAGGATCTCGCTTGGAGGAAATGACGCGGTCAAACGACTCTCGCGTTTCGTCTTCCGGTGTCTTTGGGCTGATATGCCTCGTGGTCAATTCCGTGTGTCCCCCATTTTCTCCACCAGCGATTTCCGTAGGATAAGCCTTTGCTGCGACTCCAGTGGTTGTTTGGTGTTTTTCGCACCTTTTTCCGCCCGTGAGTGCCTGCTATAATTAGACATTGTTAAAGACGGGGTAAGATACGTACATCTTCCGCTGTTTCGCTTTGTTCGAGTGGTGAATTGGTTGCACTCCGCACAGTACTTACGATCGCCCATCCAACCCCGCAATCTCATGAACAAAGGACATGAAATGCACGCGCAGTGCTTTTTGCAGTATGAGACATTGCAGACTGGGTGATCAGATGGGTAGTTTCGACATCGGTAGCAGACTTTGCAGTGGCTGTATTCATGGCGTCCGAAGCGATGGCTCATCGGGGAGTAGACGACTTTTCGATCTCTTGCGCCATCGCAATCTGGCCGGCGGGGAATGTTGTTGTGATAAGGATCATGGCATTCTGAGGGGACGTCTGGTGTTGGACCGAGTTGATCGACCCATGTGAGATTAGGTTTGCTGGGTATGAGTGGTGCGACGAGATTTCTCATGTCAGGGCCGGTTAGTGAGAGGCAGACTAGATCGTTTCTGGTGCAGAAGCTTAGGATGTCGAGTTTGAGCTCTGGGGGAAACTTGTGAAAGAGGGTGAAGGGTTCTGGAGAGGCGGACATGATGTCAGATGCGGCGCGTGAGCTGTAGAGAGTCAAAATGGCTGGTATTGAGTATCTAGATGTGACGAAATGAAGAGAAGCGCAGATATTTATGAGTCTCTCTTTGTGCTACATACTCCAATCTCGATTGTCGCAAGGCATCTTAGGCAGCCTTTCACAGACTCCGCAAGAGAGTCACGTGTCGCCCGTCAGCCTTGAAATGTGGGGATTCTGCCTGGTTTGCCGTCGTTCATTTGCTGACGATTCCCTCGTTCCCCTCTAAGCCCTTCTAATGCAGAGCTTTCTTCAAACTGCATCAGGTGTAAGATGAGATGGTATCTAACGGGATGCAATGAAACTTGGGACCTCTATTCTAGGTGATAAAAAAAACCCAATAAGTATAGGTAGACTAAACATCACGTAGTATGGATTTAGAGGATCTTAGACTGAGTATTTTTAGTTTCTTAATTTGACGTCAGATGCCCTCCTGCATCCCAGCATTCTATCTTGACATGAGTATGGCCTCTCAGTTGTGGTGGCGACGCTCAAGGCACCAGACTGGTTCAGGAATGGGTGGCTAAGTAAGTCAGATGGAAGAATTACTCAAGGAAATCCCTTAACGTCATTCTGTAAATTACCGGCAATCATCTGTCACTCTGTATTCAGCTTGCGGATAATTTATGCAAAAAGAAGCAAAACCTCAGTGTATTATTCAGTACTCCAAGTCTGACTACTCTTTCGAGAAAACAGGTCGACATCAAACTCCAAGATAAAAACAGACCAACCCTAAACAAACCAATTCACAATACCAGTGCTCCATAAAGACCCTGCTCGCCTCTAGTAAAACCCATAGAATGGGAAAATCTCATCCTCAAAGAGATCTTCCTCCTCATCTTCGTAGTAAGGGTCCTCCGCATCCTTGATCATGAAGTTCAACACATCAAAACCCTCCATTCGGGTCCACGGATGACCAGGTCGCTCCATGGTAGGTCCACCTTTCATTCCCTGCAACATGTCGTTCGCCAGAAATCGGAACTTGGACAGCGTCTTGTCAAAAGACATTTCACTTTGTGTCCAGTCCAGGGGCCCAACCTTGCCGTCAAGCGGGTTAGGTTCAAGCTTGACCGCGAGAGAGACATCCTCAGCAGTGAAGAGTTTGTTGAGGGCAGTGTTTCGGACACTGAGGATCTGAGCAGCTACATCTCGTGTCCACTGCTGCAAGAGCTGCTTCGCCATGTGTCGAAAGGTTTTGAGATCGTTGATAAGTTCTCGCTCCTTATCAAACCAGGCCTCGGGCCAGTTGCGTTCGTCCTTGAACAAAGTGCAATGAGGTTCAAGGAACTTGGCCAACTTAATCTCATAATGAGAGAACCAACGGCGGCAGACATGTTTTTCTCGTCGGACGCATTCATAAAAGCGTTGGATGTCACAAGCCATGATGCGAGTGTTAAGTTCCTGCTCGGAGGTCATGGTTGCTTCGGTTCGCGGGGCCAGGTTTGTCTTGTCGAAGGTGGGAGCCATGATACCAGTCTGTTCAGAAGACATGTTATTTGTGAGAGTAGTAGTGTGTGTTGCAAAGGCGTCGTCGTAGGAAAGAGGTGTCCAGTCGTCTTTGATAGAGGTGAGGTATTTGGTAGGTAGAGTAGATACAAGATGAATATCTTTATACTTGACGACGGAAGGATAAGAGGTTCAAAGATTGTTCACTCTGCTCAAGTGATGCGAAGTCGGAAACCGAATGGTCGATCTATTGACGTGTGTTTACGACCTTGGGTATGCTGGTATGACTGAGGTCGAGAACAAGGTGCAGCGTTGACCGTAGACTCAAGAACTTAGAGTATAGAGTGGAGAGTAGAGGTGAAGGAGGTCTGGTGCAGATAGCGAACAAAGGTGAGTGAAATGTACAGAGTGTAGAGTGTCTGGGAGATGTTTGAAGGAAAGAAACAAATCCAGCTGAACAAGGGAGACGCGCTCAATTTATAGATAGAACTATCCACTTACTGATTAAATTCCTGTAGACAGTGGCAAGGCACTCGTGAGTGAGTTTGGGGAGGTGGCAGTGGCACAGAGTCATGAGACAAAAGCTTACAGTGTTCAACAGTCAAGGCCAAGGTGGCTGTTCTACTGATACTGTTATGCAGTTCGTTCAGAAACCCTATTTCCTATGTGATAGTAGAGCTACCTTTTGCTTTACGATTTACTCAATTTTATACGCGGCCACTTGATTTGAGGGTCGGAGATAGACTTTTAGCTTTAAGTTCCCAACCTTTCGATCAATTTCGTAACGAAATAGACTTTGTTGTTAAAAGGAGACAACGAATGAGCTCCCGCTTGTGTCAAATCCTAAAACAAATACACTTTTAAACGTAGCAGAAGGTTTTTCAACATGATCCATTCCCTCCACTTCCGTGCACTGATGTCTAACACTTTTCGTCTCATATCACAGATAAACTGACACACACCTTTAATGCAGGTGAACTCACGGTGATGAGACTAGTCAAAGTTTACGCTCCTTGAGTAATAGAGCAGTGACGAGCGTGATTCCGGAGAAGACGATGGAGAGTCCTGGTTTATTAGTCAAGTCTCACAGGGGGATATTTACTTACCGTGACCATACTCGATTCCTCTGATATAACCTCCAACCAGTACCTTTCTTACAGGCTCGGAAGCTTCGTCGAGGTAGGAGACACTCTCAGCAGCTTTTTGAATCACCTAGAAATTTAGCAGACTTCACAAACTCAGTTAAATGACTCACCCCGTCGATAAAATGTTGAGACTTTCCGAGATCACCAAGGTTCTGCTGGATGTCGTGCCTCAGAAGGCCCTGAATGGCTGCGCTCGTACCAGCCATGCCAACTACTGAACCCAAAGTCACAGCGAGGAAGATTCCAGAAGAAGCTGCTGCCTTGTCTTTGGGATCGATGGAAGCTTGGAGAGCGATGAAGGCAGCACTTTGGGCAATGCCCATTCCAAGGCCCCTGAATGGTTAGTGTAAGACTTCAGAAGACAGAGGCACGTACCCTGGGAAGACGTAGAGAGACTCTAGCCAATTGGTCTGTCCATGCCAGCGAAGTAGCATCAGAGTATAACTCGTGATTGATGAGACAGCTGAGAAGATGATGAGGGCCTTGTACCGACCAGTCCTCTTGATGATCAAGCCAGTCGCTATGCCTCCGACTGTGTTTCCGATGACTGCAGGGAACAGATGGGCGCCTGCAACGGTGCTCGATACACGCTGAGTAACTTGGAAGTAAATGGGGACGGTGTACATCATCTGATCGGTCAGCCTTAGCCGCTTACAGTACTGGGACACTCACTCCAAGCTGTGCTGCTGCTTGTCCAAACGCGATCAGATACGTCTTGGTGACATCGCCACTTCTGAGTAGACGAAGAGGGAAGATTGGTTCCTTGGCCCAGCGTGACTCGACAAGTACAAAGGCAGCTGATAGAAGCACGCCAGCAGCAGCGAGAGTTAGCACGAGGGGGTGACTCCATGGGATCTTCTGGCCTCCAATCTCGAGAGGAACCATGAAAGCGAGAACAGAACCGCCCAATAAGAGAGCGCCGAGTGCGTCAATCCTCTTGATACGCTCCAGTGTCGCACCCTCAGTTTGAGTCGTAGAGGGGAGTAGTATTGCGGCGATGATCATGGATACAGCAAAGATTGGCGATTGTCCAAGGAATGACCTACGCCGTCAGTATAAGCTGTTGAATGAGCGATATACTCACCATCTCCAGCCGATTGTATCAGCGAGAAAGCCTCCGAGCGGACCACCAATGCTTCGGCCGACGGTGGCGATGACATTCATGTAGCTTTGCCAAGAGGCAACTTCTCGGAGAGGTGCGAGTTCTGATGGTCAGCTTGAATTGTAGGATCAGGGTAGGTCGTACCAGTTATGATGACTGATGCCATTGTAGTCATTCCTGCGCCTCCGGAGCCAGAGATTACGCGACCTAGGATGACCTGCCACATTGACTGACCGGCGCCTCTAAAGTTTGTTAGAAAGGCTATTTGGATTGGCATAGACTTACACGAGGGCACTGAAATTGTTAGCCTGATTCAAGTGTCCAAAGTGTCGGGTCGGGCTGTACTCACCATCCAACAGCAAACAGTCCATAGCAGAAGATCAGAATCGTCTTTCGTCCAAAGATGTCGCTTAATTTCCCGTACTACTCAATTAGTCCGACTCGCTTCCAGAATCAGTTCACGTACAATCGTCTGTGATGCCGCACTGGCCAACATGAAGCTGATAAACAGCCAACTCGAATCCTGAAGCTTGCCAAACTCGGATGCAATCACCGGATGAGTAGCCAGGACCAAAGAGCCATCGGCGTTGGAAGTAAAGATGCCTGCATGGTTAGCCTGTACCTCCTATGAATGGAAGACTCACCAATCAGTAGCGCGACAACTACTCTTGCGATAAACGCATGGCTGTACGTTTTCGGCTCATCGAGACTGTTCCTCTCTACATCCGACACCTCGGGAGGTATCTCCGGTATCAAGGGAGTCGTCTCTGTCGCATTAATTCTGGTCATCTCTACGCGGTTTGCTTGAGAGAATTATAGTGAAAGATTTGCTTTTGATTTTATTAAATCTCCGATATCGTTGTTATCGTAGACGTGATTTCGGATCAAAGCACATCATCGCTGATCCACTCCGCGGAATTGGATGCACTAGCTTGGTGAGGCATATAGACACGGGAAATGGGCAGAAACATATAAAAGCCATGACCCATACTCTCTCGCCATCAAACATGAAATAGTAATCGACTTGAAATGAAGCCGTCAATGAGACAACCCCACCAGTTCACGCCGCATCTCCGCATCGACCGCACGGACAAGAACTCGCCTGTTTTGGGACTGATCTCATGAACCCTGCCAGCAGATCTATCGTCTGTTCCTATTTGTCTGCATCGCCTGACACTAGCTATTCCATGTGTCAAGAACAACAGCTAGCCTCACTATCCCCAACTTGCATATCATGAACTTTGAGCTCTCACTTGAGATGGGCCAATCCTGACTCATCAATCAAGACTAAAATGTGGATCCGCCCTTTCTGGACATGTCCGAGACTTCGCCGTAAACTTATCGTAATCCCATGACCTCCAAATTCCATCAACACCAACATGGCAGACCCAACAGGTGATCTCTTTATCGACTTTGCAGACTTTCAAAATGCCGCAGAACCTGAAACTATCTCCCCTGGTATTCTGCAGACATCAACGGCACCCCCAAAAATCGGTAATCGCTTTTCGTCAGAGTCTGTCAAGATTCTGAGGAATTGGTTCGCCGCGCATGAAAGGCATCCATATCCTACCATCCAAGATGTCCAGGATCTTCAAGAGCAGACGAGTCTGAATAGACAGCAGGTCACGAATTGGTTTGCGAATGCGAGAAGGAGAGCAAAGGTTCATTTGTCGCGGCCGACATCGCCAATGTTTCGGAATGATGATTCGGGGAACTCTTCGGGGCATCACACGCCGATTGATACACCGCGGCGACGTGCTACTCCTGCGCCATTTGAGCACATGAACCCGCTGCAGCGATGGGCGAATTCACCGCCGGAGCACGAGGCTGCGACTGTTGATGATATCTCACGAGCTGTTGCTGCTTTCTCCACGCGACAGGGAAGATCACGAAGTCACGGGTCGTCAATCAGCAGTAGAGGGACGTCAGTGTCGAGTCATGATTCTGGGTCGTACAGTTCCGCTCATTCAAAGCAATCATCGACGTCATTTGACATTTTTAAACGGCACAGTCGAAGGAGGCGCACAAAGATGAGAAAGGAAGTGAGGACGAATCTCCTCCAAGCGCAGAATACGTATCAGTGTACTTTCTGTACAGAGACGTTTAAGACAAAATACGATTGGCAGCGTCATGAAAAGTCTCTTCATTTATCGCTTGAGAATTGGGTTTGTTCGCCAAATGGACCGACAGCGATACACCCAGAGGAGGGGCTTCTTTGTGTCTTTTGTGGCGTCAAGAACCCCGACAAAACGCATCTCGATGGGCACAATCAGAGTGCCTGTATCGAGCGGCCGATTGAAGAACGGACATATCATCGAAAAGACCACTTACAGCAGCATTTGAGACTAGTCCACATGTCCAAGTTTCTCAAATGGCCGATGGATGATTGGAAGGTCATGACGCAAGAGGTTAAATCGAGATGTGGATTCTGTGGCATCAATCTTACGACCTGGGCTAGTAGGGTTGATCATTTGGCGGACCATTTCAAAGCTGGGAGTACCATGGAGCACTGGAAGGGCGATTGGGGGTTCGAAGGGAAAGTCATTGAGAGGATTGACAACGCCATGCCTCCTTGTAAGTGCACAGACAGATTAAGATGCCCTTTCTAACTTTCTAGACCTCATTCACTATGAACGAAACTCTCCTCTTCCATTCGCAGCTACGAGAGGTCCAGCAGATACACCCACAAGTGCATACGAACTCATCAAACTCGAACTAGAGTACTACATGCGGAATCGCCATCAGTTTATAATGCCACCAGATCCCGAGCTTCACTTTGAAGCATGTTCCGTGATCCTCGGTGCAGAAATATCCTCCCCTAACCAAGCGTCGTTATCCCCATCATGGCTATGGGACTTGTTCATGTCAGCTACTGAGATCGCCAACCAAGCTAAGCTTCGGCCGACGAAGCAATTAGCAGAGGGGCGACTTAGCCAGCTGAAGATCAACGGAAAGGGAAATATCTTTGAGAATTGCGAGCTGGAGGCGGCGCTGCAGCAGTACATGACTGCTCATACGTCCATGGGGCATTTTCCAACGGATTCTGAACTGCAACAAGAGGCGTGTAATGTTCTGAATCGGACAGAGACGGCATCGTCGCATCCGTCGAGGAGGTTTCTGGACTTTTTAATGAGGCTTGTCTGGAGTTCGACGGTTTGGCTGGAGCCGTTTCGCCAGAGGGCCGAGACTCTTGTGGCGTTGGCGAATGAGTCTGTTGATGATTCTTACTTTCTATGGGGTCAGACAGATACAGCTGTGCCACTAGATGCTTCAATGGAGCTGGATATGTTGCAGCCTTGGGTTGAGAATCGATCTCTATCACCTGAAGGAGTGCCGGAAATACCAGCGATTTCGATGCACAGCACGCCGGAGTCAAGGGCACTAATACGAGACAAAGGACGAACACAAACACCATTCTTTATCAACGACAACAACAGCTATCGAAGACTAAAACGAGAACTATCCCGATTCGTCATGACGACAATGTCCCCCAACAATCCCAACCGGCATATCCCCAGCGACGACGAACTAAAGTATCAAGCACGATGGATATTATACGATGAGTATGTTTCCCAATATTGAAGTTCATTGACTAACAGAATAGCGACGATCCTTGGAACCAAACTCCCGTCGACAATGCAGAGTGGCTGCAGGAGTTTAAACGAGACGTTGGACTCCCTACTTAGATACAGGACAAGCACCCATGTCTCTAGCAACAGGCTCGCTCTCAATAGAAATGTCAAAGTCGAAAATGTCCATCGGTATGCCGAGAGTTGTGCAGGCGTTGGGAATGTCGACTATGCCTGCGATGGCGCCGCGGATGGGTGCGCAGGAGAGCAGGAGGTAGATTTGTTCTCCAGAGTAGCCTACATTGTCAGTGTTGTTCTATGTGTATGGAGGTGACTTACCGAATTGTTTGAGGTATTCAATTGCACGGAGACATGATTGCCTGTAAGCTATGGTTGCATCCATGAAATGCTGCTTTCCATTCTCGTCGACGGAGAAGCCTTCAAAGATTAGGTAGCGTGAGGGACTAAAGGTAGGTCCCATGTCGCCTGGTCTGTACACTGGACTCTTGAGACCTCGGGACTTCATGCCGCCTTTGATGAGATCAAACTTGATCGTGATGATGCCAGCCTAGTTTGTCAGAACAGTACTTAACGCCAAGTGTCAGACTCACCATTTCAATAGCACCGCAGAAACTAATCTCGCCATCACCCTGACTGAAATGAAGATCTCCAACAGAAAACTTTGCTCCCTCAACATGAACAGGAAGATACGTCGTAGATCCACGGGAAATGTTATTAATGTCACAATTTCCTCCATGTTCAGGCCGTCCAGGTATAGTCCTCGCTCCCTCCCTCGCAATCTTTGCCAAAACATCACCTGTAGCTTTTCCACCGTGTGCATTAATCTCATTCGGCGGTTGAGCTACAATCTTGGTAGAATCAGCCATTGACGAAATGAGCTCTGCCTCTCGACGGTTCCACTCTGCGAGAATCTCGGCAGATGGAGCACAGCCTAGGATTCCGGGGTGGATTAGTCCGGGGAAGCGCACGCCGGGGATATGACGGCTTGAACAGTAGACGCCGTCAAAGTCCCAGATTGCTTTTGCGGCGGTGGGGTAGTGTTCATCGAGAAAGCCTCCGCCGTTTTCTTTGGCAAAGATTCCGGTGAAGCCCCAGGGTGAATGGTCAAAGGGCTGGACGTCGGTTATGTTGACGACGAGGAGATCGCCGGGTTGACTGCCTTTGATATCGAATGGGCCGGTGAGATAGTGGATTTTGGTTAGGTCAACATCGCGAACATCGTCTGCGCTGTCATTGTTGCCGATTTGACCGCCTGTCCAGTCGAGACATTCTATCTTGACTGTCTCACCAGGTTCGACGGTTGCAATACTCGGGACTACAAATTAGAATCTGTTGACTAGGTCAATTGGGTCAATCGAGGGCATACCATCTGGATGCCATCTGTTGTGGAGATGGGGTTGCTCAGAGGCGGGTTTGTCAAAGGACACGGATTGAGCTGTACGGATCTTGCCAGGCATTGTATTGATGAGATTTAAACTTTGATGATTGTTGTCAATTGTCTCAATTGTATCTTCTTATAATAGTGATAGTAGTGTTGATAGATAAGACTATCTCGCCGCACGCCTCCGCATCTCCGCACGAGATAAGAATGATAAGCTCGTCTTGTGACATTCCTGATAAAGCAGGTGGCTGCATTGTCACCCAAGGGCGAAACCCCGCGATTAGCATGACGCTGGTACAGTCTGGACACTGTACGCTGTAGCCCATCGAGATTGGTATATGAGATGGGGGTGTCCTCGGCAGATGAGGGTGTTCAGCACCAACCATGACCATGGACGTCAAGACTTTTTCCCTCGGAGACTTTAGGCTTCAAAATGGCAAGGTTTTGCCAAATGCGGTGATTGCGTACAAGACTTTTGGTGAGGCTGGACTTCCGGCTGTTCTTTATCCGAGTTGGTTCTCGGGTGCGATATCCGATAATGAGTGGCTTATTGGCAAGGACAAGACTCTTAATCCGGAGAGGTACTTTATTATTATAACGGCCCTTTTTGGGAATGGGCAGTCGACGAGTCCGTCAAACTCGGATATCAGTCCGTTTCCTGATGTTTCGTTCTACGACAATGTCAAGGCCCAGCATCAATTGATGGGCTATCTTGGGGTCAAGCATCTACGGGCTGTGTTGGGCTGGTCTATGGGTGCAGCTCAGGCATTTCAATGGGCTACGCAATACCCTGACTTTATGGACATTTGCGTTCCCTTCTGCGGATCAGCCAAGACGTCTCTTCACAACCAGGTATTCCTCGAAGGCGTCAAGTCAGCGCTCCTCGCAGCAAAGGGCTGCACGTCTGCAGGAAGTTTCCAAGGGCGTGTTGAAACCACAGACAGGGAATGGACTGAGAAGGAGAAGGAAGTTGGTCTGAAAGCCTTTGGGAGGGGATACGCAGGCTGGGGTTTCTCGCAGGCGTTTTATCGGCATGAATTGTTCAAGAAGCATTATGGCGCAGCGGATCTTGAAGAGTTTATGAAGAATTTCTGGGAGAAGTGGGCGCTTAGTAAAGACCCTGAGAATTTGCTCGTTATGCTTCATACGTGGCAGGCGGGAGATGTGAGTCAGCAGGAGCCATATAATGGGGATTTTGAGAAGGCGATGAAGGGGATCAAGGCGAGGATCTTGGTTCTTCCTAGCAAGACGGATCTCTACTTTCCGTGAGTACTCTCTAATTTTATGAATGGTGTTGTTGCTGACTGTTTAGGCCCGAGGATTCAGAGTACGAGGTTCAGTGTATGGGGGATAATGCAAGTCTGGATGTTTATCCGTCTATTTGGGGACATTGGGCTGGTGGACCGCCTGGGAACATGGAGGATGTGAAATGGTTGGATGAGAGGCTGAGAAAGGTCTTTGATGAGGCTCCTCGTAGAGATGTCAGTTGATCGGCAGTCAATTTCAGTTTTATTATGTCATTTCGCTAGCTTCATTCAATTGCACTATAATCTAGACTCTGCTTCGTTTCAAAGTTCCTCCATTACTGCGTGCATACTAGGTACCTAGATGAGTTGGCCGTAAGAATGGTAAGATCAAGCAGTCATCTTGTGCGTGCGTATTTTCGGTCCACTCCTGAGTTGAAGGGAGACCTTAACCACAATATCTCACGCTGGAGGGTTGCAATCAACCGATTGTTTGACATCTCGGGGCCCGACATCAACAAGCCTCCGACTCGGCATCCCTCAAGATAACACCCCAATTGACCAATAAACACAATCCCGAAATCGCTTATATCTACATGTCAAACTAAGGCGCACCCTGATAGCCCTCGACACTGTACGGCATGTTATCAATGAATCTTCAATTACTCGTCTATCTCCCGTGCTACCCCAGCTTGTCAGATTAAGGCGTTGACTAGCTTGTCAATCTAGGGCGGATGTCATGACAAGGCGGTTCTCCACTCATCCACCAGCACTGATTGCCGAGACTTTGGGACAAACTACTTTTGGTCATATGAACATGTTATACCGATCTCGTGATCTGCTGGAACTCTTTGTTGGGTTGTTATTGTGTAAGAGATAGCTAAATTGCGGTGAACTACGCGTAAGAGTGTTTACCACTCTTACGCGATAGTTCTAGAAGGAATCGAGATATCGCGGGGTATGTGGGTTCACCACAAAGAACTTGGTGGATTCAACACGGGCCCAACTCCGGGCGTACCGTTAGTTCGGATCTCCACGATACCATTATCAATGCTATCTCTCAGATTGGCAGCTATCAAGCCATCAGACTAAAACCGGTCAGGGTATTAGCGGCTGCTTGTCATTGTTCACAAAGGGCGAAGGCCGGAAAGTCTTCCGGCCACGATAGTAATTCCGGCCTCAATGTATATAGACGCCATGTCTTCCATACTCATTGTCCATAATCAAGTCAAATCATCACAAAATGTCTGCTGCAAACACCCTCTTCCCATATCTCCGCAAGGACCCCTCTGAGCTACCAGAGGGCGAGGATCCTTTCACCATCACAACTCGCACAGGATATCTGCCCTTCTCACTTCCTTTGAAGAAACTCCCTTCTCAATTCGATCCTGTTTCAAACCTTCTTAATGACATTCCTATCCTCAAGGAAGATGGTACTCCAGGATTGTTGGCGACTTTTGCTCTTGGGCCTCTGATTGACAGTGGAGCTCTCCCTGATTTGACCTCTGAGATTGATAATCTCGTTGTTCCTGGGACGGACAAGAGAGATATGGCTGCTATTACTGCTGCCTTTAGAGATTATAGCTTCATTGCTTCTTCGTATCTCCTTGAACCTTGCTGGGAGACTTATAGCAAGAGTGATGATGGCGGCTATGGACTTGGACGTCAGACACTTCCCAAGTGCATTGCTGGACCTCTTGTCAAGTGTGCAAAGATGTAAGTCTACCACTCAATGAATTGACCTCGCTGACTTGGATCCAGTCTCGACATCCCCGCTTTCATGTCCTATGCCGCTTCTTATGCCCTCTACAACTACTGGCTCGTCCATCCCGAGCAAGGGCACGACGACTACGACAACATCCGTCTCGTCCGCGCTTTCGAAAAGGGTCTTGACCCCAAGTCATCCGAGGCCGGCTTCATCCTCACTCACATCCACATGGTCGCTCAAACCGGCGGTCTAATTGAAGGCGCTGTTGATCTGCTGGCCGCAGTTGAGAAAGACAACAGCACTGCCAAGATTGCAGAGGCAAAGGCTAGCTTAGAACTCATCCTCAATGCCATGCAGATCATCGAGACAAACATGGAGGGCATGTGGAGTCAATCCCTACCCAAGGACTACATGACCTACCGAACCTTTATCTACGGCATCACCAAGCAGTCCATGTTCCCTGATGGTGTTGTCTATGAGGGGCAATACGACGACAAGCCTCAGTTCTTCCGGGGAGAATCTGGTGCCAACGATGCCATCATTCCTCTGCTGGATCACATCTGCGAGATCCCCATGCCAAAGAACCCGTTGACCGATATTCTCGTCGAGTTCAGAGAGTATCGACCCAAGCCTCACCGCGCATTCCTCAAGTATGTCCGCGAAACAGCATCCGAAGTTGGTGTCCGCGATTTTCTCACCAAATCTGGCGATCACGGTCTTGCAGTTCTGTATCTTCGCGTCCTCGATCACATTCGAAGCTTCCGATGGCGACACTGGATGTTTACCCGCGAGTACATCATCAAGCATACTCTTCATCCTACAGCTACAGGTGGAAGTCCCATCATTACTTGGCTTCCTAACCAGCTCACTGCTGTTATGGAGTTGATGGAGGAGGTTGCAAAGGGATCTGGTCTCTGGGCTGTTTTGGAGGAGGGGGTCTGGAGTGGTGGAGGATCTTTGACGCATGAGGATTATATCCTGGTCAAGAAGATTATGGATAATGTTGTTACCAAGAAGGCTCAGTTGAAGAAGGAGGTTGACAAGTATTGCCAGGATCGGGGTGTTTGATAGCATACCTAGTGATAATTAATATTTTCTGCTTCAACTGTATGCTGATCCCTTGTGAATTACTGTCAATCATCACCTCAGCAAGAGTGTCCTTGTGACAAATTATTGACTTAATTACATGATCTCGTGAAAGGCCAGGTGACTCCGTGTACAGAGTTATCATCAGTTATTCGTAGCTTGGCTACGACAAAGTCTCGATGACGCCAAGACTCGGCATCAAGGATCTTTCGCCGAGACTTATCTTATCGGGCCATTGACCAATCGAACGACTACATTTGCGCACCAATCACAATTCGTCGCAATTTACAGTCCAGATCAAGTGACGTAAACGTCTGACGCTCAGGAAAATTTGATCATCACGACGATCCAATTCCGGCAACTCCGATAACTGAGTCATAATATTGTACTATTCATAATATACTATCGCTAAATATCCACCTCGCTTAAGCAATTGGTTCACAAGTAAAGACACCTCGGACTTCGCCGTGACGGAACTTGAGGATCTGGAAATGTTAGCGAGGTTCAATTGCAGAATGGCTGAGGGTAACTTACAATATCGTCAATGGAAGCATATGTTCCACCAACAAGAACAATCATGCCGATAATGAAAATGAGTCCATTGGCAATGGAAAGAAGAAGGTTCTCCTTTGAGTGCCAAGGTCCCTTTCGGATGAGCATGAACCACATAATAGAGGGGAAGTAAAATGTGAAGCCCGAAATGAACAGGGACGAAGAAATGGACAAGAGATCATTGAAGAAGGGAATGGCCTCGGCAATGATGAAAGCCACAACCGTGATGACAGTGACAAGGGCCAACCAGGTGATCCAACCCATCTTGGTGTTGATGTAGCGGATGATTGAGTTCTTGAACACTCGTCCGTGGATATAACGAGCGACTACTGTGGTGTTGATAGATCCAGAGATGAAGATGACGGGAAGAGCGACACCAAAGGCGATCTTGGAGATGGTAGGACCAGCAGACAGAAGAGCAGGCGACTTGACCTCTGAACCGACAAAGGCATAGATGAGAGCACCGGTAAGGGTATAGATACCAATCTCAATCAGACCAAGAGCCCAGATTGACTTGACATAGTCGCGAGGAGTATGCATCTCATCCATGAAGCTAAACTGGCAGACAGCAAAGGAGTAGGCGAAAACGATGTTGGTAATGGCGATGAAAGCGTCGGTGAAGCTAAGGTTGTCCTTGGGCCAAGCAGACCAGTCGACAGAAGACATACCGCCTACCGAGTCACCGGCTTGGATACCAGTTGCGATAATTGTGATGCCGACAGCGATAGCAATGGACACAAAGTCGATGTAACCAAGGATAGCAACCTCTGCGAATGAGGGAGGAATGGCGACGATGAGGAGGATAATGGCAGAGACGACACCAAAGACGACAGAGCATGCTCCATTGTTGGTGAGGTTGAGGAAGGCGATTGTTCCAGTGAGACAATGAGATCCAACGAGGAAGATGAGCTGGAGAGCAAACATGACACCAACCAGCTATTCAAGTCAGTACACCAATTGGTCAGGGCATCAGTGAAGGAATTGACTAACCTCGTAACCAAACTTGCCAAACATGAGTCTACCAGCATCGGCATAGTGAGAAACCTCAGGGAAAGCAAGCTTGACCTGTCCAACGACGTGCGATGTGTAGATGGCGACGAAACCAAGACCGACAGTGAGAATAACACCAGCGACCATGCCGAGGGTGGCAAAGGCAGAGGGGAGGGACAGACAGCCGAGAGCAATGGCCTCGACGATCAAGACAACTGTCAATCGCTTCCAGCCGAGACGGTGGAAGTGTGCGTTGCCCTCGGCGGCTTTTTGCTTCTCCATGTCGTTGATCTCGGCGACTTCGCCGGTTCGTGTGTCAAACATGTCTGGGATTGATTCTCGACGGCTCTTTTTGGAGTCTGTTGGAGCCGTTTGGGCTGTGTTGATTTGGTCCATGGTGTGTGTATGTGTGCGTATAGTGTAGGTGATGTAAGTATGTATAAGTGTATTGTAAGTGATGTAAGTATAAGTGTATGTGTATGTAGTTGTTGTCTAGTCAGATGAGTATAGAGAGTATGAGGAGAGGAGAGGACAGACAAAGAGGGAACACGTCTATTATAAAGACAGATAAGCAGAGACCGAGAATGAGGCCGATCTTTGTAGTATACCAGTGGGTCGAGATAGTCCCACCATTCTTCGGAGGCGACCTACGAATCTGAACCATAAACCCACGAACCCTGTTTCTCTTACACCTCGAATTCCCTCACCAGAACCTAATACCCCAGACCCCAGACTCCCTCTCGTCTCTGTCTCTGTAAAAGCAAAAGCTCTCACGGTGCCGAAACTCCGTGTCATGAGGCTCGAGCTCGTGTGCGCCTACAGTGGATCACCAAAACCTTTCGATTACCTAAAGTGGATCGCAACAGAGCCTCTTGCTTGGCTGCAGCCATGTTTGCATTAGTCAATAAAACTCTCCGTCCCTCTACGTATTACCAAATTTTCATCATCATCGTAGACCCGCGTTTTGTCCCCAGAGATTTACTCCGCAAAGGGGAGAGATTAGGTTGAGGAGAGGATGGGTTTGTTACGTACGAGTAATTGTTGAGAATGCGGAGACACTGAAGATGACAAGTACCGCACAGAATGAGGTTGAGGCGGGAATAGACACGGCTTGTGATCGATCGGCATTTCTCTGCCAAGTCGGATCCGTGGCTGTTTATCGCACGAGTGTCATACAGATCGCGTCCGAAAAATTTGAAAAAATGGCTTGGCTTGGCTGCCTGGAGAGAACGGGAAAAAATCTGCCGCCCGTCGAAATGTTCTCGAAGGTGTACTAGTCAGGGGTGGCGACTGGGGGTATGGCCCGTATGGGGAATGATAAAGGCGTGCAGGGGGGCGCCAAGCATTGACCATTGAGTCTTTTTTATTTCGTGGCCTCGAGATAGCGCATGTTGATGTGATTTGAAGGAGCTTAATGCATGGTACGATATTGGGTGGGATATTCTGGCTTGAGCGCGAGGGTTCGGGGGACTGAGGTATTTGGTGATCGAGTTTGGTGATCGAGGCGCGGTTAAGTCACTTGACCTTGGGGGATGATCTAGCCGCTAATACGATGAACACGCGCTGTAGTGCCTGATTAAAATAGGCGACTATAGTGACATCACGCTGTAAGTCAGCCATTCACTGTGTCTCTGTCTCTGCAAATGTTGCAAATGCCTTCATCTCCCGCGAAACGCTGGCTTCGGTATTCGGGGTTCTACAGTGATCAATGCATTCGCATCGCCTATCTAACAGGCCTATCTTGATAAACTCCAAGTCTGCCAGATTAAAATCCGTCATTGAAACAGAACCAATTGGTCATGTCGGAGCGCATTGGTCGACAAAGTATTTCTCTCGTAATGCTGTGGAGTTGCTGGCCCACTGAAACCAGCGATCTGTGATGTGATTGCTATTCCTAATGGAATCCCCGAGTCAAGGCATCCGTAAACGGCCGAGCCCGAGTGCACGGATGAAGAGTATCGTGAGAGAGTTTGAGACTTGGAGTTGGAGTTTATTTGTACGTGAGAGATTGGGGTTTGGAGAGGCAGACAGGCTAGAGAGGTTAGAGAAGGTAGAGTATTCCGTAGGGGCCGGTAGTTGACGGGTGAAATTGGACTAAAAGCTAGTTTATGCAGGGTTGACTAGAATAGTAATGAGCATGGCGATCACCTGACTGTGACGTACTACATGTGTAGGGTAGTTTAGCCTGTTTGATCGTTGTCATGAGTCTCGACATTTGCCTTGTTGTTGAAGGGCAGTTCTTACGGATCTGACTATGTCACTACTTGTAGTATTATTAAGTCATCTTTTAATGTGCTCGACCGTTGAGCTGGCCTCAAACATACGAGCCGCTGACACATGAATAGACGTGACGTTGACATCTCGTTGTGCTGATTCCCGCAAACTCATCATCTTACCCTACAATTCACAAGCTCCGGTTTAGCATCGCAACCTTCATCAACATCTCTGCCCGCTTATTAGCAGCATTCTCAAGTCCGGAGTTAAATCCCATCTAAGAGCTTCATCATTATTCCCGCTGATGTAAGATTGAACGGCCGCTATCGGCAGTGGCGGCTCCAATGCGGCTCATCTACGCAACGGTCGGGGATTTCCCCAAGAGATTTTGGTAACGGTCTGTTTGGCTGTGTCTCATTGTGTGGTCTTGGTGTCATGTGATTGGTTGCGTCGCATTCACGTTGATTGCGACGCGAATCCTCAACTGCCAACGCGACGCGTCACATGCATCCACCATGCTTACAAGATTCAACTACGCTCACTCATCCGCACATGATAATCTTACCCCAGACCAACTCAATGGTCTGCATCTAATCTTGTCGACATCCCGACTGTGGACACGGCACAATCCAAGCTTTCAGCTACACAGTGGATCTGGGGAACCTGGGGCAAACGGATCATGACAAACAATTACTATTAATAAATCTCACTCTATCGGATAATGCTCGCCTGGATATCTTTTCATCTCTCGTCAAACTGGAGCATCCCGAAACGCCAAACTAGCCCAAAGCAACACTAACGAAAATTTCCTAGACATCGGGTGTTCCCATCACCACTTGAACCGGGACTGTCAGGTCCATCTTGACATCGCCCTCCAATACGACCTTGACGGTATATGCTCGTGAAACAATGCAGGAGTGAAATGTTGGCACAAACATTTTATCAGCTGTAGGCAGTTGGAAGGGGATTTCGATTGTGGCTGTGTGAAAGACGGGTGAGTCTTTGGTGCTTGTCATGTCGACGTTCTGAGTCCATTGCACCTTGGGAGAGGTTTTCGGGAGCGATACTGAGAATGGATAGCCAAAGTTTGCGATTGAAGATCCCTGTGTTGGCAAGTTCATCATTGGTTGATCGCGGAACCAAGTATGCGATTGGATCTTGAGAGAAGCAGATGTAAATTGCGGGGGAATCACATCAGCGGCAGAAGGCTCAAAAGTCAAGCTGATGGGAACTGAAGATCCGGTAGCTTCGTAACCCTCTTTGGTGAGATGGACAGCAGCTGGTTGAGCCGCCACTGCAGAGATTCGACCCTGTGAAGCGGAAAAGATGTTCTTCTTGACCTTCTTGGACCTCTCAATCTTGTATAAATCGTCTCGCTCGGTGATGCTCATAGGAGGTTCTTCGAAGGATGTCGGCATGACGTTGATGGTATGGGAGTTGCCGAGAGTAATGTTGAAACCTTGCTTAGCTCGTGTGAGGACATAGGCTTTGATGCTATATGTCACTCGTGCCATGTCAGGCGCCATGTCGTCTTTTTCCCAGCCGCCGAGTGTTGGAGGCAGTGCCATGTGTCGTTCCCAGACGTCTTCGGAGTTGGTCTTGTGGGTACATGCTTTGGAGGAGAGATGAGCTGGGATGTTGAAGATGAAGGGGAAAGTATAAGTGACGCCAGCTTCAAGGACGTTGTTAGGATACTCGTCGATTGGCATCTCTAGGCGAAGGAATCGATGGGATGTCATGTGCGTCATGTCAGGACCATCTCTTCGCGTCTCGCTAAGCCCATCGAGAGAAATGTCAACTCGATCGTAGCGAGTGTTTCTAGCAGGTGTGATGTTGACGACGCCAGAGACTTCGGAGTTGGTGGTGTACACCTTTGAGTTGAAGTGGCCGTTGATGAGGATCTGGACTTCTGGTTTCTTTGTCATTTTTCCTTTCAGCGTTGAAGCCAGTGCATGTGCTGAGCCCCAAGGATGAATGCTCCCGTTTCGATGAATGCCGAGATGTTCATACTCTGGGGGAGTGGCAGGTAGCTTTGTGACGTGAACGTCAACAAACGACGGAGCCTTGGTTGCCATTGTAGCTGTAGAGTTCAGAGTCTAGAGCAAATTAAAGTGAAGCTCAGTGATGAGAATTATTGACCAAAATCCAACTCAGCTGACCCCCCAGGATTTATATATCTGTCTCTGCTCCTCTGCGCCCTGTTGTGATTGACCCATTGACTGATCCATCCATCCATACCATGCCTAGCTTGTTGACATGTTGTAGGGCGCATGTAAAAAAAGGTGCCATCCGATCCAACCCCGGCCTGGAAATAGATCATGGCGTAGTCATTTTTGGAGCGGAACTTAGGCCGCGCAGAGCTAAGCTTATTTTTCGTCATTTTTGAGGACGTGCTTACGCCCGTTTATCCGATTGATAAGTTTGTAGAGATGTTGATCTTGGGCTTCAGAATTGGGGATTTGGAGATGGACCCACTGGAGATGTTCTGTAGATGTCCACTGGGGATTTACAGCGGGGTCTTGTACGTAAAAACCGAGTGATGAGAAGTTTTTTCTCTCACAGCTTCATTAACTGTCTCTGTTTCTGTTGTCCAACTTCCGCTGCTCATAGTTTGCACTTGTTTCTCATCTTACATTTGTCAGACTCATCATCATCTATCCCCCGTCTTACGGCTGAATCCGACGTCGGCAGAAATAGCATGCCTTGATAATTCGAGTCACAGCCAGCGAAAAAAGCCACAGATTTACGCGAGACCAGACTATTTCCTCGGGTGACCCTCCGAGACCATGACGGTAAATTTTGACGGCATTCTCCATTATTAATCCACCACCTGGCCATGTCGACCGCGCCCTGTGAAGAGTCACTGACGAGACACGGTGTAACGCCCTTCGTGTCAAGTCTGTGAGACAGTGAGAATAGGTATGGTGCAATATGAGTTTAATAGCAACAATTAAATAGCGGTATCGATTCAATAGCAACAATTAATGGCGACATCAGTTCCATAGCAACAATTAATAATGCACGTTACGCACAGCCTCGATGAATTTAACCTTGTCCGATGAGCTTGGCCTTTCTAATGCATTTAAATCTAAACGCCCTAGCCGGCTGGAAAGCAATTGGACTAGCCAGTTAATTTGGCAAAGGTGATGAACCCAATAATTACTCAGACTCCTGAGTCACCAGATTCCATCATTACAGCTACTTCCCCGGCTAAAGGAAAGAATTCCGCTCTTCTGATGAAGCCCTGGTCATTTCACAGCTTCGTCGGGTCCTCCAAGGGGGTGACTGGAAGCCGTAGAATCTACTATTCACTACCTGGGTTTCTCAAACCAAGACTATCTGATGTACAGATTTCCTACTCTTGACCGAATACATAATCTGACCGTCGCAAATACCAACTCTTTCATACACATGAGTCACAGCAGGCGTGTCTCCAAACTCTACACCTCTCGAATGCCGTCTTAAGACAAGAGAAGTTTCCGAGAAGGGCCAGTATCCATCCAGACCAACAACAGGCATGCAGTAGAGCGTCTCCGATGGCGGGATGTACAAACCCCCAAGAGCCTTGTCCGTAAAGTCATAGTCTGGCAGAAACGAAAAGCGACAGTCCTTATCCTTCAGACTGACAAGTTCTTCTGTACTACTATTGCGTATGTATTCATCTCGCAAGGTATACTCGTTGGTTCTAAAACTCGGATCGTCACGGTATACCATCGCAACCTCTTCGATGTGGACGGCGCGAAGAACAATATGGCCCGTCGCAACTTCGCCTGCTCTGTCGGTGCTGCCAAGTTCAACTTGCGCATCTTCGACTGTAACTAGATAGTCTGAGCCAAAATAGCTGTTTTGCCAGTGCACTGTAAAGTCACAGCACATCCACGACCAAGTTGGAGGCCCTCTTGCCACGACAGGCTTTCGGAATCTGCATCGTCGGACAGGACCGCTTGGAGGACCGTCTACTGCTCTCCACAGCAGGGCCTCAGGCAGCATGCTCTTCCAAATTCCTGCCAGGTACACGTCGTGCTTCATTTCAGCGCTGCCCATTGTTTGGAAAGCTTTGGCCATTCCAGATAGTGCGGGCAGCCGATCTTTCTCGAACGTGAGTCCAAGCTTAGAGTATCGGTGGACCAGATGTGCCCAATTCCTCATGCCGTGCTTATAGAAGAGATCTCCTTTGACTACACCCGGATAGTCAGCAGTCTTGGGGACATGGGTGAAGAAATACTTGGTGGCAAAGATGTTCTTTGTCGTCTCGCCACATTCGCACTGCGCGTGCTGGTTGCACACCCATGTGAGCTCTGTGCTGTTGAAGAGGATTGCACGTGGTGAGAGATGGAGCTCTTGGAAGACCCAACCTCTCTGATACAGTGGCTCTTTCACAGTGGGTAGCTGACGATACTCGTACGAAGAGAAGTCGGGGAACAAGTCGAAATTGAAGGTCAGATCATGGCCAATCAGGCGCTGTTGCTGAATGCACATGGCTCTCTTTTGGCCACGGCCGTCCTTCACGGGAATCTTCTCCACAGTCAAGAACGGCTCGGGGTTGTAGCGATTGGAGTAAAGGCCGCCATTGCCATCTTTCGCATGACCAGCAAACAATCCGATAAAGGCATTTTCGTATATGTCCGCCATATGGGTAGACTCCTCTAACCAATCTTGAGGATCATCTTGCGTGATGCACAAAGAGTCAATCCAAATATACTGGATTCCGAGTCTCTTGCAGACATCTGCAGCATCTTGGAAGGTCAATGAAAGTTCACCAAGTGCGATGCCGTCATGATTAAATTTTCTATAGGTACTCTTGAGCAGCTTGTTGCTAGCTGAGCTCGGGGTTCCCCAGCAGTGACTCGGTGTTGCGTACTTTTCTTTGAGGATGTTGGTTCGAAGGATGAGTCTGTCGTTGCTTATTTCTAGAAGACGCTTTGGTGTTTTCAATTCTGTGGAATTCCAGCAATCATGCGCGTTTTCACATTCGTGCAATCGTTCCTTAATCCACGTAAAGCACTCATCAGACTTTGAGGAAACTGGGATGTTAATAGGTGCCAACTTTGACTTGGCGCTTGGAGTGCCTTCGACAGTCACCCGGTAGACGTTCATATCAATGTCAGGGAGGTGTTTCCCATCAAAAGAATCATCTGGAACATGTTGTGAAAGTATTCCAAGGCCTTGCTGGTTGCTGTAGTAGATATGGTCCTTCTTGTTTCCCTTTTGCTCGAAGAATTGGAGGAGGGCAGCGCAATGCCAGCAACCCGCGTCTGCGCCAACTACATAAGCCTCGACTGGTCTAGTGATTGCACGACGGAACTTGTGTGAGCGGTTCTCGTCCTGAGAAATGTCAAAATAGGAGTCACAGTATTTGCAGATCTCGCTCATGTTGGTGTTTGTAAAGAGGTCGAGTAGCTTTTGGTGAAGTCTCTATTCACGCGAGCTTGGTATGAAGTCAGCCTTGCTGCCTCTTTGGCCCAGCCACCTGCATATGATTCCTAGGATTATTTTGACTAATCAGATACTTGGCCTGAGCCCTACCAACGGAAGTCCAAAACCCCAGCCAGATTTGCCATTTTGGTGGCCAATTGGATCAAATCGCCTACGAATAGTCATGAGGATGATGAGGTGGCGACAACATTCCCTGGACTTTTTACAAAGATGTGCTTCGTGGCTTCGGGTTTTAAAGAATAGATTGCCAAATTTGATGATGTATTTCTTCTTGTCAAGACTCAAAAGGTTGGGAGATGTTTTACGGCCAATTGTTGTATTTATGCAAGTCTTGACGTGCAATGACAAAATGTTTATCTTATCTTATCTCTTATCTCTCCAAAAATTCCAAATTTGCCCCGCGATGAACACCAGAGAAATTATCGCCAATCTAAATCCCCAAACACTGGATAATCATCATCATGTCTTCAGACGCAGCGGCTCACAAGCGCATTCACAGCCTTGTCCTTGATACAGGCCCTCTCATCAAGAACGACCCCCCCGCGAATACTCTGCGCGCGAAAGCTGAACAACTCTACACCCTCCCCTGCATTATTTCCGAAATTCGAGATGCCGCCACACGAGCACGAGTAGAGACCACGCTTCTACCCTTCATCACCCTGCGATCGCCCAACCCCGAGAGCGTAAAGGTCATTCGAGACTTTGCGAGAAGAACAGGAGATTTAGCCGTACTGAGCAAGCCTGATATTGACGTCTTGGCGCTGGGGTATGAGTTGGAGTGTGAGCGAAATGGAGGTGACTGGAGATTGAGAAAGACGCCTGGTCAGAAGGGTTTGAATGGGAAGCCAAACAAGCCTGCCGAGAGTGAAGCGAAGACCGAGACTGAGACGGAGAAGGTCGAGGAGACTCTGGAGAAGGCTGTTGACAATCTGACCATCGAGAACCCTGTTGAGCAGGCCACGGTCGGAGAGTCCAGTCAGTCTACAGAGGCAAAGGACACTGTCGCAGAGACTGTCGCTGAGCCAGAGTTTAAGGATGATTCAAGCACAGAGGTCACCGAGACCGTAACAAACACGACTGAAGACACTGCGACCGCAGAGACTGCGCAGGCTGGCGAAAAGGCCGACGAGACAATCGAAGCCGTTGAAGAGGCATCTGACGGCGATGCCTCTGACGACGAGGGCGGCTGGATCACACCCTCAAACCTCAAGAAGCACCAAGCAGCAGACACTGGAGCGACACCCTCAGCGCCCGTCCAAAAGACCCTTCAAGCCGCAGTCCTCACATCCGATTACGCCATGCAAAACGTCGCCCTCCGAATGAACCTCAACCTCGTCGCACCATCCCTCGCACGAATCACACATCTCAAGAACTGGGTTCTACGCTGCCACGGATGCTTCAAGATCACAAAGGAGATGAACAAGCAATTCTGTCCCTCTTGCGGCCAACCTACCCTCAACAGAGTGAGCTGCTCGACCGATGAGCACGGCAACTTCAAGATCCATCTCAAGAAGAACTTTCAGTGGAACAATCGTGGCAATGTCTACAGTGTTCCCAAGCCTGTTCACGGATCTGCGAATGGTCGTCTCCCAAAGAACGCGGGCGGCAAGAATGGCTGGGGAAACAATCTCATTCTGGCAGAGGATCAGAAGGAGTTTACACGCGCGGGAGAGGAGCAGAGACGTCAGAGGAAGAAGGACATTATGGATCAGGATTATCTGCCCGATTTATTAACGGGGCATCGTGCAGGAGGCGGTCAAAAGATTCGCGTGGGAGCGGGACGAAATGTAAACTCGAAGAAGAAGCACTAGTAGTTGTATTGATGAGACCTTTAGTCTAACGCCCAAACTGAACCGTAACGCCCGTCATGTGTGATTTATTCGTCCTCTGCAGAAATCAGTCAGTAATTTACCAAGGGTGGACGAGAGAGGGAGGACGTACTCTGCTGAGTCAAGAGAAGCTCAAATCGTCGCTTGAGAGTAACGCGCTGGCGCGACCACTTGTCATCGGGGGAGAAGCGCGCGGGGTGGGCGGACTTGGTGACTTGGCCTTGGGCGACCTTCTTGAGAGTGTACAGGCGGTTGCCTTGGGCGTCGAGGGTATACATGAGATGCATGTTGGCGGTTGTTGTGATTGATTGTGAGGTTTTGGTGATGCTGAAGCTTTGCTGCACAGCACTTCAAAGATTGAGCAAAGAATTTTTTGACGGTGCTGGGGTCACGTGTGAGGCTTATCGTTATCGGTGACTGAGAAATGTGAATTTGGGGACAAAATGTGAGTTTGGGGAACAAAATTGTGACACAAGCGTGCACTGTCAACAGACTTTACTTTTTACAGAGAGTTTTGTCACCCTTGTACACCTGACACAGGCTTAATTTAGCGTGCATGCACTAATTTTAGGTTCGGAGCATCATTACAGGGCATCACTCAGTGGGTGGCTGTCGCAAAAGTTGTCGCAAAATGATCAATTCAAAATTCATGTTCAAAAGCATCTCAAAAGCGGTCTCAAAGAGCGAAACTATCAAGAACGACAAAGTACATCATGCTCGGAAATGACAGGATCATCCATGCTCCCTCCAATTACAATGACATCCAAGTGAGAGTCCAATTACAAATGACATCCAAGTCAATGCAATCACTTGGTAGGACTGATAGGCTCTCCAACACGAGCGCTCTTAGTTCCAGCCCATCCTTCACGTTCGTAAAAGCGAAAGACAAGATCGTAGTCCTCGAAATCGTGAACAATACGATCAATGCGTCTGTATCCTCGGACAGGATCAACAAGACGCTTAGCAGCCCAATTGTTGGAATCATCATCGCCCATGCAGTATGGGTTCTGAGCTGCACCCTTTGCCTCAAAGAGAGTGACGCTGAAACGACCAGGCTTGAAGATGTCGACAACATGCTCAATGATCTCAGTCGTGGTACGTCCACTCTGACCACCAGGGACGTTGGTCTCGAATG
The DNA here is from genome assembly GCA_003353625.1 of Fusarium fracticaudum. Taxonomy (NCBI): domain Eukaryota; kingdom Fungi; phylum Ascomycota; class Sordariomycetes; order Hypocreales; family Nectriaceae; genus Fusarium; species Fusarium fracticaudum. The sequence goes on along the minus strand of PDNT01000013.1, from coordinate 180,926 downwards.
AAGCAAAGGAACACTGAGGCTCCGGGGTGACGTGAACCGTAAAGTAATGCTCACCCTTGCCAGCCTCAGGGGGGACGACGCCATTAGCCGAGAAGCCGCAGGGACTGAACAGGTATGCGTCGACCCGTGCATCGGGATACTTGCTGGTTGGGTAGACGCTGGAGAGGCCGCAACTCTCCGAGACGACAGTCCCCAATGCGTGACCTTCAGTGGTCAGAGCCTCGATGGAGTCGAGCATGGTGTCGTCGTCGTTCGCAAAGACGTCAACCTCGTCAACAGTCTCGGCAAGCCCTCCGAGGCTGTTGATGGCTTCCTTGCGTGCATCCTTGGCCTCTGCAGCCATCTTGTCGCTGGCGACCGCACTCGCGTGCGACAGATAGAACTGCTTGGCGTTTTCGGGATCGAGATCCGTCATGAGGATTTCGAGGGTCTCGTCGTGGTAACTGCTCGGGAGTCCATTGAATGACGTCCCGACGGGGATCTTGGTGCCTTCGACCTCACCGGGGGTGCGAGGGGGCGTGAGGGCTTGCTGGTTGGGTGAGGTGAGGTACAGATACCAGTGATCGCCGTTCATCTTGCCTACCATATAGGCACTACCTCCGTCGAACATGTCGTCGAGATACTTGACCTCTTGCTTCCAGCTGCGGTGGGGGCCCTGCTGCTTCTCGGGGAAGAGGAAGTTCTTGCGACTGTAGAATACTCGGTATGGAGTCGCGGCTGCCTGGATGTCGTCGGCCGAATTGGCATTGTGGAATGGGAATCCGTGTTTGGCAGCAATGTGAAGCATTCGCTGGAGACCAAGAAGAAGGGTAGTGGTTCCGCAAGTCTTGAGGATGATCTTGTGTGGAAAGACAAACATGCTCGACTCGGAGAGGAGATAGGCATCCATCATTTCACTCTCAAGAACAGACAGAACCTTGCAATTGACCATATCAAGCATGGGAACCCAGGTATCAGCCGGAACTGCCTTGAGACCATTGACAGGAGCAGTAGGAGGCAGAGTCGTCGGGCTAGGAGCGAACCAAACCTCGAGAAGCTTCTCGGGACCTTCAAAGGCGTTGGTCGAGTCGAGGTCGGCGGCTACATCATGGTTGATAGTGAGATGAGGAGTAGCCGAGGCGGGCGAAAAGGTGCAGTTGTACGGGACGGAGGTCATGGCGGCGGATTGTGAGTGTTCTTTGCCCGGTGGCAGAGTCCGCGGAGCACTAGCTGCCGCTCAAACAGACTATGCGGCGTCTGTTTGAGAGAGTAGGCCCACAGGTACGGGGACTTGTTCAGATGCTGGCGGAGCCAGCAGCAATCGATCGATCGGGGGGTAACGTCTCGGGGACGTTAGGGAGGTCGCGAGCGGATGAAGTGGTAGAGCTCTTTTGACGGAATTGTGGCAGAGAAGGTTACTTGGGAGATGTGAATCGGTAGATGGTGGTTGAAGGGGTGCTATCGGGGCCTGAAGTGGTCAGTCAGTCTCTGATGCTGTGACGCATGATACCGTGATCAACGTACTTGGAAGGTCGAGAGAAGAGGAAGCGCAGGAGATCCGTCGGCCGCATAGAAGCCCAGTAAAGGAACCAAGAAAGGTCAGTGACGGTATCGAGAAGAACCGTCGATTGTTTGAGAGATTAGACGCGTTTATTCGACATTGAAGTCGTAACCAAGTTTGCGGTCGCGTGAGCAGTGCGAGTCGAGGCGATCAAGAGGGATAAAAACAGTGAGGAGATGAATACAGGACAGCAAAACAGATGGAATGCCAGAGAACAGCAAGTGACTGATGCTTGTTTGTTTATGCTACTGTCGGTGAGAGAATTAATTTTGGGCCTCTTTGACAGAAGTGGGAGGGGTTGGGGTTTATTTTTCTGCCCGTGAGCAAGAGAACAAAATTTCTCTCTTTGCATCCCGATCCAACGTGCTAAGGTCTCAATAAGGCGGTGCTAACTCCCCCAGCCAAGCCCAACCCAAACAGCTGTAAGGTACAGTTTAGTGGGAGCTACGTAGTGCGACTCGTCAAACCCTGCCCAATAGAGGTCATTCTACATGGCTGCGACCACGGGGAAGTAGAGCGTGTCCCCGGCTTCTGGGCCCGAGAACTGCAAGTTTTTTTTACGAAAAAATTAGACACCAGCGCTGAGCTTTTTTGGGAGGCGAGCCTATGATTTTTACTGGGTTGGCGGGTGGGGCAGGGCTTGGGAGATCCTTGTTATGGCCACACGAGTTTCGTCATTGTAACTTTCTTGGAAGAGAGGGAGATGCCGTGAGGGTGCAGTGAGCCAATTATGGATGGGTTCGTAAATGCATGTGCCTGGGTGAGTCAATGCCGACGAAGCTTGTGAGACACACAAACAGAGAACAGATGCAGACATTATAACCATTCAAGACATACAGATGGACACAGAGATTTGTGTCGCGTACTTTGTTGTTCCCTCCGGGAGCTCCTAGCGGAGGGCTCTTCCTCGCTGCGCTCGCGTGAGATGGTCATGTTGACTGCGATGGCCTGAGATGTACCAGCAGTAACTGCCTGATCGAGTGGATCAATCAGCCACGTTTGTCAGGACCTTTTCTGTAATATCTCCAAAAACATGAAACAACGAACAATCCCGGTACTTATCAACCAAACTCCCTCCCTCCCCCTCACCCTCACCGTCCCTCCCCGAAATATCCTTCCCATTCACCGTCGTACCAGACGGGTATGTCGGTCGTCTACCTTCCTCAACCAGAGTAATAAACTGCGCATCCATAGGAACACTCCCCAGGAACGGCACCCTAAACTCCTCCGCCATGCTCTTCCCTCCCCCAGACCCGAATATGTCGGTGCACTCGGAGCAGTGTGGACACACGTAGCCGCTCATGTTTTCCACGACGCCCAATACCCGTATGTTGGTCTTGGTGCAGAAGTTGAGCTCCTTTCGCACGTCCGCTGTCGCTACGGCTTGGGGTGTCGTGACCACTACTGCGCCCGCGACTTGGCCGGGCAGTGCGTCCTTTTGGAGCGTTTCGGCGAGGGATATATGTTCGTCGCTTGTTCCGGGTGGTGTGTCGATGAGGAGAAAGTCGGTCTCGTCCCAGAGTACGTCTTTGAGGAATTGTCGGATCATCGCTGTCTTCTTTGGTCCTCTCCATACAACCGCGTCGCCTCGCTTCGGGAGGAGGAAGCCTAGACTCATCGCGTGTAGAAACCCGAGGCCTTTGGATGAGTCTCCTTCATGTACTAGCACGGGCGCCCATCCTCCAGGTACTTGTGTAACTTTTGACTCTTCGATTGAGAGCATGCGCGGGATTGAAGGGCCGGTTAAATCGACGTCGAGAATGCCGACAGAGTGGCCGGCTGAAGCGAGCGATAGTGCTAATTGTGTTGTGACTGATGATTTGCCTACTCCTCCTTTGCCTGAGAGGACCTGCTTGGTGAGTAACAGAAGCGAGTGGCGTAGGGTAACATACCAGGATGATGTGTTTGACCTTTGTGAGGCCCATCGTGGAGGATGTGAATGAATGTTAATGATGTGTGTTGAATCAGTCGTATATAATATGTTGCAGAGAAGTACTCGGTGGTAAATGAGCTGCGCGCGAGGTGAATAAACATTTGTTGTAAATCTTCACGTTGATCGCCTCTGATTTGAAAGCTATTTACTAAGCCGATCAAAACATTGGCCGAACCGGCGATGAGGGGCATTCACCCCGCTATCGATAAGAAGAGCTCCGTCATCGGTTAAACTAGAATTCTAAAAGATCATCGCTGACATCACAGATCTCGATGACACTATGCACATCTACGCACATCCTATGCACACAATTATGAAAGCACAAAATGTATTATCTTATCGCTAGGGTATCTTATCTTCAGTATCATGAAGCCACTTTTCCGACCATGACACCAAACCATGCCCATCCCATTCCTCCTTTTCCGTTAATGTCCACCGCCATTATCCTGTATCTATAGCAAAACTCCCAAGCAAACCCAAACACATAAACCCAAGAATAATGCCTGCTAGTTTAGGCGACAACAACGCATAAAGTCAAAGCGCATCTCCCTTGTCTTGGCGTGCTTTGACGCTCAAAATTCTTATCTCGTCCCCTGTTGGCCGTTGGATGGCCTCAGCTTTGCAAGGTGCGAAACAGTTTGTCTCAGTTACCCTTGCGGAAAGCCGGTGATGCTGATGGTGGTACTTGTGCGGGAGAGTCCATCAGAAATTGAACACTGTTACGCTTGCACATGACGATAGGCTTGCTCTTTGCGCAGTATCCCAAGAGTTCAGCGTGCTCAGGCAAGGTTTCTGGCACAGCATCTGTGTATCGAATGATGGGACCACCATCGAATGTAAGCCCGATAACTTGCGCTTTGTATTCAATGTCTTCCTCTTCATCGGGGTTGACCGAAATTGTGTTACTGTTTGTGTTAGTTAAACATTCGAGCAACGAGAATGGTAACTCACGCTTGACTCATTGGAGGCCCAAATTCAAAGTCCTTCTTCTGGCGACGGCTTCGAATTCGCTTCTTTGTGCAATCGTGGAATAGATGGAGAAATCCAGCAATCACAAGAACGGGTGTACCTAATGCAAGTGCCCATGGTCTGAACGGTCAGCGACTGAGTGCAACATAAGACGAGTGTACATGATAGACGACTTACGGATGCTGTCTTCCACGAAGGGTATGTGCCAACGCAAGAATGATACCAATCATGGCAATCAATGAACCAACTTGGATCATGGTCCAGGTAGACCAATAGAGTGAGATGAGGTCTTCACCGTCACAAAATTGAAGCGCTAGAATGCAGTACGCTTCCATGACGACGATGACGGTTGAGACAGAAACACATCCAAGACACATGGCGACCGACTGCCGTATCCGCTTCGTTCGTGCTTTAGGATTATGAGCTAGCTTCTCCATAGCTGCTTGACCGCTATTCTTGTTAGATCAATCATTCAAATCATTCCAACGTCAAACTCACCGGATATATGTCCACGAAGCAATAAACAAGACCAACAAGTTGGACACAAACATGGTCCAGTAGATAATCTTGAACTGCCATCGCACCATATGAGAAGCAAAGTGAGCATACTTCACACACAGCTCGGGGTCAGGATCTTGTCGTCGAAATAATGAATCCATCATGTTTGTAGAGATGAAATGATAAAATCCTATGAAAACGGAGGGGAGAGACATCCTTATACTTGTGCACAGCCCTGAATCACTCCGAGCCATGCCTCTGTGATATGGAGTACAGACCCGCTATCTCTGAATCTCCTCAGACGTGACGCGCAATTCCCTTCTTGGTGTTCCTTGCCAAGCTATCCCAAGAACGGCGATCCCTTGTTGAGCCTCTGTCAGTGAGATCCCGTCTTGGCCTGAATAGGGGAAGTTGGGAAACATTCGGGCTTAGACACGAGGCCGGTTGGTGTCTCTGATTGGACCGTTTGCATCTGTATCTGTGTCGCAGATGAGATCGGGCACCTATCTACAAGGTACTCCCTGCTGAGCTTAGCTTGCGACATTCTTTTTTGCTTGTTTGTGATATGGCGCTGGCTTGTTTGCCAAGGACAGGCGATATTACAACGGGTCATTGAGGCTGTGAGTACGCTTATTGAGTGGATCCCTCGTCCCGTGCCAAGCCGGGGCTTGTCTCCCGTCATGACTCCGGAGCCGTATTCTTGAGGGGAGGCCTTCGGAAGATGTCTGTGTCTCAGTCTGGGGTTTTAGATCCCTGCCATATAACAGCCTGATAACAACCCAACCGTTCGGTTGAGCCTTGTAATTAAACTATTCGTCACCCTTGCGTATGTATTGCTTTTTTGCAAATTTTCACATGTGAAGGAGGAATTGTCTGTGAAACATTGTGCAATCTTTGTCATGTTTTGTGTCACACACTTCCTTGATTTACCCATCTGGCCAAGTAAGCCATTCCCGCCCGCAAGTGTGGACCACGGCACTTGACCGCCACAGGGGAATCTGAATTCAGCTATCTAGATCTACTAGCCCTAAAATGTCATCCCGTGAGTGGTTGACTAAATGATCGGCACTGATCTACACTCCAGTTCTCTAGAGCCTCCTCATTCTGTTTGCATCTTGGCACTCGATTCTGTTCACCCCATTCTCTTTATATCTTGGTACTCTTTTGTTACATCCTGCAATCGCAATTATCGCCAAGCGTTCAACGGATTCCAGGCTACTTACATGTACAACGTGCCGCGTAATCGGAGTCCGAAATGGAAACATGAGGCTTCCTGCAGTTTCATGTCCTCGTGGATAATAAGCGTAAAACCAACCTTATCAAGTGTGTAACTAACGGTTGGTGATACAGTATGTGAATTTGGACTTGGCGTGCTTATCAGGATCGTCGTCGCTGTGACGAGTCAGCAGTGCCGATCTTTTTAGTGACCGTGGCTGAGTGGGAGAGCTGCTTGACTCATTGACGCGTATGAGACATTGATAAAGGGAATGATTAAGCTTATCTGAGTTAACGACGCACGTCATTGTCTTAAAAGCTCCGGTCCACGATGTCTCGTTACAGATCTTCACTGTGGAGGCTTGGACGATTTACGTGGAGGTTAGCACGATTTGCGTGGAGGCTACAGCCTAATCCACGGAGCGGTTACAAGCCGCAGTGATGCTGACGTATGATTGCACAAACTCGGCGCAGCTGTAAAGTCGCGTATCTGTAACGATAAGCAGGATCTCGACGTGATACAGCGCGTGAGCCAGCGTCACCGTGGTTCGTATGGCTACGCAGGGATTACTGAATTGGGAAACATGTCCAGATCTGGATGTTTCCAATTGATCATTGGCCAACCTTGTTCTAAGCTTAAATTAGGGAAACATCGCGGAAGGAGCACTCGCCAAGGACGTACCCGCGGGTACTCAACTGAACCATGATCTTCACTGTTTGATGGATGAAGCAATTTGAGGGTCCAAGGTGGCTTGGCTGTGGGGATAGAACTGGAATACCCCAGTGATCTGCCAACAAGGTTGGGGAATGCCATGAGATTCACAACGATTGAGCCAAGAAATACTGACAAAAGGACTTTACTAAGAGGCATTGTTGAGTGGTTGTCAATGCTGATTGATCGGATTACTGTCCGAATGTCGGATAAGAGTTCGGAAATACGATTGGGTGCCGAATGATCACTACAAGATATCTCGATAGGGTAGATGTACGAGCTACGCCTCTGACGGCACTCAATCGGTAGTGACATCGATAACGACCCCGCCGAGCACCATTGCCGGAAGCTTCACTTGGAATTGAGTTTGAATTGCCCTTAGCACTTCGGAGGCTTCACTATCCGGAAGTCTGTCTAGGGACTGCCGTTCCATCCCGCTCTGACCGCCACGAATGACGCTTGCAAGACCCCATTGATCTTCATACAATTGGTAGAGAAGGTGCCTCGGGAAATAATAAAATTGGACCCGTAGAGCTCGTATATCTCCCACTCACGCTGACTGTCGCAATGGGGATGATCTACAGCTCTGTCTGCCTAGAAGAACCCCAGAATTTAGCAGCTAGATTGCGATGGGGAGAGTAGATATGCGGACATTTTAAAGTCCGGTAGATCAGTTCCGATAACCGCATACAGCTTCAAAACTGTTGAGACGTTGAATGATGTCAACGTGGAGGCTGAGTTTTGTGGCTGAAGCTTATCTATAAGCTCCAGCACGACCCAGAAGTTGAGACTGATCGCTGCACATCGAGGTAAAGTGACCATCGCTAGAATTATGGTAACATCGACAGTAGGATTACCTACTGATTTCTGCTTAAATCCCTGAACTACGACGAGGTTTAAATACCGACGTTATCAACGGTAACTACCTTTTGCATGTTGTTGTACGTGAGAAAATCAATGCAGCTCTCACGGCTCCAGCAAACTGTTTTGTTCTTATCAGCCATGTCCCTCCGGGGGCTCCTAGCGGAGGGCTCTTCCTCGCTACGCTCGTACATTGTAAAGGATTACTGCGCCTAGGAATTATACCTTCAGATAAATCACCAAACTATCGCTGATATCTCAACTAACTAAATCAGCTCATTCCGCCTTTCGTCCAAGATTCACAGCGCACAAACAGCAGAGTTTGACAGTAAGATTGAAGACTGCCCTTGTCTTTCGAGCCCGGGATTCTCACTGACCACGAGATATCTTCCATTTCTGGTTCTGTTGAGGCTTAGGTGACCCAGCCAGCTTCACTTGTCCTTGCCAATTTAAATGCTTGATCGTTGCGGCGGTGAAGCATAATTTGAGCCGCGAGGACTTGACCACAATGATTAGAAAAAAACTCTTCTGCAGTGCACATGGGCAGTTCGTTGCATGGAGCGCTTGTGCAGTCCTTGAATTTAATTCCATCTTCATCAGTGCTATCAATAAGCCATTGTCGCCAGGGAGGCCAGATAAAAGTCATAAGCGGACAACAACGCCAGCGTATGTATTTCGTACAGCGTCACATGCTCAAATTAGGTCTGAGAACAAAGTCCCTTATCATTGGCTTCCATATCTGCCGTCAATTCTAGAAACAATCCCGATTATTCAAGGATGACGTGTAAGCTAGAACAATTCGAGGCTGGTCGCCGGTAGTTCGAGGTTCCGACGGCAATCCATTCTCCCGTTTCAAAATTCGGATGAACTCAGCTTCCGGGTGTCCTCTGATTGGTCTAAATTTGATGCGACAGGCATTGAAACTTTGGCGGCCGACTCGCCGTCGTAGCGAGTTTGACCCAGTGAGACGGGGCTGTGTTGAAACGCAATTGAAGCATGTGATGAGACGAGAGACTTGGTATTTATATAGGGAAAGACTCTCAAGAAGATGTGGCCAAATAATTGCAAATCAAAATGGAACCCATTTCAAAGACTCAGAGAACTATTCACGATGACTCAAAGTCAATGGGTAGACGCTTTGTCGACCTCGCCAAGGTATGGATCCAATCAACAGCCACGATCCTCGCTAACAGTCTAGTTTCTATCATCATTGAAAAGCGATCTAGATCTCGCAAATGTCACAGCTCCGCCATTCTTTCTGGCCCCCTCTTCAGTCGTCGAGAATCCCGGAAGTTGGGCAAAGAAGCCTTTACTCTTCACATCACCAACGAAAGAACTCGACCCAGCGAAACGAAGTCTTTCAGTCCTGCAATTGTTCTTAGCAGGCCTTCGGAGCCAATTGTATGTTGCAGGTGCTCCAAATGTCAGTATCAAGAAACCTCTTAATGCTTTTCTTGGTGAACTCTTCCTTGCTTCTTGGAGCGAGGGGGACAGCGATACCAAGTTGGTAGTTGAGCAGGTTAGCCATCATCCACCTATCACTGCGATGCATATTTCTGCAGATGGAATAAGAGCGGATGGTTATGGGCGAGTTGAGATGACGTTTAATGGAAACATCAACATTCGGCAAATGGGGCATGCTATAATACGCCTCGACAAGTTTGATGAGGATTACCTGGTTCCTCTAACAGACGTCACTGTACGGGGCTTTCTGTCAGCATGTCTGTATCCAGAGATTATCGGCACATATACAATTGTCTCCAGCTCTGGATATGTCTCGGAGATTGACTTTTCCGGTGCTGGTATCTTCCGAGGCAAGAGAAATTGCTTCGAGGCGAGGGTCTATCACAAAGATGAGCCCAAGAAGCATTGCTACAAGCTATCAGGAGTTTGGAGCGAGGGATGGAAGATTACCGACAGCAAGGGAAAGCTGTTAGAAAGATATACTGTCGACCCAGAGACATCTGCAGACATGCATATCGACCCAGTGGAAGAGCAAGATCCACGAGAGTCAAGAAGGGCATGGGGAGAAGTTATATCGGCTCTTGAGCAAGGGAATTATCGGGATGCATCACATGCGAAGCACGAGGTTGAGGAGGCCCAGCGCCAGAAGAGGAGAGACGAGAAGGCGCAAGGAAAATCATGGGAGCCGTTATTGTTCCGGAGTCTACCGGGTGATGATCACAGAGCCTTCCATCAGTTGGCTCAAGGGACGAAATGGAAGCTTCATGATCTGGAGACGAAGGGAGTTTGGCGCATTGACGATGGAGCTTTACAGAGGATGCGAAAGGAGGACGGACAAATTACGATTTGATTATATTCACAGTTTAGATAATTGCAGGGCGTAAATAGATATCATTATATACTTGGCTTTAATACAGAATTAAACATGAGGCATCCAATCTATGGAACAGGTATTGAACAAGTGACTTGGAGGTTGAATGCACCAAATCAACGAGCGAATGAAACAAGAACCCCTTCTATTAGAATGAATGGCTTGCAATATTCAGGCGCATCCTTAATGCAACGAAATTCGGTTTTATGAGACTCGTATTCCCTATCATCTATAAAGCACCTGTTATAGCCCTCTGACTTAAAAACTCAACATTCCTTGTCAAATTCTCCGCCATCTTGGACTGCTCACCGTCAGTGATGCGCACAATGTCCTCCGCCGCACTGTTGCACCAGTCCCTGAACTCCTCCTTTCCGCGCTCAAACTCCTCATCATTCATAGCCGCCAGCGCCTCCATCTTGTTGATCCCCGGCCTGATGTACTTGTTAGACACAAGGACGTACATGCTAGCCACGTCTGCAGTAGCCGAGAAGCGCCCCTGCAGTTCGAATGCGTTTCTGAGTAAATTCTGCTTGCTTCCCTCCTGAATCTTGTCAACACTGACTCCCTTTTCCAACGCCTGTTGAATTGGGTTCAGGAAACTCTGCAGGTTTTCGTTTACAGTCGTCGTGATGACGGTCTGCACTTGGCTGAAGAACAAAGCCATTTCTTCAACTTCCTTCTTGAGCTCTGTTAGGCGGCGCATGGACTCTTCGAGAATCTTCATAATCTGCTCCTACTTCTTGTTAGCATGCGCGTCGAGAAGGGGAAGAAAACATACTAGTTCAATATTCTCGGAGCATAGACGCTCGAGCTCGGAATGGGTCTTTGCTAGGTCATGTTTAGCTTTGGTGAGGCTGTGACGGCTGACCGAGAGCTTTTCATTCTGTTTATTTAGCTCTTCCCAGAGCCTCGACTCGTTTGCTCGGGCTTCCTCCAGTTGGGCCTGCGCCATCCGTCTCTGCATCTCGCGGTGCTCTGCTGCCTTGGAGATATAGGCCTGTCTTTCATTCATGATACGTTCAGAATGTTCCTTACGGTGCCGGTTCTCAGCTGCGACCTCGCTGTCACTAGAGCCAAAGAAATATCCCCACCCTTTGGCGAATACACCCTTTTCTCCTGCAAATAGTTAACACATGATTGACGGCAGTTGGACTTGAGTTCTTACCACGACTCGGTGCTGGTCGATCTGGGACGAAGTCCCGCGCATGCATCATATCAGACCATGCGGATGGCTCCTCAATAGGTGGCCGATCAAGAAGAGCGTTCAACCTTCGCTGGGATTCTTCAACCTCTCTACGGGCCATTTGAAGCAACTTCTGCTGCTCTTGAATAGCCTGTTTGGCATCTTCTTCCTCCATCTCTCTTGTTTGTCTTTCTGCATCTGCCTTGATAGCATCGGCTGTGTTTTGAGTCCGTTTCTCTTTAGTCTTCGCTAAACATTGTTAGCAATTAAACAATTATTGGAAGACTGTGCTAGACATACAATCCGCATCTTGCGAGTTCTTATAAAGATGCATGATCACCTTCTCCCAGTAGTCAAACTTTTTGGTGATGGCTTCGGCATCGGCTTTGAAGTTTTGAGCGTTAGTTTTCAGTCGCTTCATAGCTCCAGGGAGATTATCCTTAGCGTCTTCCACATCGCCGAGTAAATCGATGATGTAAGAGATGGTGCCCTCAGGCGCGATCATGCTGCGTGCGACACTTTGGAGGTCATTCATGCGTTTCTGCGCATCAAGGAAAGCAAGTCTACCAATGTCGGCACAGTGCTGCAGATTTGTACGAAAATATTCCGACCTAGATTCTTTAGTCATTCATCTCAGTGCGGACAGGATACTTACGGGAGCAGACCAATCACTCTACCGGTCTCATCCGTGATCTCCTTGTCCTTCATCTTGATGTTGGCAGCCTCGTGCACAGCCGCTGTTTTGAGGCACAGGGCCATGATGGAGATGGCATTGGGGGCGTGCGTGAGTGGCTTCGCCCATTCGTTGCTAATGAGGAGGTCACTTGCCCTGATGGTCTGGACGACATCTCGGCATGACGTTTGAAGGGCGAGAGCATATTTGGCTCGCTGCTGGGCTTTATGGTCATAGTCGGATTGACCAGCACCAAAGGCAGACGGCTGACGAAAGTCCTCCGGATGAGACGGATAGTCTGAGCCGCTGGCTGCCGTTCGGCCTTGATCAAAAGTCATGATTTGTGAATGAAGAGGGTATGGTTTCAGTGAATCGATTGCTCTGCAGATTGATGGTGTTCATGATTTCAAGAGACGACGCTCCCTTTTATCGCGAGGTGGTCTTGGACATGCGGCTGTTGGACGGTGATCTGCCTCATGCGCGGTTCGCATACGCTCGGGCCTCCATGATATCAGCCTGGCGCGGAGTCTAAACCAAGACATCAGCCCATCCATGCAAGCCGTGAGAGATATCACATACGGCACACTTCAGAAATGCTTGTCAAGGTCACCAGTACCTCGAGGTTCATTCAGTGCCACAAACGATAACAAGTATACTTCAACTTGAAATGGCTTCCCGGCTGGAACGTGTCTCGTCTAAAGGCTAACGAACCTTCTGTTCTGTAACCTTGTTGGCCCAATGCATGCGAGCTGGCAGATGCAGCTGAACCAAGAACAAGGATATCACAGTGCCCGTGTCGTGACGGACTGTACAGATGATTCCATTCAGAGGGGTTTGCTTGGGCGTTCGCTTCAAATTGACAGAGCAAGGGGGTTTAGTATTAGTTGATTGGTTACAAAACGCCTGTGCAGTAGCTCAACCAACATGCCTGGCGTTGCTGCATGGGCGTTTTGTCAGTCCAATCAGCTACACGCACGTCAAGCCGAACGATTACCCCTCTGTGGAACTGTAAACCTATTCACTGCCATGATGCTGTCTGCCTTGTATCAAAACTTAATTCAAACGCCAATTCAGCCCCATAATGCAAGGCAGTCAATATACTCGTATGTCCTTATCAATAATAGCCAATAAACACTTTGATCACCTCCTGAAATCACGCGCCTTCGTGCCACAACTGAAGCCTGCACCGTTGAAGCGGTTTTGAACCTGGAACACTGTCGCTGTTGGTGGTCTAGAAGTAGCCAGTTACTGGAACGAATACATACGTAGCTGAAATCGAACCTTATCAAAACTGAGTCGCTGAAACCAGCATATGAATATCTGTTCTAATAATCCCCTATATTAGGCCAGACTCATTGTCCAAGTCAAGCATTTTGCAGGCTTTTTCAGTACACTTCCCTCGTATGCATGCCCATTAGCACCTCAATTTGCCCAGCATCAACCCTTCTTCCACAATGGATAACCTTTCCAATAACGTATCCAATATTCAGGACTCACTTCAATCTGCCAGGGAGCGACTCAGTTCTCTTGATGTCACTTCAAAGAACACAGTCGCTGAGGAGGTCGCCGCTGTTCGCTCCTCTCTTCAGAGCAGTCTCAGCAAAGCGCGGCATGCCAAGTTGCAGATGAACTCATTCCTACTATCAGTTGAAGATGTCGAAGATCCAACCACCATCAACATGGCCCCCCAGATTTCTTGGTTGGGTCGATCTCTCGATGGCATTACTGCTTCCATCACTCAAGCTGAGGCATCAGCAGATAGCGCGCTGCAGTCTACAATGGACTTCACCTATCATGTGATGGATGTCGGAAGAGATGTCGAGGCCCAGGATGATCTGCTCGATGAATGCCAGTCGCGAGCAAAAGGACTCGCTAGCCAGGCAGAGAGCTCTCTGACCTTGAGTGAAGAAATTCTGGCGCAGACACAAAAAGATGCCAGTGCCAAAGAAGAGGAAATTCGTATCAAGACTCGCCAGGCGAATGAGAAGAGGACCAGGAAAGCAGAGCTTGATTCTGAGATATCGCAAAAGAACGGGCAGATTGCAGAGACACACAGACGCCGTGAGAGTAAGAAGGAATCGGCAGGTGTAGGACTGGTATGCACTCGAATTTGCACGTCTAAGAGCTCTGACTAATTAGAAGATAGATGCTGACCGGCATTGGCCTCCTAGCTGCACCTTTCACCGCAGGGGCATCATTGGGACTGGCAGCAGCCGGAGCTGGATTTGCTGGGTGAGCAACACATACAAATTATCGGACGAAAAGCTGACACATCGTAGTTACAAGGGCGTTCGTGTATCGGATCTAAAGGACGAGATTGTCGCCCTTCAATCCAGGGTGTCCGCTTTGAACAGAGAGATATCCCAAGACCAGCTCGTAATCTCGAACCTTGAGATTGAGCAGCGCAACTTGCAAGACCTAGTCTCGCAGTACCAGCGCGATATCTCGTCCCGTCGATCAACGCATCAACTCTACCAGAAGCAAATCGCTGAGGCTAACCGGGTAGAGAACGACATCACAGCGCTCAAAGGTGTTGCAGAAGCCACCATCTCCAACATCAACGACGTCAACTCCGAGTTACAGGATGTTAAAGAGTGCTTGGATGAATGTAGCTCTCTCTTGCAGGCCAAGTCAGTTGACTTGTCGACCTCGGCGACCTCTGTTGATTGGATCATTGGTGCGGTTGGTAGGTGCACTAGAAAGTTTCGTGTACAGGAGTTTGAGAGGCAGATAACGCTTATGCAGCAGGTTGCTGAGGTACTTGATAAGGTTGAACAGGAAGGTCAACTACTTTTGTCAAGTCAGGATATGGCTTTCCTGGATACGAAGCCTTGGGTTGATGTGAAAGGACTAATCGTGGAGGAAAATGAGACAATTCCTGAATTGGTTTATGCCAAGTAGTCTTCGTAATATAGTGTCAGATAGTCAATATGTCTTAAAAGCTCTAGTCCCCTATCGTAGACTATGATACATTGAGATTGCCAGGCGCAGGTAGCTGAACAAGACACAAAGTAATTATGAAGAAGTAATATAATAGTAAATAGTAAGCTTTAAATATTATACTTGGGAAAACATCCTCATATGACCACTCGATGCATTGATCTAGCTACAATCCCTCCTTGTTAGTCCATCTACACAAGGTTCTCTGTTGATACCTTTCACACAGATGCCCTCAATCGGCATAACATTAGGCTTAAAACTGATGACCCAGCTTGACCTCCATATTCGGGTGACGCTCGCTCAACGCCTTGAGTGCGAAGAGGCTTTTCCGGCTGGGATCCCGCTCTTTCAGATAGGTTCCTGGCTCGACACCGTTGTCCCATCCCCAGCGGGTATGGCACACATCGCCCGTCATGAGCACCGGACCTGCTGGGGTGCGAGCGACAAGAGCAATGTGTCCTGTGGTGTGGCCAGGGCTGTGAATAGCGAACAATGTGCCGTCACCGAAGATGTCGATTACTCCCTCAAACTTTCCGTCCGCATCCCTAGGTATGTCGAACTCTTGCAGCGGCGGCCGCCCAGCAAGAAGGCGATCGTTGGTACCTTGGACGGCCACGTTCATGAACAACCCGGAATCTGCCTCATGGGGTCCAATATAGATGGGCACATTCTTCGGGATGTCTGGCAGTCCTGAGACGTGATCAAGATGAAGATGCGTCATGAAAACCCCCTTTAGAGCTTTGCCCTCAGCGTCGATGATTTCCTTTGTACTTTGCTGAGCCTTCATGTCACCTATACCAGCATAGTTCCGCAAGACCCAACCAACTCCTACTTCTTTAGGGTCAGACACAAAGCGTCGTGATACGCCTGTGTCGACCAGAAAGAAGCCCTGAGACGGGTGCTGTATAACGTGGGCGAAAATCTTGATTGGCTCACGCCGTTCTTTGAGGCCTGCTTGCACGGCCTTGGGGTCATTCAGATTGAGCAATCCGGATAAGTCGGCCTCCCAGTCGGCAGCAATTGTCTTGATCTCGATTGGCCCTACTTGGTCCATCAGGCGCTCCATGACTCCTGAGTTCACTGGAGTGCCGAGCTTTGCCGGGGTAGTCGGGTGGTTCGTAGCTTTGAAGGTGAATAGACTCATGATGCCTGTAAGTCCTCTTTGCTGGTCTGTCTTTGCTTAGCTTGATACTTTCGCGCTCTAAGTGAGTAACCTACTTCAAGAAACTCTTGCCGATATATTTGTTTTCAGTGTGGTTGTCTACCGAAGGCGTTAAGAATAGCGTATGAATGGAGGAAGTATGTATATAGTCTTGGTTTTGCTCAGAACTGTAGGTAAGTGACTGAGCCATGGGGCTTTCCATGGAATATTTATACGCCATGGCATCGAACTTGCTTTGCTCCTGGGAGCAGTATATACGAGCTAACTTCCGGACATCCGTACTGATAACATCAATGCTGGATTCAGGCAGCAAGATGGCTATGTAATTGTAGTGTTTTAGTCTTGGTAGATTAAACCAAAAAGGGTCGTAAGAGCGAGCCTTAACTTTACTACGTACGCTCTGGAACCCCCAAAGAACATGAATATGTTGAGGTCCTTCTCGTCAATTTTACTAGAAGCCCCACATGTTACAAAGACAGTTAAGGCTCGCTCTTACGACCCCTTAAGGTTTAGCCTGGCCTTTTACACTATTCTAATAATCGTTAGCTTTATTGAGCGAACTCAAAGACCTCACTCGATGACACGCTTTAAGCTTACCATCCTTTCCTAACACACGAATCTCCAGGACTTCACCGCTAGGGGAACAATAACAAGATCCCTCTAATCATGGTTAACGCGGGCAGGCGGACCAAGAGCTGTTCCATGTGCCGCGAGCGCCGCGTCAAGGTACAGGCCCCCCTTGTAGTTTATACTACTACGGTCTTTCTAGCTAATACAGTGTCCTTCTAGTGTGATTTGCAAAAACCATCCTGTCAGCGTTGTACACAGGCGGGGCGTCCATGTCCAGGCTATCCCGAATCTTGGGATGTTATGCTTCGTATGCAGAACCAATATGCCGAGAATAAAGTGCAGACGCGCGTCCAGAGAGTAAAGACAGAGAGAATGGAGCGGGCAAGAAGAGAAACCGTCATAATTCCACGAGGAGTCCACATATCTGCCGAGGTCCACAGCTGGAACCGCTTCTACCAAGATTATGCAATGCACTCGGGCATCACGCTCTTCAACGTTCTCCCCAGGTTTTACACAAGCAGCTCGTCAACGTGTTTCCAGGAAGCGCTCCACGCCGTAGCCTTAGTCAGCTCGGCTCGCCAGCTTCAGCAATCTGGCTTGATGATGCTGGCAAGGCGGCACTATGGCGGAGCGATTACGGCGCTCAATGTCGCCCTGGACGATACTGTCCTGACTGCTGATGATTCCGTTCTCGTAGCTCTGTTATTGCTTTCACTGTTCGAGGTAAGCTATGCTTGGCTGGTCTTGCCCTCATAATTACCTTGAGGAGGGCTCGATTGCCGTCAACAAGGTGGCATTTGCACTAACGGCATGTAGATGATCGCCCCGGAGTGTTTCCGGAAGGATGCGGACTTCCAATGCCATATCCATTTCCGCGGGGCGCTGCTCCTACTTCGATGGCGGACTGAGCGGGCACGAAACTCCGAACTAGATGAAAGCTGTTTCATGTTCCTCAGTCATATCTGTGTACGTGCCAATCCTTAGACCACTCGCAGCCAAATTTCCACTGACATTAATATCCAGTTGATGAGCATGTTTCTCAACAATGAGCCGTTCGATGTAAAGTGGCTAGCCTTAGAAAGATTTGCGGCTCCGTGGAAAAAAGGCCCTCTTTTAGAGCCTATTCTTGGTCGGGTGGTCGATTTTAAGAGGCGTGCATGCGCTCAAGCCACAATAGTCCACCACTCCTCTCGAATCGAGGTGATACAGCTTATCAAAGATGGGATTGCCATTTGCGAAGATCTCGATGCCACGGCCACCAGCGTCAAGTCCTCCTCAAATCCAGATCTGCCTTCACATCAACAGCCCACGGCCTTCAATAATATGTTCGAGGTCTCCACCAAAACGACGGAGGCTATTGCAAGGAGTCTATATCAAACCGTGAGATACCACGTCGTTGAACTGGTCTCTAGCCTCGTGGCTTTTGTTGAGGAAGGTGGCGGAACCCGCCAAGAACTTGAATATCAGTTTAACCCGTCTATGAGGTACATGGTCCTCGAGCAGGTTTGTGGGGAGATTTGCGCTGTTCTAGACCTCGAATGTGATTATAATATGGAGGCAGACCGGACAGGAATTGCTTACCGAGCATATGGTCTATTTTGGCCTCTACTTGTCTTACTATTTTCTTCGTCGATAGGTGACGAAAAGAGGGCATGGGCTCAAGAAAAACTGCAATTTATTGGCAAGATAAGTGGACTTGGTATGGCAACATGGGCTGCTAGAAGTATTAATAAATTTAGTTAAACTAAAAGCTACGGAGTATATAAAAATAAGATAAAGTAAGACAGTGAAAAATTAATAGTTGATTTCTTAAATTATATACAATGCTATTATAGAATTTACGATTTTCCTTTTTATAAATAATATATAAAAATCGACTAAGGTTTGAGTCCTACACATGGAATACAGCGCACTGAGGCCAGCTATACTGAGACACGATTTCGCTAGCCTTATCGATATTTATTGTTTAGGGACTCTTCTCATATCATTGCGACGACTTCAATCACCACCGCTTTTACAGTGTCAATTAGATCTAAGTCCGCCAATACTCCGCAAAGTCCGCACTAATCAAGTCGTATTCACTTGATGCGGTTCAGCAACCCTTGCGTAGTATGGAGACTTGACTGTGATGGGTCTCGTATGGGCGGCCGCAATATCCGCATCGCATGGACCAAATGCCGCGACCACCGCACCAGGAGTTGACTCGATGAACTCTGTTTTATCGTTGTGAATTTTGACCACGCACCGGACTTATCGGGGAATGCAAAAGAAGGCAAGCTATGTGAGGAGTTTGCGCCACTTGTAGATCAATTTGGATTGCTAATAACCCTACACTACCTTAAGTAATCCCATGGCAACCGTCACTAGAGCCACAAAAGCAAAAGTAGGAACATAGGCATTCTGTAGATCCGTCTTGTTAATAAAGGCCAGCCAGAAAACCACAAATATTCCACCCAAAATAATGCAGAAGCACAACCACGCCAGGAACCTCGGCTGAGAAAGCCCCATCTCGGCACGAAGACCCCAGCCAGGTTCTGATATTCTCTTTGAGAAAGGGGGAGGGTTTCTCTTCTTGGGAAGCATATCGATAAGTATTGTTTCTCCTCTACCCTTTTTGGATCACGGAGTGCAAACACTATCTGCAATCTAGCTGCTCTCATGTAAAGGCCGTAAGGATAAGGAACGGAATAGCTATAGAATGGAGTATCAGGAGGAGGAAGTTTTTGCCAAATGGGATAAGATTGATCTTTGTTCTCCCAAATTACATTACAAAGAACTGTCAAATCAGTACGTGCCATGATAGAGGACAGCTATGAATCGTACCTGAACAAAGTCGATTGCGGTGTAACGTTTCTAGGAAAAGAGATGACAAACCCAACCCTCTGTGCTTCCGATAGCCTTGTTGACTTGACGAAACAATTGGTCGTCGTCTAGCGTCTCTGCATTCTGAATAGGGGAAAGGTATATCTCTGCTGGCCCTGTAAAATTCTTCTCGATGCACCAGTAATTGACTTTCGTACTTACGGTTGTTTGTACGGCTGGGGGAATATTGTTGCTGAGGGAGCAGTTTGATGATTGCCCGAGAGACTAGCTGGAATAGAACCCCTACTGATACTGTTTGGGGACATAAGTGAAGCGAGAGAGAAGAGCTGCTATAAGGGTTGGTATTATCCTAAATTCTATAAGGAGGCTATTTTCTTACCTTAAAGTCTTAATACAGTAAGACATTATACCTTATATTTATAAAATACTAGAAATATAAGTAATATCTCTAACTATTAATAGTAAAAGTTATTAAAAAGAATTAAGTAAATAAAGCTTATATTAGAAAAAAACATTATATTACTATTAATTATCTGTGTTTGCAGCCTAAAGCTTAACCTCATAGGCCGCAGTTATCCCGTAGGTAATAATTAAGTAGTTTTTAATAAAAAATAATCAACATACCACTTCTATAACTAAGAAGCTACTTGAGGCTTCTAGCCTTCTAGAATAATTTATAATCTCCTAAATCTTAGTGTCCGCCAGTCGGCGTAATACATCCAGGATTTTTACCCTGAATTCTTGGTGTGCAGCCAGCTCTTCATAGCCCCTAGTAGCCTCTTCGAAGGTCAAGCATGTCTCAATAACACCGGTGAAAGCTTGCCCAACCATATGAGGAGCGTCCTTGCTCAAAAACTTCAACATTTGACTTTTGATCTCGTCCGGATCATCCCGACCATCAGCTGTTATCATCACCTTAGTCTCGATAATATTCTTCCAAAAAACAAGTTCTAGAAGGACTACGCCCTGTTAAAAGAAGAGACTTAGTAATCATGAACTCATTGGCAATCAGAGTTGGGTGTACTTACCAGGGAGTAAATATCATGAGCTTTGGAAAACTTGACTCGGGGTCTGCCCCAGCGATCTGGGTGACGATAGGCATTGCTCTTTTTGGAAAAGTCCGAGGTCATGTCCGTCTCAGCATCCTCTGGGCGGGACCACTCAAAACCAAACAGATATGGAGCGCCTATGTATGGACGAACAGCGCTAGTGGACTTGACACCAGAGCTGATAGTGTATGACTGGTCGGCTAGGAAGATGAGATTTGGGCTTTTAAACTCTTTGTGCACCCACCCGACACGGTGTAGCCCATCTAAAGCCACTGCCAGAGAATAAGCAAGTCGAATACGGAAGCCGAGAGGACTTCTAGTCTCTTTACTGTAGAGGTCCGTCAGTGGAGTAGGACGCTGGGTAGACTCTACACTCTCGCCAACCTCAAACACGATGCCAATTTGTTTTGTATATCTGTTTTCGATATACCCGACACATGGAAGAACATGTCGACTTGTTTTCCTTGAATGTGACAGCCGCGACACCATCCTCTTTACCATATTTAATGTCTGTGGGCTTGGTTCGGTTGAATTGGCCATCGGCTTATAACTGAAGCTCTCGACAAGCACCTTTTGTCCATGAATAGCCCCGAACATAAACCGGTCTCTGACCGGCTTGGCCATATCAGCCGCGGAGAATTGAATGCTGTTCTTGTTGAGCTCTTCAATATCGGAAACTCCGATTGGGTCCAAAATGGACTGCCTTAAGCTGATGGATTGTTTCGCTTCCACAACAACGGCAACATCATCACGTAGGGCCTTATCAAGGTTCACCTTCGGGTTTAGCAGAATGGCATCCTCGAAATTGTCGCAAACATTGTTAACCTTTGTCTCGATATCGTGGACAAGGTTGATGCTGACATCGGTGTTGAATATGTCTGTATCGCCTTTGAGAAGGGCTTCTGCATGGGTCGCTGCTGTGCCTATAATACCCAGAGCGAAGTTGAGACCCTTAAGACTTCGCTGAACCTTCAGTCGTGTGGTTGTAGAAAAGTCATTCATGATGGACCCATGATGTTGCTCTTGCGAATCAATAAGATCACCCAGTTTCCTAGCTTTCCAGACAAGAGCATCAATCTCCACGTCAGACTTATTTAGACTGCACTGCTTCATCCATCTAGCGATACTCCATCCTATTTGGTCACGCTGCAAGGCCAGGGAAATTTCGGCTAATATAAGAAAAAGAAGATTAGAGTTGATAAGTCTAAATAAATTGATCGATGGCAACTAACTTTGATCCTGACGTTTGGCTAATCCATTATCTACGAGCTCCGACAAGATGAAATAGACAGTCTCAAAGGCATCTTGCTTAGGCCCTGAAAATTTGCTTAGCATGGAGTGTCGAGTACTGAGTGAGTGTGCTGTATGACCCAACAAAGAGGCTGAACTCTTGGGAACCAACTGAAAGTGTTAGCTACAGTTTCTTTTGTCATACAAGTAATTTCACTCACGATTCCCTGTTCCTTGCCATGGAGGCGTTTGACAAAATGGCTAGGCAAATCCTTGATGATCTTGGTAAAGTCTGTGGGTTGAGTTTCGTAGAAACATCTTATTGGGATCTTGAAGTCGTCGTGATTGATCATGATAGAGAATCTTTCCACAAGTTGATCAAGTTCATTACGTTCATCCGGCTCACTTTCAAGATACTTCAGTAACTCCTTGGTCGTCGCAGCGCCTGATGCCATCGCCACAGAAACACGCAGATCAGCGGCCGTACAAAAGCCTTCATGGGCTCCTTGAAAAGGAGTTCCAAGGAAGATTGCACCAATGGTGAGACTGTAAATATCCTGGTACCGTCCATAAGGCTCGGAAGCTAGGAGCAAGGCCTTTCTGTTGTCAGACCTTTCCTTTCCCGGTCATGATCTATGCTCACCTTGGCCAGTAGCAATCCTCCAAAACAAGAGGCGACGAATAGTATTGGCCGACGTTTCTTTTGCTTTCATCACAGTCAATAACGTATGTAGAAGCAGGACCTGGGAACGCGACAGATACCTTGAATATTTCTATGCTGACCTTGAGCAGTAACTTGTCAGCATGCCCAAGCAGACTCTCGGTTTCGGCATCCTTGTCGATGTTGGCGTTCCAGTCATATGTCAACATACGACAATTTGGTAGGAATTTGGGCAACATTTCTTCATCCCGTAACCAATGAACATCTCCTGACTTGCGATCTCCATCTATCTTCCAGGCTATCCAGGTTGTAGGGGATCGTGTATCCAGGCCGTGGATAGCAACAATACTACCCTCGTAAGTAAACCCGTGCATAGTAGAATCACAGGGACGAACCTACTCCACGACCTTCTTTTCCGTTTCTTCAACATTCGCTGGATCTGGAAAGACTTGACAAAGGCCGAGCTCCCGTGGTGCTTCTCTCTTTTCCACCTGTGAAGGTTGTCTCGTTGCTTCCATTTTTGTTATAGAAAGATATATGGGTGAAATGAAACAGTGATAAAATAAATAGTGGCTTTGCGCTTTACTGTGACAGAGACAGGGGTTTTCTAGTCTGAGAAGCCTCGTCAATGGAACTGTAAAATGATGAGACCAACGGTACAGAGGACATCGGGTATTGAATGGAATAAATAGGTGACATCTGGCAACCGGGTTAGTTGAAGCCCGATGAGCTCATTGTTGGTTGAAAGTAGGGCTCTCTGCATTGTCGTGAAAGTACCAGAGGTTGGACACGTGTTGCTGACATGCAGCTGCGATTTCGTGCGGCTGAGAAAATTACACCTTGGCAAGTATTATCGGTCAGAAATGCTTGACTCTTGATTGGCAAGGCATATTTATGAAAGATTACTTATTACGCCACCCCCGCCCCAGGAAACAGATACGAGGTGATCTTCCTGCATTATCATCACATTCGGGTGTCTGGAAAGCGGGGTCGACAACGAAAATAAGTGAGGCGAGCGATTTTCTACCTTATCCAAGCCTCAAGAATCTCCTCAAGGATACCCAGCACAGGAGAGAGAAGTGCCGCGAATTCAGATCTATGCTTCAGCGTTTTCTGCTGGCACGGATCTTACCGCTCTAGCGCTTGAAATTATCACACCACCTTTTTCTCTGCCCGCCACATGTCGGATGCATTGGAATATCGCCCGCTGGGCGTGGGTCATGTCCGAATTCTCCGTCTTGGCAATCAGACCTCTTCGGGTGATATCTCAGGAAACCTCATAGACATCAAGCTCGAAGATGCTCCACCGTATTTTACGCTCAGTTACTGCTGGGGAACTGAACCAAGCGATACCGAGATTCAGATAAATGACTCTGCTTTTCATGTGAGCCCCAGTCTAGCGGCGGCTATTCGGCGCCTCCAAGAGCTGGGCGATGATGATTCGGCTGCATTGTGCGACATTGATGTCAAATGGGTATGGATTGATAAAATTTGTATCAATCAGGACGATCCTAAGGAACGAAGCCAACAAGTACAACTAATGGGTTCTATCTTTTCCAAGGCAGTCAGGACTCTGATATGGCTTGGGACAGACTTTGACTTATGCTTATCAGCATGGAATCTAGTTGACCAAATCTTCGACGTATTTCGTCGTGAAAACCCTCTGGCTAATGGTATTGCCGATATTCCTTTCGGCATTTACTCCATTGCAAGCCATACAGCTTATGGATTTCCTTACTGGGACGATGATTTATGGAAACAATTAAAACGGCTTCTGGAGCGCCCATGGTTTATACGGGTTTGGGTGATTCAGGAGGTAGTATTGTCTCGGGACGATCCCCTGATACTCCATGGGCAGAAAATATATCAGTGGCAGCGACTCGCCTGGGTTGCATCTTGGCTCCGACGAAGCGGTTATCTTCGTCTGGACCAGGTGCCTAATCAGATGCTGAATGTCGATATGATATCGAATATTCGCCGGTCCAAGAGACCTTGGAATCTCGATGCCCTTCTAGTTGCGACCTCTGTGAAATCTCAATCGACGGATCCGAGAGATAAGGTGTATGGGCTTCTAGGCCTGGCTGCCGAGTGTCAAAACCCAGAAGAGATACCTTTTGAGCTGCGCGTGGACTATACATTGTCAGTCTCGCAAGTATATGAGCGGGTCGCGAGATTTCTGCTCCATAAATACCAATCGTTGGCTATCCTTACGAGGGTAAGGGGTTTAGAAGGTGACATATGCCGGAAACAGCGGAAACACGACTTGAGTATGTTACCATCCTGGGTTCCTGACTGGAGCGACTTCACAGTGCCTGAAAGGGAGGTTGCAAAGAGCTTCTCATGGATATACCATGGCCAAAACTCAGAGCCCGATAAGTTAGGGTATCCGGATCACTTCAAATCGTCCAGCTGGTTTGTTTCCAAGTTCAAACCTGCTGGTCCACTGGCACTATTTATCGGTATCATGGCCGATGATATCATCAACGCGATTCCGTTCGGGACCTGCCCTGGGCCAGCAAAGATGGAAAGCCCACATGAAAAATCATCCATGATCGCTTTTCTGAAATTAGCGTCATCAGTTGGAAATCACAGTGACAAGGACTGGATAGAATGCTTTATTGGAGCTACAACAGCTGATCAGTCTCAGATTAGTGGAAGAAGCAAAGAACAGTTGTTAAAAGACGGCTCTGCATATCTTCTTCACTTGATCAGAGATGCAGGGCTGGATACTTCTACCTGGCACAAGGATGATATTCTTTCAAGCCTCGCCTCCTTGTCTGTTGGAGGCGATTCTTCCTCATACATAACGTTGGCAAGAAACTTTTGCTTCAACAGACAGTTCTTTGTGACCTCTGGCCATCGTATGGGGATCGGGCCCTCTGGAATTCAGTCAGGAGACTGCGTTGGGGTGATATTCGGAGGAGGAGTGCCCTATGTTATAAGAAGACGAGATAAGGGGTTTTCTTTTGTCGGAGAGTCATATGTTCACGGGCTTATGAAAGGCGAGGCGATACGGGCGTGGAAGAAAGGAGAATTTCGTCTAGATAGTATAGCCCTTTACTAAAGAGATTTCCATGCCTTCTAATAAAACACATAATTGTTCACATCGGCGGAGCAAGATTCTTTGGCTCAAGCAGATAGGCCAATTTATTCATTAATATCCTTCGCTAATTCTCCTCTGATTGGTGACTGGAGGCTGTGGGGTCTGAGAGCGGAAATGTAGATTGAGAAACTATAACGAGGATACAACCAAAGTGAGTAATCTGCGCACCTCGTCTAGCGCCGCCTCGAGGTCGGCAATAGCCTGCTTTCCCTTCTGGAAAATGGGTTCGTGTGTTGGTATAATTCTGTTATCGTTCCTGATAGTATATAATAACTCTGTCACTAACTCCAATGGAGCTTGGCCTCTGATATCGGTCCGGATGGGATCGGCACCATGATCCAACAAAGCTATTACGGATTGGACATCGCCAAAAAAAGCGGCTTGATGAAGAGCTGTCCAACCGGTACTACCTGCAGCATCAAGAACCGATTTATCACAAAGATTGGCGTGTTTTGACAACAGATGCGGAAGGATAGAATCTCCACGTCGTGCACCTGTGCAGGCAGCTAGGAGAACGGTAGGGTAGACGGCGGATGTAATGTCGAAGATGGGATTAGCTCCGTGCTCGAGAAGAAAATCAGCTGTCTCGCTCTTCTGCCGCGCAGCAGCTATCATGAGCGGGGTTTCGGGGAATCGGGTAGTAGGCAAATCGCCAGGCTTTGTGAGGACGTTCAGATTGACGCCTTTGGCGACTATGAGCGGAAGGGCATCGACCGATCCAAAGCGAGCTGCTAGATGAATTGCGTGGTCTCCGTCTGAGCTAAAAGCATCGAAATCGCACTCAACAATCTGAGAAAGGATTCTCACCGCCTCAACGCTGTCTGCAACAACAGCGTAGTGGAGCGCATTCCGCCCGGATCTATCAAGAGCATTGACACAATCTCTCGAACGGGATGCTATCAGGCCTAGAGAGCACACACTGTGGCGCCGAGTGAGGCAATTTACAGCCGAAGTGATAAGAGGATAATGAGAAGTGATTGATCCTTCTGGTGGAAGAGTTGCAAGAAGCTCCTCAACGATGTAAGATTCGCAGTCAGTGTCTTCCAGCGCGATGCTCAAAGGGCTGTTCCCACGATCATCCTCGATCCAAGGGTTAAGGCCTTGAGCAACGAGGACTTGAATTGTGTCGCGGAGTGCTTGCCGATAATGAGTACCATGAATGATATGCCTCGAAAAAGGCATACACCTAGCCCCGATATTATAGAAAACAG
This sequence comes from Fusarium fracticaudum, assembly GCA_003353625.1. Classification (NCBI taxonomy): domain Eukaryota; kingdom Fungi; phylum Ascomycota; class Sordariomycetes; order Hypocreales; family Nectriaceae; genus Fusarium; species Fusarium fracticaudum. The sequence continues at coordinate 154,258 of PDNT01000013.1, read as the reverse complement.
AGTGGGAAGATGAGGCACGCCCACCAGCCTCAAGTAAAGCCTGTACTAACTCGGGTAGGTGATATTGCACTGAAACCTCAAGGGGAGTCTCTTGTGCATCTTTGTTGTCTGCAATAGTCGTGCCGGATTGTTTCCAACACACGTTCACGTCGGCCCCAAGTTTGATTAGGAGCTGTACCAGACTGACATTCCGTGTCCTAACTGCCCAGTGAAGAGGTGACCCGCCAAGTTCAAGGCAATGTGCTGGTAAAACAATCGTGAAGTCTGGACAGTGATTGACGAATTCGGCACACGGCCCAAGTCCAGCTCCCTGCCCACAAATAAGAGCATTGCCCAGTGACTCGGCCTGTGTCTCATTAAACTTGATCAACCAATGTAGCGGTGTTGGCTCGCCTGGTATCAGAACAAATCTCTGTACCCTGCCACAAAGATCCATTGCAGCAGCAAAGTTCTGGTCCTGGCAAGCAAATAAAAGCAGAGTCGAGTCATCAAACCCAGAGTTATGTAGCATAGTTGGTAGAAGCGGGGCTGATATTTCTTGATACAACTTGACTCTGGTCATGAAGTATCTTGTTGCTTTTTCCGGCTTCTCGAATCTCTTAAGTTGCCAGTCCAATGTTTGACGGATATATTTTGTTTTGGCAATGTCGAGTTGCAATGCGGAGGCTATCCGATACCAGAGTGCCTTAGCTACCTCATTTTTACGTAGGCTAATGGTAAAATATTCAATCATCATACTGCTTTCAGGCTGCACACCAAATCCAACCTTGTAGGCCAAGGCTAGACGTAAACAATTCCCAAAGTAGCTGTCTTCAGTATTGTCACTTACATCTCGTTCGAGCGGAGCTTGGTGTTGCAGCTCTTTGAAAATATTTTCTTGCACGGTCCATGGCATGCCAAGGTTCATGACATGCTGCCACAGAAAGGGTTAGTTCTTTGAAAAGGAACAAAAAGGCATTTTGAAGGGGGCAATACATCAAACACTTTGGCAGCGTCTATTCGCCACTGGGCAGCTGCTTGGCTTGCCATCTTGATATGCACCTGCTCTAGGTCTGTTTCCCCCGGTGGACTGGCTGCATTTGGTGAGCATGATCCATCTGAGAAGCTGCTTCTCCCATCGTGATCTTCTTCTCGAGCGATTTGAACTTTTTTAGCCATGGCTTTGCCCGACCTTGAAGGCAATGACTTAAGATCAATCACGATGTGAGCTGTACTGGGTACAGTCTCACTGGGTGGCGAAGAAAGAATTGATGGAAATTCAGATATCGGACGCTGGCCGCTAGAAATGCTTAATATGTGTTCATGGAGTGGAAGTATTCAAGACTTACGTGGCTCCTTGACTGAGGACTCGTACAACATCCCCAATATTGGCCCGTTTGTGTGGATCGTCGTACAGCGTCATGCGAAGGGTTTCTAGTATTGACCGCCTTAACGGTGTAGCCTCTTCAAGGAAATGAGAGCATAATCCCCTTAACTTCCACTGAAGAGTTTCGCCTGCGGACATCGCCATCTGGTCCAGGAATCCTAGTTTTGATTGGTCTTTATCAAGCCAATCATTTTGGATGAAAGGGCGACCAAGGATGATCTCACAAACTGTGAGACCAAGAGACCAGATGTCTGCCGCGTAATAGTTCTTGGGGTCTCGCCATTCCGATGCTTTGAAGTTTCCCCTGCCTTCTTGTTCCGGCGCGTTATACAGAGGAGTACCACCATAGAGATTCCTTGAGGATTCATCTTCAAAGATACAACCTCCGAAGTCTGAAAGTTTGGCCATATGATTCCAGCGGTCTCTATTTTGGCCCAATGTGGCGAAAATGAGCACATTGTCTGGCTTGATGTCACCGTGGATAATCTTGCAGCTGTGTAGGGCTTCCAGTCCCCTTGCGATATCTAAAGCCAGATCTCGTCGACCACTCATGTCGATCCATTCAAGAACATCTCTGCGTCTCAAATAATAGGACAAGGTGCCGTGTTCGGAAAATGGCACCATGAGAAAGGGTGTCCTGATAAGGAGGTTTTTGTTCCAACCATAGCCGATCAAGGGGAGAATCTCTTGCACATTCGCCAAGGCCGGATGTGTTCCAACGCGCAACTCTCTAGCAACGCAGCTATTTCTTCGCTCACGGTCCCCATTGTCTGCGGTCGGAACTACATACTTGACGGCGACATAGTATGGTTGTGAGGGTCCGCCACGAGGTTTGAAGACTTCGCAATTGACATCAAACGTTGCACCTTTTCCGAGCGGCTTATTGTAGGTTAAGTCGATATGGGGAATGAGAGGCAAACGAGTCCCTGCAGCTGAGACAATCGGACCGAGAGTCGCGTTCAGCTCTTCTAAATCCTCGAGGATCTTAGTTGAGGTAGCAGAATCAGAGTTGAAGCCGAACAACGACGACATGGTAAGCTGAGTATGAAATAGTAATTTGGTATAGTTAAAGAACGATCCCCAATGAAAGCAAAGGCGGACGTGACGTGAACGAAACCGAATTGTTGCAATCCGTCGATGTGAAAAGCTTGTCTGAAGTCGAGGTTTAGTGCATAGAGGAACCAAGGTTGCGCGGCCGTGTTGTATGGGAACTTGTAACCCCGCAGGCGTAATAACTTATTGCCCACAGGGATACTGTCTGCGGCTGAGACGAAGTACAGCTGGTGATTACAGACAAGGAAACATGAATGGCTTATCACCCCGCACGGATAAAGATGGCAAGAGCTGGGCGCTTACTGACATCCGTGGCGTTCGTGGACCAAGCCGAGACTTGCGCTTTGACACACCGCTAGTGAGATGTACAAAGTTAGATCAAGATCTGAATGAAAGACGCCATTGGCATCAATGAACGGAACAACAACAATTGTAGCATTGTGGCTTGATCTAACGGTAAAATCGGTGCCATGACCAGCAATCTTGGATAAAAAGACAATCAATATGCGACCGCAAACTTGGACAAAGCAACGCAGAAATAGAAGATTATACGGAACCCCGGATAAGCCTAGCAGACAAAACAACAGAGCGAGGATACATTTACGCAATACGCGGCATGATGATTTAGAGACAAGCGCAATTTCCTAAACGATATCCAACACATTCTGCCCACTAGACCAAGTCTATACCAATCATAACCGGCTCAAACAAGCTGGAGATTTCCAACAGAGTAACCGCACATCTGATCAGGAGACTTGCTACGAACTCCCCCAGGTCCAGTGCCCTCAATCTTGGACCAGTCAATCTTGAGCCAAGGCTTCTCGCCAAAGTCCATAGCGTTAGGCTCCCAGTTAAGAAGGGGGTTGGTTCCAGAGTCTTTCTCAACTTGAAGAGCCTGCTTCCAGGGCTGAGCCTTGGCTGGTTGGGGGCAGACGAGATCACATTCCCCGACAGAGCTTTCGCGTGTCATGGGTTCGTCTTCGTAACGCTTCTTGTCGGCGTCTGTAGGACGACCGCGAGAATGTGAACGAGTTCTCTCCATTGATGCGTCTGTGAGAGGTCAGTGAGAGGTCTTGAGGGGTGAATGAGCTACTACTTTTTGAGTTGATAGTGCAGTTTGTGATTGAGTGTTCAAGTTGGGTGAATAATGAGTTCAGACGTTGACCAACTCGTTCTTTTATCACTGAAGCAGAGCCTCAGATCTGAGCATCCAATCAGTGTCGAACAAGATATCACAGACTCGGGAAATCTAATCAGTAATTGATTGGATACTCAAAGAGGAGTACACCCATTTGTGCTGATGTCGTCCAACCACATTGGAGTCCCACGCCGAGATAATCAACGGATTTGTGTCTGCAGTAGTCTCTGCATGGAAGTGATCATGAGGTCTTTTTGCACCAATGATGAGGTTCTACCCCGCTTCTGTTGAGGCTCTGTGAGGATGATCGGTTAGAATCTGCCAATCAACTGGACAAGATCACAGCCTGATTCGTGACTTGAAGACTTCGGTCCCGAGATTTCTGTCCGTGCGGTTCCAGGTTTCAGATGCATGTCAGCTCTCCATTCGACACGGAGCTTGAAGCATATCTAGGAGGTGCAGATAAGGACAGCTTCACTTGGTGATAATTACGGCTGAGATCAGTCAATATAAATGAATTCGCCATCAATTCAAACAAATGCTCGTAGAGACTTCCCAAAGAGTGATTTTGCACGTTCTATACCTATCCAATGACATACACCCTGAGCTCAATGCTCTCTCGTATCTCCTCCGCGACAGCAGGGTCCTCATCAAAGAACGAAGTATGTGGCGTATCTACAATCATCAGTACATCCCTCAACGAGGCTCGGCACTTACACATGGCAACATCCTCAGTCCTCGCCAAAGAATCCATCGTCTTGATCAACCAAACCTCCTCATTAGATTGGTCACTAACGTAGTACCATTTCTGATCTGGTGAGTAAGAGAAAAGGATATTCTCACTCACAACGTGGGGGTAGACCAAATCGCTGCGATGGCCATCCTTTTCATCACATGTGCGGTAATCACAGAGTGTGAGGGGGTACTGACGGACGGGCTTGAGGGGTTTCCAGACACTAGGTTGTTAGAGGGGATTGTACTTAGAGGGAGGCTTACTTTATTATTCTGAAGCGTTGTGAGAGAATTGATGGGGCTTGGGAGCCGAAGTCATGTTTGATCTTGGCGACTGTTCCTTCATAGGTTTGGTCTGTAGACGAGGTTAGTCCGCCAAGCATAGAGGTATTTGGATCATACCGTTGTGAGCGACCTTGCTGGGTCTACCGATGTACCCTTTCTCATCTTCAGGTGCAGAGCCTCGTGGTTGACTCTGACGGACCTACTCCCATTAGCACTGTCCAGAATAGCCCAAGGAGACATACAATATGATCAAATACACAAACTTTGACATGACTCCCTAGAACATCCTTCATAAACTTGACCACAGCAGGATACCCTTCTTCTTGAAATGAGGGCCCGACATTTGGAAACTGGTGCTTCCATTCAACTAACTGAAAGCCGTTTTTGTCCAAAGTGAAGTCGGATTCATGATCTCTGATGTCAGAGATTTGGACCCGCGCACTCGTGTTGATGACATTTGTGTTGGCGATTTTGGCCTGAGTAAAGGGAATGTTTGAGTAAAACGGCTTCTCAGTTGCCCATTTCGGATCTGAGGCGTCGAAGAATTGGAGGCTCGCCGATTTGGATGGCAGGGAGTCTAACTCGACAGGCTTGTCGCGCGCGTTTAGTGTAACGTTTGAAGCTGCTTCAGTCATGGTAACTTGGTCTCAATTACACTATAAATCACACTGAGAATTAAACAACTCTCCTGAATTTATCGTCAAGAACTCACTTCACAAAGTCAGAGTCAAGAGCCTCACGTATTGTCCCCGCACAGGCAAGTAAGCAGCCAGCCTGCCTGAGCCATCCACTACAACCCTGCAAGTCCCAACTGGTGTCTCATATCATTTTATTCACGCATCTCTACCTAATGAGAGCACTTCCCAGAACACCACCATGAAATGAGGCCCGAAAGCCATTTGGCTCGCACTGTCTTCCTCACACAGTAAGATCCTCGACCCGACAATCACTGAAGCAGCGGCGGAGCCTTTCTCGGGCCGAACGTATCCTCCCATGCGTTCATGAACTTGAGAATCTTGGCTTCTTGGTTCTTGGCCGCGAGGACAGCGAGGCCGAAAGGGCGACCGTTGAAGTCTAGGTATCCGAGGGGAACATTTCCGACGGGGTATCCTGGGATTGTCAGTGTCGCTCATGAATTCTGGAGTAAACATACCACTTCCACTGGCATACGCCTTGATAGCAGTGTCGCTTGATCCGACAATCACGTCAACACCGTATTCCTTGAAGATGCGATCCAATCCATCGTCGCGCGCAACCTTTCGGAGGTGAGACAGGTTCTTCTCGTAGTCTTCAAGCGAGATATCCGATTCTTCTGCGTCGGTCAAGAGTCCCTGGTCATCGTAGCCTGAAAGGTTAGCGGGGTCATCATTTGAGATGCATACGTACCAGGAGGCATTTCGAGATCAGGATGGGCTTTGTTGAACTCGATGAGGTCTTTGAGAGAATGGATCTTTGAGTTTTCGGCTGACTCGAGATATTTGTTGAGGTCATGCTTGAAATCGGCCACTATTTCGTCAGTACAAGGTGTCAGTTGGCGGACATTGACTCACTCATGATGACACCCTCACTGTCCTTCCCATCAAGCATGAAGTACTCAGATGGGGGCGGTAGAGGAACGTCGCCGACATACTTCTTGGCCAGTTCCTCCATCTTATCATACGCAGCTTGGATCTCGGCGTGCTACAAAGTCAGCAAGCCCATGAAAGCAGCGATTTACTCACCATCTGCTTTGTCGCACTCTCAACAGGCTTAAGGTAATCCGCCCCTGGCCACCATTTCTTGAAGTCGATGGTCGCGACCGACAACTCATCCCAAGATCCTCCCAGAGTCGCAAACTCATCGGTCCCTGAGATAACATCCAGCAAAGCGGCAAGGTCGCATGGTGTCTTGGCCATAGGTCCAGCTGAGTCCATGGTATGGCTGATAGGGATGATTCCAGACTGAGAAATTCGTCCGATTGACGGTTTGATCGTGAAGAGAGCAGCACGAGATGCGGGTGATACGAGGGATCCGTCGGTTTCGGTGCCGATGGAGAGGGGGGCGTAACCTGCGGAGACGGCGACTGCTGAGCCTGTTGATGAGCCTGAGGGGTTCTGGATTGTCAGTACAGGATGCGGCGAGTCGCGGAATACTCACGCTGTGACCGTTGTTGCTGTCTTCGGGGTCGATGCCGCCTCGAACGTAGGCGGATTGACATTGGCCGCCTTTACCTGACCAACCGCTCGGGAGGTCGTTGCTTCTGAAAGGAGTGAGCGGCGCTTCATTCGAATAGCTTCAGACGTACCGGTAGTATGCCCATTCCTGAAACGTTAGCGAGGTCAGAAACAGGGGACTGGGAGACTCACACTCAGATTCGCTTTGCCAATGATGATGAGACCAGCTTGGATGAGTTTGTCGACAAGATCAGCATTCGCGGTCGGGGTCATGCCATCCAATGCCCAAGAACCGCAGGTCGTCTCCATTCCTAGCTCAGGAACCGTCGCGATATTGTCCTGGAATGTCAGTTTTGCGCAAGACATCGACAACAAAGTCATACCTTGATCACAATCGGGATCCCATGCAAACGCCCCCGAACCTTGCCATCCTTTCGCTCCTTATCAAGCGCCTCCGCTCTCTGCCGCAGCTGATCTTTCGGCACCATGCTCAACATCGCATGGAGGTACTTGTCATGCTTCTGAATCATCTCAAGGCTCTTCTCCACCAGATCAACACTTGTGAAGTGCCCATTCGTCAATCCAGAGGCGAGGTTTTTGGCGTCAACAGTGAGGAGATCGGGCAGAGTGCGACTCTGCGAAAGAAAGGGCAACATTTGACGAAGGTTTGCCCAAGTGAACATGATGTAGAGTGTAAAAGAGAAGAGAGAAATAAAGGCGATGAAATGGGACTGATGTAGAGCCATGCCTTGCATTCTCGCGGTGGTGAGGAGAAGCCTTATAAAGGTGAATGCGGCAGGCTGATGCAATTAACCGATTCCACGTGATTTTGGTGCAACATTCGCAGTGCCAGACAGTGAATTGACCAAAACACTTATTGTTCAAATGGGCCTTTTGACATCAACGTCTCTAGATCTGTTGGACCTTGCAGACTCATAAAAATATCCAAATCTTCGATCGAAATGTCTTGGGGGTCATTGTTTGAGTTCTCCAGTAATCGCTCTTGGACTGGTCTGTCACGAAAATCTGACAGATATCGATCTAAGCAGAATGTCTCGACTGAACAAGGCTCTGAGGGAGACTCTTCTCCAAATGAGCTGAACGAACCAGCTTGTACTTTTGTTGATGACATAATGTTCTAATCGGTCAGTATGTTCTCATCCTCTCAGCGACTCACATACTCACATACTCACGTAGTTCTTGTAATCTTGTACATAAGTTTCCGAACAGATTAACACGTCAATACATCACCTGAACAGACCCCAACTTTAATAAAATTCACAAAAAGGCTCATTCACAGACTCGAGGTCTGCCGATTTCCCAATTCAGCAACGTAGCCTTACATTCCACTCATTAATATGTTTGGCTCTCATCTCATCTTGGGTTTCTCTCATGACACTTCATCAGGCTGACCCATGCAACAACTGATATTATCCATCTACTGAATCGTGTCACCGATTTCCCAAAAGGGAAGACACCAGGCAGCTGAAGACGATGACGAGGGTAAGCATCGCCTGTTTCACTTTTGGAGACTCTTGACGCCCGATGAACTTCTTGTCAATTACTAATTACCCCAAACTAATGCAGTCGTGGTTAATCCATCTTCATCACCAGGCATGATCATAGGCTCAGCCCCAATAACTTTGAACCCAACAGACGTATACAGCTTGATCCCCATTGGACTCCCGAAAACGGTAGCGACAAATCCCTCGCGCTCTGCCTTTTGCATTCCGTATTTACAAAGCGCAGCTCCGCAGCCTCGTCTGCGATAATCTCGATGCGTCGCGAGATTAACAAGATGGAGTTGCTTGCTACCGAATTGACTGAAATGCATGTCATAAACCTCATCTACGCGCGATGCAAAGTAGCGCATGTGAGGGAGGTTTGCATCACGACGTTGGAGGTCGCCCAAAACACCAGGTTTGACTGGGTTATTAGCTAGGATGTGAAAATTGAGGCTGACATACCTGGTTTGACACCACTAAGACCAGAGACATCCCAGATTCCCAGGGCGACAATCCTTTGCCCAGCCTCTATGACAAGAATGTCATAGCTTTCAGGCTGTTTCAAAAACCCCTCATACTCGAGTCTAGTCCACTTCCACTGATCTTCAGGGTATTCATGGCGATATGGGAATCGGTAATCTCGTTCTGGATCATCAGGAAAAGCTTCAATAGCAAGTTTTGTGATGCCGTCCAGGTCATCAATCGTAGCCTGTCGCATACGTAGTTCCTGGTCGATTGTTCGCTCCATGGTTATTGTAATTCCCACTGTGGCTGGTTGATTCGTCTTTAATGGTGGTTGTCATCAAATGTTTCTGTCTGAAAAGAGTAATCGGTAGGTGAGACTGCAGATCTTTGCTCTTTATGGTAGTCGGTAGAAACAGCGTCTGACAAGTCACGCCAGCTCGGGATCCATGCCTGATGTGGAAGTCGGTAGAGGCCCTGAATATTTAGTTCCCGACCCCACAACTTTATTGCGTGGACCTTTTGTACCGATTACTGAATTAAGCAAAATGATTGAGAACGGTAGGTTCTTTTGTTTGTGTCTGTGTTTGACTTTTCTGACTGTGATAGTGGACTGGTTTGAAGTGATTGACAACCTGGAGGAGGATTTGTTTGATGGTGACGACTGGCTGTCGGACCTTTTACGCGATGAGCCGAAGGATGGCGTCAACGTTGACGTGGAACCTGTTGAAGGTGTTCCGGCCACCGAATCTGGCGTGGCTGAAGAGTTGACTTTGGATCCGTCACTGTTGACCCTCCCGACTTACACGAACTATCCCCGCAGTTACACTCAAATCTTTGAGCCCCATGATCTTCCGATGGATCATGTGTTTCCGAATTTGACTCTGCAACAAAGTGTCTCTACAGAAGATGAGATACGTTTCACACCGAGCACCAACTCGATCTTGACTCCATCTGGGTCAAGTGCACATTCCCAGAGTCCTCCAAGGGCAGCAAAGACTCAACGCAAGCCTCGTTCAGACCGTAAACCAGATCGATCAGATGTTTTGACTACAGATCTTGTGAGATACCTGAATCAGTGTTGTTCCCGCTAACCTTTCAGGCTCCCAAAACAGAGTACAAACATGATCAAGGCGGCAACCTGCAGGGTGTATTCACTGTATCTGGACTGAATACTAGAGTTAGAGGTCCATTCACTGAAGAAGCTCGAAAGGCCACTGCGAAGGCAAGAAAGAGAGGTGTTTGTGAAAAGTGTCGCGGCATGAAAGTCCGAGTAAGTTGCAAGGCATTTGAGTGATCAAGCTAACTGGCCAGTGCATAATGCCAGAGAATCCATACGAACCATGTGTCAGATGCTCAAGACTGACAATTCTGAAACGTCCATGCATCAGAGTCAATCTTCACGAGCTTCCATTGCACCGACTTGGTATGTTCCTCTATCGGTGGTTGACCAAGCTAACCTTTTAGGCTCTACACGCGACAACAAGCTGTACGAGTGGCTGTCTATCAAAGACGTCATGAACGCAAAGCTAAACATCGACCTCGATCGACATACAATCAAGCTGACCCAAGGATTCGACTGCGAGGTCGAGGTCACTGTGTCAAAGTTTCAGCCTCTGCCCGGCGACAAGACTTCTTATCCATGGAGAGACTCTGCAGGGAACCAACGAATGCTCGAGTTACCGCACTACTACATCGCCGACATGGATAGCCATCAGAGGGTCATTGATGAATACAACCAAAAGTCGTACAAAGTGTACATTCAGAGACTTCTCAAAGGAAAGAGTCCGTTGATGATTTGGACGCTCCAAGAGGCGATCAGGTTCTCGGAACAACACAACAGCTCTCTTGTCAAGGATAGTTTGCGTCTTTGGGCTGGAAGTCGACTGACTGAGCTCCCATGGATGATCTGTGGAGAACATACACTCGGTCAAATTCCAGTTCAAGACCTGGAGTGTCCCCGTAGTGGTACGATACCGATTCCTCCAATCATGGATACGCAGATGGACCACCTTGTCATCAAAAACATCATGACTCCACTCCGTCAAAGAATCCTCACAGGTCTACAGACAAAGATCATGGAGAACAAACGCGAGAATTGGTACGAGATTTACCTCACGAGTTTTGTGCTTCTCAGCAACATGGAGCGCCAATTTGCACAAGTTCTGTACATCATCGACTGGTATGGAATGGAGAGTCGTTTCGGCACAAGAGGAAACTCTTCCGTCAGCGAGTCATTCATCCACTCGTGTAAAACACTGCTGGCATTCTTCCACTATGCTGGTGGAAGCCATAAGCCACTTGCGCTGGACTGGAAAGGTTCAAAGGCGCCTCTTGGGATTATGACGCAGCAGCAGGCTGAGTATTTGGACAAGACGCAGAAACAGATTGATCGTGAGGGTGAGAATTTGACGGGGTTGAAGACGGAGTCGATTTACAAGAGGGATATGTATTGGTGTCATCAGTTGTTGTTGGGAGATTGCAAGGTCGATGAGCAGAATGATCGGGAGATTGACGAACTGAAGGAGGAGGACTACATCTTTCACTGACATGGCTTAGTTGGACCTGAAACGGATGTGTTAGGGGAAGGTTGTAGTGATGGACATTTATGAGGTTTTTATCGAGGACAAAATATCATGTTATACCCATGAGATCCTTCGTGGTGTCTTGCCTGTTGCGAAGTCCCTCGTAATTCCAATGGCAAACAAAGGCTCGCAAGATAGTTTGACCACAAATTCTTTGAATAAAGGTGCATCGTAATTCTGCCGTGAATCTTCAAACTAATATTAAGGTAGCTGCCCACAGGAGACTCTGACAGACCTGGTGGGTTATCACGTTGACGGCCAGCTGAGGTGGCTTCTTGCTCACGTTCTGTTTCAAATCGTCAGCGCGGTTATAGTGTAAACCTAAATTTATATTTCCCTCCACGGTCTATTTACCATGCCCTGATTCAATTCGGTGTCTATTTGTAGAGTGAGTGGCCTGATACGTCGTGGAGGCGCACCTTCCTGATGTCCTGCCAGGCACGTGGAAAGCCCACATGGCGGTTAAGCTTAAGCATCAAGGGCCAATAGAACAGAGCCAACTATCCAAAAAGGGATATATACCAATGCTGTGAGAACTCTACGTGTTGGGAGACGTTGGCAATGTGCTGGAAGGAAGCGAGAGTACGTTGCCTCTATACTGAACAGGACGGTTCACGGGCTGGGTATGCGAGTCAAGGTATTAAGTACAGTTGATGCGTAGCATAAGAGCATTCTCAATGGCATTGAGGACAATGATTCCCCTGTCTCATCAGTAATACGGTTTAGGCTGTTGATTCATGGAACGTTTGGACACATGGTTCCGGGCCAGGAAAGACATTCAAACGTGTGGATAACGGGAAGTCTGTGAGCCTTGAATAAAATATTTGTGAAAGACTCAATTGACAATAGCTATTCTGAATATTCAATCTGTGTGAAACGCTCATCACCAATGTCATCGAGGAATCAATAGACAACCAGTATCCGCAATCTCTTCAAACGATTACAGCATCTCCTTCTCCGGAACCTCTGCGTGATGAGAGGACTGATCACGGTAGATGATACTCTCGAGGCCGATCTCACGGTTAATCTCGGCCATGCGCTCGTTATCAGCAAGAGCAGTTCCTTCGGATCCAAAGATGATGTCCTAGAACAGTCAGCAGCTGTGTCATCAAAGCTGAGGGGATACGTACCATCTCTTCGAGTGACAGTCGCTTAGTCTCTGGAACCACAAACCAGATGAAAGCTGCACCAATCCACGTGAGCAACCCAAACAAGATATAGGTTCCGTATGTGATGTCTTCCAGCATGTCTGGTGTAACTTGTCCGACACTGACCAACGTTAGCTAGCACAAAGAATGTCACGTCACGTCACATACATAAAGTTGTTCATCCAGTTACTCGAAGCACCAAGCGACGTACCATAAGGTCGCGTGCTGAGAGGCCAGACCTCGGCGACGATGATCCAGGCACAAGGACCCCAAGAGTCTAGTATCATTAGCATGAGTCCGCAAAGGAGAGCTGGGCGTAGACTCACATCCAAAGTGGACAACAAACAGCCAGACCATGCAGATGGCAGCCCAACCAGCGGCCTTGTGAGTCTCAAACTGGTCGATGTTCTTGGCAAGAATGACGGCGATGATGAGATGGCAAGCACCCATGCCAATAGCGCCGACAGTCAAGACAGGCTTACGGCCGAGTCGATCGATCCACAAGACTGCAGGAACGGTAGCGATAAACATGACGATACCGACGACACCAGTGGCTAAGAGACTGGTGGTGTTGCTGCTGAGACCAAGTTGTCCAAAGATCTGAGGAGCGTAGTACAGGACCTTGATTTGTTAGATAATTGGATTCACGTTCACCCGAGAATGACTTACAGCGTTAATGCCGGTCCACTGCTGGAAGAACATGGTCACAGTAGCGACAATAACACGCTTGAACATGGCCTTGGACTTGAAAAGAGCACCGATGGCTACAAACTGGAGCTTGAAGGTGTTCATGGCTGTTTCCTCTTGGAGATGGGGGAACCTCTCAGCCAAGCTTCGCTTCTCGAAGAGTGACTGGGCCTTGATCTCGAGGAACTCCAGCTCGATCAGTTCGTGGTCGCTGGGTAGATCTCGAAGGTTGGCCAGGACTTCTCGGGCCTCGTCTTCTCTGCCGTGGTGGATCAGCCATCGAGGCGAGAAAGGCATCCACGCCATGCCGATAAGCAGGATGAGAGCCGGGGCAAGCTGGAGGCAGATGGGGATGAGCCAGGCAGCGTCCTTTTGGGTCTCCCCAGTTCCACCGATGAAATGGCAACCACTGTTGATTGTCAGTATAGAGATGGTCTGGACGAGTGCGAGACTTACTAGTCGATCCAGAAACTAATCATGATACCGAAAGTAATGGCAAGCTGTTGCAGAGCTACCAAAGCGCCTCGAACTTCACTGTGACACTGTAAGCCTCCATATATCAGTAGCGGGTCGTCACATACGGTGGAGCGCATTCGGAGTTATAAAGCGGAACAATTGTGGACAGACTACCGACTCCCATACCACTACAGATGTTAGTTTAGATCGTAGAGTACTGGGAATAACACACGTACGTGATGAATCGTCCGGCGAGGATGACTTGGTATCCAGCTTGAATGGCAGTAGACTGAATGACAACGCCGAGGATAAAGACACAGGTTGCGATCAAGATGCCATATTTACGGGAGCACAATTCGGCGATAGCACCAGACATGAGAGTTCCGAGCCATGCACCAAGCTCAAGAATAGACGTAAGCCAACCTTTCTTAGTCTTGTTCTCGACATAATCGCCCATGTCTACACATGTCAGCAGTGATGAGATACAGGACGAGGATCCTTACGCCTCTCAAAAGAATCCATTGTCAGAATGCCTGAAAACATTCCCTGGTTGTAACCGTAGAGAATACCTCCGATGCAGGCAAACGCGGCAATCCGGGCGACTTTCCAGTTCTTGACAAAGGCTCGCGCGCCACTGTTGCCCATAAGCGCCTGGCGCCTCTGGAGGGCGGCATCGTAAGTGCCGACTGTAGTCGTTGCGACACCCATGTTGACTCTGTTTCGTTCGGTCTTGGCTGTAGGCTGTAAAGTGTAGAGTCGCAGTGGACTCGATGCAACTGCTTGGAGTGCCAGAGGAAAATCACTGCAGCGACGTGCTGTTGCATTTGTATCTATATGTGAAATCTCACCCGGCAGTTTGAGGCTGCAGGATAAATCCTTGTATCATCCATGAGTCTGTATTACCAGTACATGACAAGCAACGAATCAATTTCGGCTAATTCAAGAGGCATACACGATGTAACGGGCCGAATAGAAGCGACAAAATTATCCAATATCCGACTCGCATTTGTGATTTGCTTTGCTTCTTTATGCATTATTGTCACTTTGAGTGAAACATTGCCAACCTCGCTTTTCCCCATGGGGACAGTTTTGCCTTTAGCCTGAAGGCGCTTCGCAACCTTGTCAACTCAGGCTAAAGGCGGGAAATGGGTTGATGGAACGTAAGACTGCGAAATATGCGCGCCTGTAGCAGTGCAGGGCCATAAGGCAAGAATCCGAAAGGAGAAATAACACGAGTCGATCTGCGGGGAAAGCTGGGGAAGATTGGGAATTAGAATTCACATAATAGCCGATTCTGGTCCTTCGGTCGCTTCCGTTGTTGGCGGTCAAATGGATTTGGGGTAGCATGACATTGAGGACGGTAAGACGGAGGTATATTGAATGAGATCTAAACTACTGCGCCCCGGAGCAAACTATTTAAAGGACAATTTCTGCCGAGACATCTAGATAACAGCCGAGAGGAGGCGTCTAGGGGCGCTCTTCCATGACCAGGGGGTCTCGGGCTCGGGCTCATCAAGGAGGACAATGCCAGTCTGGAGATCCATATCAATGTCCTTGACATACAACTTCCAGTCGCGAGAGTAGACCTTGTAACCGAGGTACAGGGCGAAGATGATGGGACCGGCGAGGAAATTCATGAAGAAGTTCTCAGCAGTGGGGGGAGAACCATCGGCAGCCTGGGTATGTCAGTATAAGATCGTCACATCACGTTAATTGGGTCAACTTACATAGAGAGAAGAGTAGAAAGTGGCAACGAGAGCAATGACGTTGAGGAAGACGCCGAGGTAGCTGCCCCAGACACCGAAGGGAGTCTTGTAAGGGACGAGGTCCAGGCTGATGCCCTGGGCCTTGAAACCAGATCGCATGCGGGCGTGAGCAAGGCAGATGGTGCCCCAGACGAAGAGAAACGCAAGACCGGACAAGGCCAGAAGCCAGTCAAAGACGGTACCTCCGTTCTTGGCCTCTCCGACATAGGCCAGGAGACCGAAAGCAAGCTGAATAAGGACACACCAGAGGGGACGTCCCTTGCCGTCAATGTAGTTGAGGAACTTGGGAGCGTGGCCACGGGTAGCCATAGCCTGCAGAGTACGGGTTGAACCAAAGGTACACGAGTTGGCGACGGACAAGACGGAGATGGTGATGACGGCGTTGAAGATGGAGGGCAGAACCTTGATTCCTGCATCTTGGATGGCGAGGACGAAAGGCGAGGCCTTGGTGTTGGCGCCAGAGGCACCGAGGAGACGAGGATCATCAGATCGGAGAATGATTCCGACAATGAAGAGGTTGATGACGTAGAAGAGAGCAATACGCCAAAAGACCTGCTTGGAGGCAGTGGGGACAGACTTTCGGGGGTTAGCAGTCTCAGCGGCGGCGAGACCAACCATTTCAGTACCACCAAAGGCAAAGGCTAGAGTTGTTAGTCATTGTAGAAGTGAAGTAGTGGTCAAAACTTACCGGCAATGCTGAAGACAGCGCAGAAGCCCTTGAAGTTGGTGAAAGCACCGGGGTTATCCCAGTACTTGGTGCCGAGGTAGCCCTGATCACCGACACCACCACAGTTGATGATGATACCGAGGATGATGAATCCCAAGCAAGCGCAGATCTTGATGGCGGACAGGACAAATTCGACTGCGATGCGTTAGTGGTGAGACAAGAAATACGATGGTGATGAAAGCTTACCCTCTCCGTAACCACGAACACCAAAGATCTGAACGATGGTGAGAGCGACAAGGAAGACAGTGACCCAAACAGCCTAGCGAGGAAAGTTAGCTAATTGAACCTGCCAAAACGTCAAGGTGCATATGCCAAGACGACCGGGCATCGCCAAGGCCGCCAAGGCAGATCACTAAGAAATAAATCTACGAACCATGTGGATGTCAGTGCGCCAGAACTCAATGGTCTTGGACGCAGCAATCAACTCGAAAGGCAGAACTGTAAGCCAGGACAGAGCATATTCCCAACCACAAGCAAAACCCCAAGAGGGATCGACGAAGCGGACAATGTAGGTGTAAAAGGCACCGTTAACGGGGTACAAAACAGCCATTTCTGCGAGGGCGAGGTTGGTGCAGAGCAACATGACACCGATGATGAGATCTAGATTAACGTGTTGGTTATTGCGCGACATCGAGTGGGCGAGAAGAGAAACTTACAGCCTGCGATAATTAATTAGCAATTGGTTCGTCAATCAAAATGTCGTTTGTAGGGATTTACTCACCAATTACCAGCGACGCGGGACCTCCCTTGTGAAGAGCACTACCAGAACCGACGAAAAGACCAGCGCCGATGGCACCTCCAATGGCAATCATCTGCATGTGTCGACCGCGGAGATCACGCTTGAGCTGGCCCTCGCCCGAGGTCGTGCCCTGCTCCTCATCGTGAGGCACCGTGACCGTAGTCTCGTCCTTGGTCTCATAGTTCACCTCATCCTTGTGCGGTGACGACATGTTGGGCGAATGTTTTTACTGTGCGAGTACAGTAAAACAGTGATGTAAAGAGAGAAGGTGTAGAAGATGTCTGTCTGTCTCAAACCAAGAGCGTGAAGCAGAACCTGGGCTCTCAAGTGTCTTTATGTGCCAAGACTCACAGGGACGCTAGGCAGCTTTGAACAAGCTTAAGATAAGCTTCAGCTGCGACGCTAAGGAGTGGATGGGCTCGGCGGGGTTCTTTCTCGATATCATCTCCTCCCCCGAGAAGGGGGAGAGGGGCCTGGGGGCTAGGGGGCTAGGAGGGTAGTGGTCTAGAACCCTTGTCTCTGCAATTAAAACGAGACATTCCAATGCGACATCTATGCTTTGCTGTGCTGTGCTGTACTGTGCTGTACTGGTAGTCTACAGTAGGTTCAGGTACCCTGGGGCTGCCACACTCAATTGTCGCCCGTGTTTCCTTGACATCTCTGGGCGCATCTTGGCTGCCGACTTGGCAATCTCTTGTCACTCTTGGCGATGTGTATGCATTTTGGAGTCGCAACACATTCAGATCACGTTGCATTCGTTTTAGATATCGTGATGCCTCATGCGGCGTGGACCAATCTACTGGTAAACTTGCCCTGTCAGCGACCAGCAATCCTTCTAGCATTTTACAATCTGACCACCATACCAACACGGAAGACAAAAATACATCCAACCCGACCTTCTTATCAAGGACATGGTCCCAGAGCTCGCCACGGCCTTTTGTTGGGTCCAGCGCCACACCCGTTCCAGATAGCGTTGGAGCTCTACAGATAGGGATAGCCGACTGGTTCACTTCTATTGGGCTGGCGTCCCCGAACAGTGGTCACTTGCAGGGGGGAAACAGTCTTTTCTCCAACGAACTTTAAACGAGTAGAGCTTCAGCTCCTCTTTACCCCAGAGTCTCTCCAAACATGAACTTGACAGGCTGGTCATGCGATGGGGCCCTTGGTGCGTGCAAAGGAGCATTAGCCTTTTCAGGTCTAGACCAAAGTGCAGACCCGTGTACCATATCTGCCGCTGAAGCTCCTGTTACGTCGCAAAAACGGTCATAGCTAGCGCGCTATGGTGCCATTTTCCCTCCTCTCGTGCGGGCGGTTGTTCTAGAACATTTCCTCAGGATCACTACTGCAACCTTGGACAGCAAATCACGACCCGTCTACGTTATCACTATCGCTCATAGCTCCAAATCTTGGGCCCCGCAACAACCACCAACGGGTGCCCGACCTACCACTTTAGGAAGGTATCTGCAAACCCGCAGATAAGCTGGTGCCGGGCTTCCGGATGCCAATGAATCTCGCTGACTGATCCTACACGAACAGCAAGCAGCACGCAAAAACTTGGGGTTTTCATCGCCAGGGGCCGAATAAAGTATTGAAGTCTATTGAAGACACGAATCCCCCTCTCTGAGACTTTCTCCGAGTATAAGCGGCGCCAAATGACCCCATGACCCATGTGACCATTTCCAGCTTTGGTGGTTAACCCCATGTTGCTTAGTGTCACAGCCTTGACCACCCAATTTATCGTTCAGGATCATAACGACGACGATGAGAGGCGCGGCCTTCCCGTGATGAATCCACCTAGATTGCCGTTGGTATCCATCAGCGATTGCGAACCTAGATATGAACGATGGATCGTGTGATGATAGTGATTTATATCTTTTTTTGCCCCGTTCTGAAGATAGCAGAGTTGATTACAGTCATCGAAACCAAATCCCGCAAGCTCGTAAGCTTTGTCGTAAGATGACTGAGTCGTCAACTGGCCAGGTGTCGAAATAGAGTATGCCTTCAATTGAACTAGATCACTACTCATGCAAGCCAGTGGCGCGAGGACACCACGGATCTCACAGCAACCGACTGCTGTTTGTGGCAAGTCAATCTGTCGAGTTGAACTTGGAGTAGGTAACCCTTGTAGCTCTTCCCCCCAACCGAGGGTGGCGTATTTGGGGATTGCGAGCTTCTAGCTCTTCTGAGAACCCCCAAATGATTGGTTCCGCCACGATCTGCAATCTTCCAAAGCTTATACCCAGACTTGCTCCGGCCAGTCAGAGACGAAACAGTGCACATAGTCTTGTATAGCAGCCAGGTAGTGAATATGACAGTCGACGGGTTCCTCGGGCTAGTTCCTAGTCAGTCTTACCTCGGATCTGACCTTCCCTTTTGTACATAAATCGACATGGGTGACAAAAGTTCCTCGCATGATGGTGCCCGGCTGCAGTGCTTATTTTCATAGACTCTACTCTGTATGGCATGGAGGACGATCATCCCCTGCTGTACTACTGTGAAACCAGCAGTCTTCTAGAATTCCTCAATCCTTCCATCATCATTAAGGTTTACGCTCATGCATACACGATTTGCTGTCACGATCGATGTGTCATGAAATACCTTAGTTGCCGTCTACCCGTTGTGGAAGAAATGAGATCTGAGGGATTAACTGAATAGACACACTATCTACTTAGTTATGTCTCTCTGCCTGAAGGTTTTAGCGCCTTTTTACATAAAAGATACGAAAGAGAAGGTGATTAACGAGATTGTCCGGGGTCGAAGTCACGCAATAGGACACCAACAGTACCCCTGCCAAGCCAACATAGGGCACAGCATAGTGATTTCGACGACCAATACGAGGGAGCACGTGCCAGCTTGATACTGCATGTGATAGCTTGCAACTAGTGAGTAGAGTCACTGATGACTATCGTATTGATGCAGACAATGAAATCGCTCATCTCGATCAATGTCAAGTCTTCACTCTACTCCTATCTCAAGACAAGTTACCAGTACTAGAACCCTTCTTGATTTCCTCCCTCCAAGCACTCCTCTCCACCTCCGAAACACCAGGTCCTTTGTAAACACTGCCGTAGAGTCCAGTAGCCCAACTCTTTCCATCAATAGCTGCCTGACTCTCCGTAGTCTGAGACTTTAGATACTTCTTGGACGTGAAATGTCTCCTGTACCATTTTCCATAAGTTAGAAGATAGTAGAGTCGGAAACACAAGAATGCAAACTTGTCGTTCTCCAGGTCTTCAGGGTAGTTGGCGCCTAGATCCACTGCAGCCGCAATACCGGACATGACGGCGACTTCGTGAGCGTTGACGAGGGTCCAAGACGCTGCGAAACGAGTGTGATTCTTGGCGTTGAGGAACATCATCCACGGAATGACAAACAGGTAGTGAGTGTAGCCGTGGCAAAGCTGATGCCACCAGTCCTTTCGGATGATCTTATCCTCGGCAATCTCATTATCAGTCCAGAGCTTGCTGTCCCGATCCTTGTTGAGATAAATCGTCTGGAAGACATGTTGTTCAAAGGGAACCTTTTCAGGGAATTGACTCTGGTAATTCGTGCAATCAAAGCACATTTCCAGCTTAGACTTGTCCTCGGGATACATCTTGATGTAGTACATGGGTCGGTACTCTGTCTTTGCAAACGCCAGACGATCCGATTGGTCAGTGCCATTGACGTTTGCGACAGCCAAATCATCGCGATAAAAGTTCTCGTAATGCTTCTTCATGTAATCGGAGTCATTGTGGGTGATGGTGATATCGTCGCTGAATTTTGCTGAGCCCAAGACCTTCTTTTCTTTCCAGGTGGCTGTCTTGCTGAGGACTTTCTTTGCCGTGTCGGCGAGACAGCAGAGCACAATTTCGTCGTATTTCTCCTCGCCTACGGGAGCATCGGGATCTCCGCCGTTGGGGTTGTGATGATCGGGCATCGGAGTCCTCGGCTTGAGCTTTACAACAACGCCATTCTTGTTTCGCTGAACAATTTCTGACAATTCTGTTGAGAGTCGGACGGTGACTCCGCGAGAAACAAGATCCTTCCTCCAGGTCTCGTAGAACTCTGAGAATTTGGGGAACACAATCATGGGGGGTTTATTGCTGATGACGGTGTTTCTGTCGGAAGGATACCACATTCCATAAGTTGGCGAAGTACATAGTCTCTCAAACATAATTGCAGGAACTTCGGGTGTAGCATTGCCAGTGCCGAGAAACAACGCCGTCATAGGCAGAGCAATAGTGTTGGTGAATTCCTCAGAGAACAAGAAGAGCTTGAAGACGAGCTTTAGCGGGAGCAAGGCGAAGAAAATCTCGAACCAGCGCATGAACTTGAGAACAGTCGTCAGGCGACGAACTTCCTTCTCATGACGAACCAGAAGCTGAGTTGGAAATACGTTGTTCCAGAAGGTCTCATCTTTGCCAAAGGAAACATGCAGGTTGCAAGGGTCTGCATGATAGCCCTGCCTTGAGAACATAGTGACGGTATGATGGAAGATGTAAGATCCTCCTTGGACACCTTGATTGCACCAGGAAGCTCCATGCCGTTCCTTGTCAATGGGAATGGAGAATGCTTGACCGCCGCAATAGTCAACTGCGTCGATCAAAGTCACGTCGAATTTATCTGGATGCTCTGATAAATGGTAAGCTGTAGACATGCTGTTTTTGTCAGTGTCTTTCAGAATTCTGAGTTGACCTTGACTTACCCAGCTGCACCGGCACCTACAACCAGCACCTTCTTCCGTCCATCTCTACCTTTATCTCCGTTCTGAGCCATTAGTCCTGCGCCGTCGTGCTCAATATCAGTATTGAACGGTTCCTGAGACATAGATGATAAGATCAATCATTAACAAAATTATCTCAAGTCTTTGACAGACCAGGAGTTGCTGGCAAGGACAAATTGATATTAATGCATAATATAATTCGAGTCATGACGGGCTTGACTTTGGTGCTGACGTCAATGACTCAGGTGGGCCATTAGCAGCCTCGTGCGGAAGCCTTGCTTGGCTGGTTGCACCGATTTGAGCTTAGAGTAAGGTTAGTATAGATCTTGTCTCCACGCTGATCTCTGGAGACACGGATTCTTCGATCTGGTGGGGAAGATCGATCTCGGTGACTAATAGAATCGGATGCGTATCCAGTTCGTGTCGCGTGCGCGTCGCGTTGATCAGAACGCGCTGTAGGCTGTATGAATATGCGTATATTCCTCATAGGATGTTAATTGCTTTATTATCAAAATGAGAAAGTCTCCCAAGGCTCTTGACTTACTACTCATGTTGGACATGTCACGCATGCCATTGTAGCAAGCTTGTAATGCTTGTACAGTAACCCAGGAAACCGAATTGCATGCCGTCCCGCATTCCACCAAAGCGCGATTAAAGTGCATCCATGCCTTGAACTATTGTTAATATATGATAAGAGTCTTTTATGTGCTAAAGTCTAGAGTAAAGGTTCTATATAGCTAGAATAATAACTACTCTGCGGATCAAGCTGTAATAATAGTTGTGAATTCTATTTTTAAAAGCTTTTCTGTCATTGGCTTGGTTATTATTATCTTGCCATGTTTTTAAAGGATACAAAACGTGTGTGTAAATTCTAGTAGAGTTACCGTTCTGGTTCCGTTTAATTGCGTGCCTTCTTTTCAACATCGTATCGCAAAATTGTTCAAGCAGCATGACGGTTTCAAGCCTCTACGTATTCCTTTAAATTAAACATAAATACGCCATTTCGCTCACAGCATTATGTTTTATCCAATCGAGCGGTACCTAATAATTCCACTCAATGCTTCTTGAATATGGACATCCATCTGATACTGATAATATCGTTACCTACCCTTGAGTCAGGGTCTTGACCGAGAAACATGAGTCATCACATGTACGTCTCACGAGCGGATCTAAACCGGAAACAACTCACCGATTACCAGATTAGGTTTCGTACCGTTCGCCCCGTGATAGCCTAAATTGCTACCTTTGGTCCAACGCGAGACAAACAAAGGATACAGCCGGGTTTAGATGATGACTACATGGCTGAGGAGAAGCTCCGGACCAATCAGAAGCTTCAGAGCATCACCTCATCAGTGCAAAATGACATCAACGATACTGATTACAGGCCAATGATGGCTTGATTGGAGTTGAACTTGTGTGACATGAGATTGCAGATCCCTTCAACAGATAGCGATGGCGATATTTTCGTACTGTTTATCTTCGCATTCCATTACCACGGTCGGCTGCTGAAACGTGTAACCTTAACGTTACGCAAACACGTCCCTTAATCACGGAAACCTGCAGCATGCCCTCAGAAGAAATGTCCAAAGTAGACGGCGACACTCTCCCCTCATCGCAGGTCGAAAACGCACAGGGCTACAACTCGCGCAACCCCCTCCTCCACAACCTCGACGGCCTAACCCTCTACGAGAAGAAATGCGTCCTCATAAACCGCGAGATCGACGCCCAAGGAATGGGCAAATACCAGTGGTACATCTGGGGTCTCTGTGGCTTCGGATATCTGCTTGATCTGCTCTGGGCCCAGGCTTTTGGTCTCGTGCTTGGACCGCTGAAGCAGGAGCTGGGCTTTGGGAATGACGAGTCGGGGAATATCTCTACGAGCTTTAATGCTGGGCTTACGGCGGGGGCGTTTGTTTGGGGATTTTTGGCGGATATTATTGGTATGATGCTCTTGGATCGTTCGCCGTAGCAGGTCCTCTACCTCGAATTCCTTTCCTTTTGCTGAGATGTTGTCTGACACTTGGTAGGTCGTCGCTGGGCATTCAACTTGACGTGTCTCATTTCGTCGATATTCGGACTTTGTCTTGGTGCATCGAATAATTACACGACTTTTCTCGTGTTGACAGCGTTCGTCGGCTTTGGCGTTGGAGGAAATATTCCCATCGACACGACAATTACTCTCGAGTTCATTCCCCAGGTATGTCAGCTAGGCTCGCCAAAGACACTTGACTAATCTTGTCAGAACAAACGCTTTCTCTTGGCCTGTCTATCCGTCTTCCAACCCATTGGAGTCGTCCTCTGCAGTGCCATCGCCTTTGGCTTCATCCCAGTCTACGCATGTTCTCCCAACTTCTCCGAGCCTGATCCTCTAGTATCATGCAACAATGCCGAGGCAGGGGAAAGGTGCTGTTCCCGCGGTGACAACATGGGATGGCGGTATCTTCTCTTCACAATTGGCGGTATCACTCTCGCCGTGTTTATCCTTCGCTTCTTCGTGTTTAACTTCCGCGAGACTCCAAAATATCTCATCTATCGCGGTCGCGACAGCCAGGCAATTGAGACGCTTCAGCATATGGCCCAGGTGAACAAGAAGCAGTGTGGACTCACTCTTGAACTATTTGAGTCACTTCAGGCAGACGATAGCTCTCTTGGAAGTGGTCATAGTGCAACTCCTGCTTTGGGAGCTGGAACGAAGCAGCTCAACATGGCGTGGTCCCAAAAAGCTAAGCTTGAGCTGTCGAGATACAAGATGCTGTTTTCTAGTCCCAAGATGACTCGTCTTACAGTTCTTGTATGGTTGACGTATATCATGGATTACTGGGGATTCACTGTTGCAGGTGAGTGGAGCGTGAAGGTGATTGAACATTTCTAACATATGTAGGCTTCTACTTGCCAAGCATCCTCGCTCTAAAGAACGGCGCCGCATCCGTAAGTCTCAAATCGACTTACGCTGCCTACATCTACACGTATGCACCCGGCATCGTTGGAGTACTCCTCGGTGCAACTCTCTACCGCATCCCAGCTATTGGCCGTAAGTGGACGATGGTACTGTCAGCTGCACTGATGGGCATCTCCATCATTCTCTTCTCAACAGTCGACACGCGTGCCAAGAACGAAGGTCTTTTCACTATGGAATACTTCTTCCAGTCCATGTTCAATGCTGTGCTCTACGGCTGGACTCCTGAAGCCTTCCCTGCGCCGATCCGTGGTACAGCCTGTGGTATTGCAGGATTTTGGGGTCGATTGTTTGGTATTGTGAGTCCGTTGATTGCACAGCATCTGTATGGGCGTACGGGAGAAAATGGACAGGGAGATGTCAACAGTGTGCTGTATCTTGCTGGTGGTGTTATGTTGGGTTGTGTTATTACAACAGCTCTGTTACCTAACGACATGATGGAGAGCAAGGACGAGAGGTCGTAAGAACTTGGTCCCTGGCATTGCGTATTTTCCGCTGAGTTTGAATTTTGTTCATAGAAAATATCATGTTCATAGAAAATATCTAATGGTCGTTGCCTTCATAAAATTATCCCGTCAATCAAAGGCACTCTCAGTACAGATTTCAGTTACTCGGGTTTCTGGCCAATTTGAAAACGCTCAAAGTTCTGTTATTCTATTGCATTTATGTACTTGATTGTATTTAATTCCAGTTTCCCTTTTAATCCTCGCTCTGGTAGAACTGAGGAAGCTTAAACAGCTTCTTAGCGTTATCCTTTCCAATCTTTCTCTTATCAACATCATTAATAGCCAGACCATCATACCATGTGCAAGCATCTGAGAAGTTCTCGAAAGGATAATCGATAGAGAACAGAATGCGATCAGCTCCAACCTCTCCAAGACAGAACTGGAGTGTTGATGTAGAGAAGTGTCCACTGGTAGTGATCCACAAGTTGCGGGCAAAGTATTCTCGGATCGTCAACTTGCAAGACAGACCAAGAGGCTTCTTAATATCCTCGAACCAATGGTTGATTCGCCACATGTCGAAAGGAATATGCTCGCCGAGATGGCCGAGAACGATCTGGAGCTTGGGATGTCTGTCAAAGACACCGTTGGTGACCATACCCAGAGCGTGAAGGCTGACACCTTGGGCGAAGCTCAGAGGAGGGCCAATGAGCCAGCTGCGCTTGGCCCAGAGCTTCTCGTGGATGGAGCCTGTGGGGTTGCGGGGGTGGAGATAGAAGGGGACGTCCAAGTCTGTAACTGTTGACCAGAAGACATCCCACTCAGGGCCGTCATAAAAGACCATGTCGTCTCCATCAGCACCAGCTCGTTGGGTGTCGTTGACAAGAGCACCCTTGAAGCCATACTTGGTAACAACTCTTCGGAGCTCCTCAGCAGCTTCCTTGGGGTCGTGCATAGAGAGAGTACTGAAGATGTTAGTCAAGTTCTCGAATATGTGACATATGACTTACGCAAAAGCACCGAGACGGTCAGGGTGAGCCTTGATGGCATCGGCGATATAATCGTTGACCTCAACAGCCAGAGCCTGAGCCTCCTTGGGATCCCAGACATCTTGCACACCAGGTGCAGTGTATGAAAGAATTGTGTAGCCAACACCATGCTCGTTCATGTACTTGATGCGCTGATCTGTGATATCGTTGATCTCGGCAGCGTGCTTATCAGGGTCGATGGCAAAGAGACCAGCCCACCATCGTGTTCGCTCCTTGTGACGGGGGAGAGCGAAAGCTTCCTCAAGAGCAACCTTGCCGAGCATGATGAGTGTGATTTGTGTGAAAGGGAGGAAGATGATGTGAGAGTGTGAATTGATGATGAGTATATTTTGTTATCTGGAGTTGAACATGGACATATATATTCAACTCGATAACTATAAACTGATACAATACCACCATAGAGACCGCATTACCCCATTCCGGATAATGCACCCGCCTACGTACAGTAAATTCCGTTGATTCCGTTTGGACGAGCGGATAATGCACCGTCAATGCTAAACCTTAAGAGGAACGGCATTTGCCCGCGGTCCGATCAGTCTGCGGGGTAAGATCGTCACTCACTGATTACAGTGGGAGCGCTCACTAAGGAAGATCCGAAGTCCACTATCGGAAGTCGGAAGCAGGGTCACGGAGCGACAACTTACTGAGATAAACTGCTACGCACAAGCTTTGAAGACACCGAATTTCAGAATCATCACAAGATCATCTAACGAAACGTCAAAATGGAACAGTCGTATTCTGTGCAGAGTCCCTCGGATCAGTCGGTTCAACCGCACGTTATCCAATTCCTCCAGGCCTTTTATGCCGTTTCCGACACTCCCGGGGAGACCGACAAGTATGTTGACATGTTTGCAACGGACGCGACGTTTGTCCTCGCATCAAAGAAGGCTTCAGGTCACGCTGGTAAGTCTCCCGTCAGGAATACAGGCATCAATTGACGATGTAGAAATCACCACTTTGAGACAAGGCATGTGGGAGGCTGTTGCGTCGCGGAAGCACACTCTCAACAAGGTGTACCCGTTTGGTGCTGGTTCAGACGAGGTCATGCTCCATGGTTCAGTGGCTTTGCAGCTGAAGAATGGCGGCTCGGCGGAGATTGAGTGGGCTGGGAGGGCCGAGCTGGAGAAGACGGCTGCGGACGGGAAGTATCGGCTCAAGTTTTACCAGGTGTATTTGGTGAGGACCTCGCTGCGGATAAGAGATGTGATGCTAACAATTGATAGGATACCGGAGCTGCCGCTGCATACAAGAAATAGATCCATAGATATAACATATTCCTCAATCATGATGGACAGTTAGTGCGAGTATTTGAGTGATGTGATGTCCTGGTAACCTGCTGAAGCAGGAATGTCGTATCAGAATCTGGATGTTGCAATGGGAAGCATCAAATCAGGACGTCTTCATCTCCTCAAATTGATCAAGTATATATCTGACCTGAAGAGCACTGTCCCTGGTACTTGTGCACAGTAGAATAACTCGGCGAGTTCGGCGACAAGAGGAGCATAATGTTGCGTGAGTATTCCTCGATTCGGGAGTCTGTCTTGGGAACGGATGAGGGAATGTGAATCTTGGTCCATGTGAAATAATTCGCTACTACTATGTCATCACTTGACCTGACCATTTTCTCGATATTGTACCAATTCAAGTAAAACGAGCCCGAGTTGAGCCTCCTGTTCAACGTCGGAGAAGACTAACATCTTGCTTGGCCTATTAAATTGTTCGATCACGATATCATAGTCTACGAGGTTAGCAATATCGACAGTGCCTTGGATTCAATGTCATTTATATATAGTGTCGAGTGATGCGAGAGAGCGTCAAAGAGATGAAGAGGTTGGGTAATGGCTCAAGAGGTCAGGGTGTCCCTTGGCAACCTGCACATAATCCTACGGAACAGATATGCAAACTAATGAACGGGTACCTGACATCAGACAGCCAGTCAGATTCTGGACTAGCCTGCTACTGTCAGTGCTAGACTTGAGATAGACTTGCAGATCACAGCCGTTACAAACCCCTGGATCTTGCCGGATACAGGAAGAGTCCAGACGCTTGGAGGCAAGGCTTTCCAGTGGCCCGGGACATCCACTAGCATGGTCCAAGGCTTGACCAGGGGTTCTTGACAGGTTCATAGTCCGGGGTAATGGCGTTAACTAGCTATAGCCTCGATGTTCCTGCAGTAGAGGTGGAGACACGAGGTGTAAGGAAATGAATGCAACAGGCTAATGAACCAATTTAACATTTTGAAAACCGACTATGACAAAGCTAAGATATAAAATGTCCCCAACTCCTCTTTTCCCATTTATGCACCGATAATGACACCGTTAGGTAGCTCAAGACCCAGAGGCAGACCGTTGAGGAAACCACCAGCGTACTTCTCTCCTTGTGCCTTTGCCAGCTTCTCCTCGATATCCTTGTACATATCATATGTGTTCATCTCCTCGATAGTGAGGACCTCCTTCTCGTTCTCAACCTTGTATGTTGAGATGTCCTTGTTTACAGAGAAGCCTGATACAGTTAGTACGAATCATGTTTATGGAGTATCGAGTGACTTACCAATTCGCTCGTTGATGTTGTAGGCAGCCTTGGCAGCAGCAGCTTGGACACGGGTAGCTCGGGGCAGGCGGACCTTGTCGTAGACAGACAGAGCCTGCTTGACATCACCGTTAAAGTATCGCTTACTGAACAAGATACCGAGAGCAGCAGCATCCTCAATAGCCATGCATGCACCCTGGGACTGATGGGGCATCATGGGGTGACCAGCATCTCCGAGAAGGCAGACGTTCTCCTTGGCGATGTAGGGATAAGGCTGGTGAACCCACAGACGCCAGGGCTGAATCTCCTTTCCGATGGCAAGATGTCCAAAGACTTGGCGGTCGAGCTCGGGATAAGGCTTGAGGAGATCCTCGGTGGGGAGATCCTCAGATCCCCAGGCCTGTGTAGTGTAGTCACCCTGCTCGCGGGGAAAGAAGCAGTAGTATGAGAGGAGCTTGCCACCGTTGCAAGGAGAGAGGACGATCTTGTCCCACTTTCCTTCTTGACCGCCCCAGTACTCAAGAGCACTGTTTTGTGAGTAGTCGACGAGACCAGCCTTGACGGCCTCTTCGGTTGTGACGTTACAGTGGAGACAGCTCTGGTCAGAGGGCTTCTTCTCGGGGTTGATGCCGAGGATCTTTCGAACAGCAGAGCCAATACCATCAGCACCAATGATAAGATCATGCTTGGCAGTGACACCATTCTCGAAAGTGATAGTGCCTGTGGGGAAGTCGATAGCGGAGCACTTGTGGTTGACCAGTAGCTTAGCAGGGGTGCCTTCACCCTCTCCCATAGCAGTGTCCTTAAGCATAGCGTGCATATATTGTCTGTGAAACATGTTGTACACGAAGCCCCATCGCTTCTCGTAGTCATCGAGATCGTAGACACTGACAGGCTCGCCGGTCTTCCAATCGCGGTTGATGAGCTTCTTGAGAACGACGGGGTCACCCTTGGCGACGTCGACGTCCCACTCGTGCAGCCAGCGAGTTCCGTTGGCGGCGCAGGATACTGAGGCGCCGACTTCACCGGCAAAGTCTGAGCGCTCGTAGATGGTGACGTCGTGGCCTGCGCGGCGGAGAGCGATGGCTACTGACATGCCGCCGATGCCACCGCCGATGACACCAACGTTGAGGCGCTTCCAGTTGGGCATGGTGGGGGCGTTGTCCTTGATCATTATGAAGGCGTGAAAATGTGTGAGATGGAGAGTTCGAGATGAGGTGAGATGAGGTGTTGAGATGAGTGATTGTAGGATGAGAAGAGATGTTATTGTATTGAATGAGTTGTTGATGATGAATTGAATCGATTTGAAGTCGAGCAACCATCACTATTTAGCTTCCTCTCGTCAAAACGTTATCTACCCCGGATCGCCAACCATTCAGAGTTCATACCCGCCCTGCAACCACTATCAACAACTTCAACCGCCTGCGGCTGTAATTTTCGGAAGTTCCGTATTCACGATAGGTTATCTAGAGATAGCGGAAGTCCCCAGCACGGAAGTGGTGCGATATCCGCTAGCGTCGGGTAATGCACTGCACCCGTTTTGCTGATAGCTTCCGCGTACAGCATTTGCGGTAAACTCAGTGCGGATCTGCGGATCGTGGATGGATATTTTCTGGGGTAGTCATTCGATCAATTGTACCGATGATTAGCGGAGGTTGGATGTGATGTGTCAGTGTCGGTATTATCACGACGGTTATGACGAACGGCGATGTTGAAGATGGTGATTGTTCATACAGGTTCATCAATTCGTACAGTTCTACAGACAGCTAACTCATGATAAAAATGGATAGGTATCCCATAACGACACATTCAACGTCTCCCAGTCCAAACTAAAGTCACCACCATCAGGCTGCTGAAACACCCAATCCTGCATCGTATCATCCATCATCTGACCGGTTTGAGCATCTGTAAATGGAAACATTGTATCAAGCATCTGCTGGGCAGATTGTGACCCTGCTGTCTCAGGCGGTGCATCCAGACTAAATAGCTTAGAGACATAGCGACTTCTTCCGCTAGATGCTTCGTTTGCTCGTCGCTTGTCAATTGCCCCGGATAAAGTTGTCAGGATGTCGAGATAATGCGCTGCTTGTGGACTTTGCGTTGCTAAATGTCTGAGGACATCTTTGGCGCCTTCGAATGCGCTACTGATGTCTGATTCCACAGGGTATTTGGCGAATATCTCTAGACCGAGTACTAGTCCTGATGCAAAGACGAGAGCTCTGTAGACGATCAGCACGTAGATCTTGTAGATATATAGGAAACTTACTTCATAATACACATGTTTCCCTGCAACAGTCCCGCGTTGAGGGCTTCGGAACATGTTTGCGACAGATACATGGCTGCATCGAGACATGCAGCGGCCAACTGAGTATGCGCTCCCTTCCCAAGACCCTTGGATGTAAGTGCCGAAACCAAAAACGGTCTTGAAACAAGCATGACAGCCAAATAATAAAGACACGACACGTAGACCTTGGCAATGGCTCCGTGTTGTTGCGTTACTGTTCCTGGACTAGGATCTGCCGAAGGTATCTTGACGGAAGCAGGAAGTTCGCGTTTCCAGCGTTCAATGTCTTGCAAGAACTGCTCGACAATCGCAGTCGTGACCTTTTTCTGATCATATAATGTGTCTGTAATATCGTTGATGATGGTGGAAACTCTGTTGGACGCCATCAAATGCTCGGTAATGCTATCGCCCTTCTGCGCGACGTCATCCAATTTACTACTGCTATTCGATCGGATCTGGGCAGAGGCGGATGGTCGGCCGAGAAGTGAATTAACAAGCTTATCAAGGATACACACGCTCATCCATACCCGCAACCTAACACATTAGCAATATCCGATCACTATAAAAGTCCAAACTTACTTTGCCTGATCCTCCGGTCCTGGTTTTGCAGCATAAGACTCTCGACTATGCAGCCCCAAAGCGAGAGCGGCTTTTGCAGCGACTCCGAGATACATAAACGCTGCGTTTCTCCTGCACTCGCCGAGCATGAAGAAGGCCATGAGGAGGAATGTGCGGACCATGTCTAGGTCTGGATCTTCGAGGAAACCAACGAAGGCTTGGCTGCGAGCGCGGCGGAAATATGCTTGGCCTATTGTTCGGGCGGCGGAGAGGGACTCGCATTGAGCGCCGATTGCGATTACTAGGTCGATTGAGGCTTGTTTAAGGGGCGAGAGATTGGGAGAGGGAGAGTAGCCTGTGTCGTCGTCTAGATTGAGGAGAGTCTCGAGTTCCGACGCGTCAAAGACGTGGATTAACGCTTCGGTCTGCTTTCATCAGCTTACATTCGAGAATTGTTGGTGTAGACATACCACTACGTAATAAGACCTCAAATATTGCTGTTTCTGCTCAGAACTTAATCTCATCGCACTCGTTTCATCATGTGTTGTAGCTGTCGGCGACTCAATTTCAAGCATCGTGTCGCTCTTCTCATTGTGAGAAAATGCCGATGGCCCAATTTGTTGGGATACCAAATTTCGCACAATCTGCAGAAACGAGATTGATGCTGCGCCTCCAATATAAACTAACAAATAAGCATCTCATCAGCAAATGTGACAGACTTTCATACCTCTTTCGCCTCGCGAGTTCAGCAGCATCCGTGGTGGATTCGACGCTTCAGTCTGGCTGTCCTTCTCATCGTCCTGCTGCGAATGCGACGGCGACAATGGTCTATACCCCTCATCCGTCTCCATCGGCTGACTGCTCTGATGCGAACCCGCGCTCATCTGCTCCGTCGTCACTGATCCCGCCGCCGCAGCCTTTGCAGCCTCAGCGCGAGCTCTCGTTCTCGACCCCCTCGGAGCATAGGTGATGAAGCACTGCGACTCAAGACCGCGACGAACACATTGCGTACAGGGCGCAGAGCCACTGCATCTCTTTTTGGTCTCGCGACACAGGTTGCAGGCTTCTGCTGCTCTTTGGCGTTGGTGCGCTGGAACTATTGGGCGAGGCATTGTGATTCTGTGGTGGTTTGGGGATGTTTGTGACGGGGACTGGGGGGCGTTCCGTAGAGATAAGGGCGATGAGAGGGCGTCCCACCGGCTTCCGATGGGGTTCCGTAGGTGATAAGCTTCACCCCCGTAGACTTGGTTTAGGCTACTGATAGTGCTGTTTGCGGGGTACAAGTGCTGTGTTTTCACTGGCCGGGGGGATGGTCGCCAACTGAAGAGCTTGACCGCGTTGAGATGGTGACAAGGGCTCGCTTGCTGAGATACCGAGAAGCTCGATTGAGTGGAGTCATGACTGGAGAGGACCCTTGAGTCTCTTGCTGGGTTCACCGCGCCAGTAGCTTATTTGATCCATTCAGCCTCATCGACGTCAAGCAATAGTGAGTCTTTTCCACGTGCTGGCTCCGTTTTCGCGCTTGAGGGCTCGTTCAACTGGGTCCATTTTTGACATCAGTCCTGGGCTTTACGTACCCTGGAGTCTCATAAGCGAACTTTTATTATTTATTACCTTGCAACAGATCAAGTTGACGTGGTGAATTGGCGATGTTACAATGAGAGTAATAGATAAGTTGTGCTTATACTACTGATCTTGTCCTTGGACTCAAGTCGAGGTACATCTGGGGACTTGATAATCTCAAGTTCGTAAGTCTTTTGTCACTGATAATGTCTAGGTAGGAGGAAAATGGCAGGATAGTTATTTGAAAAATAGAAAACAAGCTAACTCTTCCTCCTAGAAACTGTCTACAGTAACTTATGCGTTAAAGTCTTTCTTATTCAGTAACTATTATTAAAAGAAAAACACCAGATCAGTCTTATTAAATTCAGATAATGATTCCATTTAATTAATGACGTCAATATCGGAGCCTCGATTCTCACCGGGTTGACATAGCGTAGCCACTACATAAATAGAGTCTTATCTAAACACCAAGAAAACTCTGAATATCAGTTGTTCCCACTACAAAACAAGACCATTATCTGCTTCAATCACGACATGCGAGATAAGGCCGGGCATAAGGGCCGAATCCGGCCGATTCTCAGCAAGGTCCATCTTTTCAGCATCGGCTATGCCGGCATTGAACCGGAGATAGAATGTTCTTATCGATAAAGTGGGTCACTTCTGACTCTTGCGCATTAACAATTTCATCCCTCTTAATAAACCATCATCACCAAAAACACCAATCCGATAATGTCCGCCACCGATGATGGAGAACTTCCCGCCGTGTTTGAATCGGCCTCAGCTTACGACACGCACTCAGACAGGGACACTGACCGGATAAGATCGCCGCGTCGTGGCCTCAAGAGGATATCGGCAGCGTGCCAGAGGTGTCGCCGAAGAAAACAAAAAGTACGTGCTACCACATCTTCTCGGGTTCACGACGAAATAATGAACTGACTTTTTTGTGTGAAAGTGTGACGGCAGGCATCCCGTATGCGGGGCTTGTGCTGCTGCAAATGTGCCTTGTGTCCCCTCAGATCGTCTCGTTGTCAAGGTCGACAGGGAATGCGAGTGCGACCATCTGAGAGGCCAGGTAGAGCGCCTGAAAGACCGGGTGAATGAGCTGCAGACACAACTCGCCATGCAATCGAGGTTGCCCTCGGAGGCTCGGTCTCATGAGAGTCAGCATCTGCAGATAAGATCTGTCGCCGATCGCCAAGAACCCGATGGCTCGGTTGGGAGTTTGGAGAGGGGATATGTTGGACGTATGCTTCTGCCAACTTTTAGGGGATTGGGACCTAATGGCGCTTCCGAGACGGGGTTCATGACGGGGCCTTGGCAGTTGTGGCATGGGTTGTCAGCCAGTGAGACGCCTCCGACCGCCACGTCAAACACATTCTCGCTTCACCGAGACGGCCTCAGCCTGATTGAAGTATTCTTCGATCGTCGATGGCCGCAATACCCGGTCCTCCATCGCCCATCGTTCATGGAGCAGCATTATATACCATACTGCAACGGCCAAGTGAGGAGCAGATTGTCAGCGTTTGAAGTACACATGGTTCTCGCGATTGGAGCATCAGAAAAAGCACGCATTAGTTCAGATGCACCCGTTGCTCACGAGGTCTTCTTCGAGGCAGCTGTGCGTGATCTTGACGCGGTGCTTTCAGCTGATGACCTCGACTGCATACGCTGTCTTTCCCTGCTTTGCCTGTTCGGCAGCAACGAGCCGCAGTCGGTCAATTTGTGGTACACCGTTGGCATGGCGCTGAGGCTTGCAGTAGGTATCGACATGCATCGGGAGGAGAGCATGGCCAATAAGATGCTGCTGGATGCCGAGATGCGAAAACGGCTATTCTGGAGCTTGTACACCATGGATCGCAGTGTCTCAATCTCTCTCGGCAGACCATTGGGTATTCAAGACGCTGATATCACGGTACCCCTGCCATTGGTCCTCACCGATGAGCAAATTGCCGGACCTGCAGATCAAGCCATAGCGAATATCCTGCCCGACGTCAGAGACATGTCTGCATTTCGTCACATCGTCGAACTGCGTCAGATCAACGCGGGAATCTACTCAGCCCTCCACTCGGCAGGCGGCATAAACCTCGAAGGACGAAACCTCGACGCCATACGCCAACAGCACTACACCCGTCTCAACGCGTGGCTTCTGTCTGCCCCGAGATACCTTGCGCCACTTTCGATGTACCAAACGCCAGAGTGGTTCCAAATCGCCTATCACCAAGCCGTCATCAACCTCCACCGACCATCTCATGCATCGCCGGTGAGCAGCGCAGACGCTATTCGCTTATGCGCAGATTCATCCATAAGCCTCATTAGCTGCTACAATGCTCTATACGCGAAGAACAAGATAATTTACACTTTTGTGGCGCTCGACTCGTTGTTTATGGCTGCTGTTACGATGCTGTACTCCATCAGAGCAAGTTCCGTGGTCCGTCTCGAACTCACAAGAGAAGTCGTCGAGGCCAACATTGAAACCTGCGTGAGGCTCCTCTCCAAAATATCACACGGCAAAAAGGTTGGTGAGAGGAGTACCCAGATCATACGGAGATTGGGTAATGCAACGTTGGCAATTTTCGACAACACGTCACATGCCGAGGGCGAGATCGACACAGAGTTCATGTCATGGTTTGGAGTCAAAAGTCAGAATCCACCGCTTCGTCAGGAGTATCCTACGCCAAGCATTGACACAGCCTGGAACGATCTATTTGAGCATGGATACGACCTTAGCAGTTTTCAAAACGTGCACTTGCTGCTATAGGTCACAGCTGTAGTTGAAACTAATTTTAAGTTGTTTCTTTAACGGTTATGGATGGGTCGATTGCCAGGGATCCCTGGGTTACATTCTCTGATTAAGTTTTGAACTCCGCTGCATCCGGTAACGGCATTGACTTTGAGTCCGAGTTTACGAGAGTATGATGAGTAGAGTTGAAGCTTGCCTGGATGATGATGTTTATGTCAATCTAATCAGCTCCAAGCCTTATCCGAGGGTCGTTCATGTGATCATATGTTGACTTTGCTTATGAGATCTGGTTGATTTTGTTTCTGTTATCTTGCTGAGCTTGTTAATCTAATGTCAATGTTCACAGTGAAGAGGCAAGTGAAGTCAAGTATATAACCCCTGTATGTGTATTCAACCTCAAATTAAGGTCATCGAAGTAGATACAAACATCAAGACTGCCTATTGACATATGAAGTAGCTGGCATAGGCTTTCTCCATCAGATCCCTGACACCCTATGTGCCCCAATATCCAACAATCCAACTGGTTACTCCAAGGAGTAGGTCAAGTCGCCAACGCGTGTCAATTAGAGAACCTTGACACAGTTGAGGGCGTTGACGTTGACGAGAGCACCCTGAAAACAGTTAGTATCAGATCTTGTTCTCCCTTTTCTGGGCTACTTACAACTGCCAGAGGAGCATCAGATTGGCAGCAGTAGGAGGTGGTGGAGCAACCGGCGCCAAGGATCTGGACAAGACAGGCAATGCCGGTGCAGCAAACATTCTGGCTCTGAGCAGAGCAGGCGGGCTGGTTGTTGCCATTGTTACTGCCGCCAGTGCGAGGCTCGACCTCGTAGTTGCCGGGAGCGGGAGCAGCGATGGCAGCGGCGGCCATGGCGAGGACGGAGGCGATCTTGGTGAACTGCATTTTGAATGGAGTTGAGTTGAAAGAAGTTGGTTTTTGGGAGTGAATGAGAATGTTGAGGATGCTGTTGGAGATGCTGATGAGTGTTGATGAGGATTTTGAGTCCAAGAGGGAGGATGATGGTCTCTTTATACTCGACGGTTCACACTAAAAGTGCTGAGTTGCCTGATCAAGGGCCCGTCTCCCTGACTTTGCGAGATTACTCCCAAGCCATAATACTACGTGACGATATTCCGCATCACACATCTCAGCTGAGTCCAGTCCATGGACTTTGAGCAGCGGAACTCGGGGCGATCACTGCACCGGTCTGTGTCTGCTAGTGGGGCTCAACTCATCCTCCCTTGGTCTGTGATCTCCATCATCCACTCGGTACCTGGCCAGGACGAGGGAGAGACCCATGTTTCCCCTGCTCAGATCATGTTTCTTCACTCTTCGTCACGTCTAATTTCTGACAGGGATGGTTGCATTGTTTCAATATACTTTTTGCGTAACGGTACGACTCTAACTGCCGAGGTCCGCTAAGTATTTTAGAATTGTAGGGCGAGAGACTAGAGTCCGCTCGTAAATTTTCAGGCCAACGGATGGCCCCGGCATGTTTGGTTAGCGCCCGCACTCTGGGGATTCAGGGCATCTAAGTCCAATTTCAGCTAAGAATAGGACAGAACAGTTGTAGTGTTGGACGAGGAGCAGAATGAGCTCAGGAGAAATACATCGATGAGAAAACAACAAAATTACATCGTGACACTGCCTTGGCTGGCCGGACCTTTGCTCCGTGACCGAGACGTAGCATCGTCATGGATCCAGGCGCGGTTCCGTGTCTCCCGCGGCTAACTGCAGTGATTTGATCCACGATGTCCAACAGAAATACGCTGCATTACTCTCGAAAGCTGAAACCCTGAAAATGCACAGCATAAGACGTTGAATGTAGTGGATTGCCTGTGTGAGGCACAAGGGTCTCGCGGTAGCCACGTCGTCAACGACGACTAGAAGCACCCGCATCAAGCACCCTCATTTGCTCTGCCCTCCCGGTCCTTGGCTGAAAGCCAAAACGGGGCCGCAGCCCAATATGCAGCCACAACGAATGGGGAGAGGGGGGTTGCTTAACCCGCAGTAAACTTGGCATAATTGCTTCTTTTTTTTGGACCCGCAAACAATATTCTAGGCCGAGACAGCCACGACTACCACGCGTTCCTGACTGAACTGTCTCAGCTGCCTCTACTGGATCATGCAGCGATCGGCAAAAGGGCAAGTTTAGCCTGCAGAGTCTCACCGGCCAAAGTGAATGTCTTATTGCCGATAGCCCGGTAGGGAGGGCTGAGACCACGGTTTTAATTGGACCCAATTGCCGGAAGTCTCAGCCCGGTGGCTTGACGCCGATGATCAATGCTTTTCATGGGACGAAAAGACAAAAAGGGCAGAATTAGCTGCTGAGTGTTATGCGGAGAGAAACGCAAGGGCCAGGACGAGGGCACAGAGCGTTACATCTGGCGTCTGACTTTGGCACAGCGCCCTCAACTATTTTCTGCCTTTTCTTTTTCCTGCTGAAGATCGCTCCTCAACGCGGTAAAGCGCTCTCGTAACGCTTACAGGGAGAGGAACCCCAAACAGGCTCTGTTGGTCCAGAAGAGAAAGTGGATTGTATGCATGTGCCGCAGTAGTACCTCACTCTAGCCCCAAAATTACAAGACATTTCCATCAAAACGTTCACCACTAAATGTGGCAATACTGACATGTTACTTTTTTCCCCTGCCACGGGTAGTAGTCAAGGACCCGTTGGGATGTCTCAGAGGGGCAATGTTCATAAAGGGCTTGGTTTACGAAGGGGAATCGCTGAGGGAGGTGAAAACAAGAGTGATCTGCATTTTACATACTCTGATGAGAAGTTCCGTGTTTTTACGGAGTTTGTATTACCACTCTAAATGTCCACCAGCCTCACGATTTGTCAGTCAGGCCTGACTCGGTCTGATAGTCTGCATTTTGTTATCCCTACTGCTCGTTAACTGTCAAAGGGGCCCAATAGGGCAACAGCATCTGTTCAGCCACTTGTTCAACTATTTAATTCCTTGGAGATCACTACCTACATTATCGCTAAATGTTTCAGCTCCTCCAAGATCTGCAATATGCAGTATGGCTTTCATCGGCGTACAGAAATCGATATCAATCTTTGCCATAGTACAACGTCGTATTGACCGAAGTGATCGTCGATCGCCACGACCTTGAGGCTTTGGCTTGTGCGACGGCGTATCAGCAAGGCAAATTGGATCGGTGTGATGACACGGTGATACAGCAGTAGTTCTTTCCGAGATGGAAGGCCTTATTTTCAAGCCTCATATCATATCACCAACCTCAAAGATCGGAATCTTGTTTTTTGTTAGACACCTTCCGATTTGTAAAGGTCCCGTGACGGTGATAAAGACCATACATGAATCATGATTATGCATCGTGGCCTGATGCCTGGATTTTCTTGCCAAGATCATGCATTCTTTTTCAACCAGCCTTGAATCGTCTAGATTGTCACTGGAATTAACAAGGATGATGGCTGGCTGAGCTCGTATTGTAGATCTCGTAGTTGCATTGGCCTGATCGTTGATATGACTGGTTACCTTGAGAGGCACCGGAGTTCTTGCCGGTCAAAATAACATTACCAGAAAAGAGAAAAGAGACAAGAATTCTTGGTGGGCAAATGGAGGGAATGAAATACAAGGATCATGAATAAGATTAGTTGTCGATGGAGTAGTAGTAGTGGATATATGGGGACATGGAACTAATGCCAGGAACTTCATCGCGGCAACAAGATGGCTTTGAAGCTCTTCTAAGCGGACTGAGAAAGAAAAGTCATTAAGATTCTCGAAAGTACCATAAAACAATATGGCTCTACCCTAGGTTACCTGGTATAAAACTAGCCGTCCGGAGCATTTTTGCCTCCCTAACTATTAGCCGCCTGCAGATGTTCGTACGGCTCATCCAATTGCCGAATCTTTTTTTGCTTTTTCCAAGTGGTCTACAGCAATTATCCGCTGTCCCGACGGGAGTT
Source organism: Fusarium fracticaudum (assembly GCA_003353625.1). Classification (NCBI taxonomy): domain Eukaryota; kingdom Fungi; phylum Ascomycota; class Sordariomycetes; order Hypocreales; family Nectriaceae; genus Fusarium; species Fusarium fracticaudum. Next base: position 114,694 of record PDNT01000013.1, on the reverse strand, counting down.
CCCGTTGCTTTTCGCACTCCACACTCATTTCGCTTTATGGCCGCGTTGTAGACTACCCACATTGTACAATCCGCGAGATCCCGAAGTGGGACGAGCTCTGCGAACAATTGTCCATTGGCCTATAGTCCAAGCTGATAGAGAACGTACCCCAGGCACCGATGCTGAGCTACAATGGCCGGCCAAGGTCAAAGCAACTCACGATGAACTCAAGGGGAGCCCTGGAATCGTCGTGACTTGGATTGTATGGGCTGTCGGGGGGACTCATTGAAGTCCGCCGGGCTCACAGGAAACATATGCGGGCAGAGTAAACACTTTTGGGTGAATCTCTTTGCCACCTTGTCAAGGGCATCGGGTCTAAGAACAGACCGATATTCCACTTGCATGGCCCGGATTATACTGTAGCATCGTGAGAAGTTGGCATGGATCTTGAGTCTTTAGCATTAGGATGGACTCTCCCAAGGAACTACGATCATCTCAATGAGTAAGGCACTGAGGCCATCATTACTTGGATATAGTACTCAGAGTCCTTCGGAGAACAAACACTCAAACATCCCTCTAACTCATTTACCACTTTTTCACTATTCATCCAGCGGATCTTACTATTAAATCTTGCTCCGAAAGCCTGATAAAAGAAGAGTTGACTGTAAGGTCTATCCAAGATACAGCATTCACAAGAGCTCTTCTCTACTTACAGTAGGATTATCCTTCTTTCTTCCTAGTAATTCCATCTAGAGCTATGCTACAAATGCCAACAGCAAAGGAGGCAAAGGTAAAGAATAGTCTCTTGCAACAGAAAATCGAACAATAGTCCTATCAGAGAGCAAATAACACAGCTCTTGGCTTGCGCTGACAACGTACCACAGGAGTCACGCCTTTCTGGCGACCTTAGCTTTCATTCCGCCGTAATATAGAGCTAGAACATCTCGCAGTTTCGCCGTGAAAATATTCGGCCATCTCCATTTCATGTGCATACTGATCGGCATATTCCATTGTGAGGATCCCAAATGGTTCTATATCTGTCACATCTGTACTGTTGTCTCTGGCCCCACTTGCTGTATGAATTTCCAAGGAACTGTGGTTCGTATCATGGCTCACAGAACTCTCGACTGCAGTAGGCCCCGTAGATTCAAAATTTGGGCTGTATCGTGTAAAGTGATCTTCGTGCTCAGCAATAGGTGGAAGAGTTGGTGGTATCGCGGATTCCCTGATCGCGGGTTGTACTCGATCCCCAGGCGGCGAGTGTAAAGACCAAAAGGTTGGAAGGCTGCATGCTGTAACGGCCAATCCTTGTTCAATAGTAGACCATATCGCCAATTCTATAGCGGTCCCTATTGCAATAATGGTTAACTTGCTGATTGGAAACGAGAGAAAAGGTATAGGGCGTACAAAGAATGTCAGGACTTTTCAGCATTACCAGAGTCGGTAACCGCGCAATCACTGCTATAGAAGAGCTAGGAGAACATTAGCACAATAACCACGAGTCAATTGCGTGGAAAACTCACACACAACCCATAGACACAGCTGGTATAAGGAACAGCTTCTTCTTTGTGTCAAGCTGTAGTCTCCAAATTGTATAAGAAGATAGAGTTACAGTAACCAAGTCTAACATTATAGTCGCTACACTATACAGTATAGCAGCCATAACCAGTAGATCGATCTCAATGCATATACCAATCTGAGTCTTATCCCAGAAGGCTGAGATAGGGCTGCATTGAAATATGGTCATGAAAAACAGAAAGGTGCCGGAGAAAGTGGCTGCGGCAATTGCGAAGTAGATGATTATTTGGTGGCTGCTCACTGCTACAGTAAGCAAGAACCAGCATACTGTAACCCTAGCTGCTACTGTGGCGAGGTAGTAAAACAGGCAACAAAGCCAAAAATACTGCAATTAGTTATCAGAACAAGCCTGTGGATAATAAAAATAAATTAAATACAAACCTACCTTTATGGCATTAATGGCGTCATGTATCTCGACGTCTTGCAGGTGTTGTCCCAGCCCATATTTAACAGCTACGGTGGAGAAGCTTGCACTAAGAGCAAAGAAAGACTATTAACTGTTATAAAACATCAAGCAACGAACATCTGAGATATGACTTACAGTCCCAAGTATGATAAAATAATCATCAGCAGAGAATTTCTTAATAATGAATAACCGTACATAACACCGTATTAGTAGGAAGGTCAGTGAAATAAAGAAAAAGACGCCATTAATAATAATGAGAGTATGCCCTCGATTTTCCGTCCTTTTAATTACTACAAGGCCATACAACGCAAGGTGGGTAGTTAATAATATAACAGAGAGGTAGGAATATATATATCTGAGGGTAATCAGACCCTGAGACTGGGGGGCTTACCCGGCCTACTGTAATTATAAATAGTATCTTCATAGAGGGTTTCTTATACAAGCTAAGCACAAGCGGTGATGTGGATCTAGGAGGGAGTAAACGAAAAAATATTTTTTCAGCTTCAATGGAACGGCTGTCTCACTTAACAATGCAAGAGCAGCTGATCGGACATCCCCGATATTCTATCCTAGCCAATGGCGACATACAATTATTGTTATTCATAACTGTTAGAGCACAATAGAGTTACGAGATTTGTCCCCTGTCTAGAGTTGGCTTAGGTCAAGGGATGGAGGTCAAAGGGCGTAGCCATTTTTGAAATAGCCGTGAAGCTAATATAACGCTACTGCGTGGGCTTCTGACAGATCATTCAAGACTCTGACCACGATGACGCATTGGCCTTCAGTCTAAGCTCACTGAAACTTACCCTAGGTACCAATGTTGAGCTACAATAGACAGCTGACGTAGGAGCCAAGCTTACCTTAGGGGTAATGCCTGGAAGTTTGGTGATCTGGATTATATCGGACCGTCAGGCTTACAGGAAATACACTCGCGCATGGATGAATGCATTCAAGTCAAGTGCTTTACCCCCTTGTCAAAAGCATCCTCCATAAGTTGGGGATAAGACCTGTTTGGACAGCGGGTCAACAGAGTCTGGGAACAGACTGAGGCTCCACCGATACGGCCCGAGTCGTACTGTAACATCCTGAGAAGTTGATTCATATCTTCTTTGATATGCTACCGCCAATTTACTATCTTCTTCAATGCTCAGTCGCTCGTCTTATAATTTGGCAACTTTGAGTGTCTTCCAAGGCAGACCAAACCCGCTCACTAAAGCGATTTACCATCTCAAGCGGCTGAATGCAGGGTGATGTCACAAAAGACGTGGCGCATCGCCTTTCTTACCTGCCTTTTAGCTCTAGCATGCCTGCGACATGCATTGACCCCAAAGCATCTACTATTCCATAAATCATGGGATTTGCGAGTGCTCTTCGATGCTGGAATTTGGTACTTAAACCTTAGTTAAACCATGCCCAAAAGGGACATGATAATTAGGCGGCATTCATATCCAACGTTGCTATGCCTCCTCAGCCTACTGATCATGGCTTATTAGCTTACGGATTAGCCGACGCTTTAGCTTACGAAACGACACTCTCCGTTCCCGATCCTAGTCCCTCTTATCGTTACAGCCTTATCTAAACGATAGCGCCCGTGGGGAAACGCGTCGAACAACTCTCTTGGAGATGACACCACCTCAAAATGACTACCTAATATGGTGTGGCTGAGAGCTTGAATCGGCAGACAGAACTTGGTAGCTTGGTGAGAGAAGGATCAAGACGCGCAATCGGGGCTCAGGGTGATGCTAGTGCTTATTGTCTTCCAGATTCATTCAGTCGGCAAATTCAATCAATATCCCGCAGGGTAGATCCAAACCACTCGGCCAATTCCCAGGGTCGGGCTTTTTCCTTAAAGCCCGTCTCCGATATTGTCAGATTGCACCATGCCAAAAATAAAGAATTGAAGTAAGCTTAAATGTTTATTTTCATTATAAAGGGCTCTTCTTCGACTGCCACTTTCTTTATATCATGCCATTCATCTTCTCCATCATCAATCCAGACCCCGAACATCAAACATCAACATGAGAAAATATCTCCAAATTACGGCGTTGATTGTCACGACACTCGCCTCCGCGGCAGCTAGTCTGGTCATGATGCACTTTTCTTGTTATGCCACTGTGTGCCCCGAGGACTACTTCTCGTATGAGACACGTCTCCATATCATTATTTATTACTCCTTCCTATTACTCACTCTTGGTCTTCTTGCCCTTCGTTCATACAGTCCTGCTCTCCGGTCGTTTACCAATATTCGACCGCTGTCTGGCGTTCCTCTCATCGGTAATCGAGTTGTTCTTGGAGATACTTTCATGACCATATGGATACTGATCATGACTTTCGGACCGACCATATACTGGTTTCCAACCCACAGGGATTTCTGGGGACGCCGCATTGACGGCCTGAACTGGCTATCCGCCAAAATTCAGCTCACCATTACGGGTGTAACAGGACATTATGCGGACGTCCTTCTTGGCCTTCTGATCATACCTGTGTCGAGAAATAGCCTTGTTGGACAGGCATTCTCTGTACATCACGGGACATTACTTTTTGCGCATCGAGTTATCGCTTATCTGTTCTCAATTGCCGTCGCTGTGCACGGCATTACATATATTGTGAGCCTTCAACGTAACATTAATATTCTTTGGCAGTCACTAATGCGATCTAGGTTTATGCTACAGATGGTAGCAGCGAAGGGGACAAAGCCAAAGAAGAGGCTTTGGCAACAGGAAATCCAACAATGACCTTATCAGAGAGCAAGCAAAGAAGCTCCTTGTTTGTACAGACCACATACACTGGAATTGCCGCCTTTCTGCCTATCTTGGCTGTCCTCGTCACTTCGCTCCCGTATATTCGTCGCCAACACTACAACTTGTTTTACTATACCCACGTCATCTGTGGCATCATAATCTTTGTTGCGTCATGCATCCATGCCAGTACCGACTTTTATCTTCTTCTTCCTGGTCTGTTGTTGTGGGTAGGGGATTGGGTGAGGAGAGTATTCTTCGGCGAGACTAATGGATTGAGTACAAAGACCGTCGCTACAGTCGAGAATATAGGCAGTAGCTGGATCAGAATCTCGCTTCCTGCGAAGTTCTCTCCACAACAGATGACAGAGAAACCCGTACCGATCTGCGAACCCTTACTGTATTACTATCTCAATGCTCCAGCGGTCAGCAAATTCCAGATTCATGCCTTCACGGCTGCTGTTTCGACTTCCACTAGTCATGGACCCAAATTCCTGATACAACGAGCGAGTGGAAAGCCGCAGAAGAGACTTGACAAAGAATGGACTTGGAAGTTAGGCGCTTTGGTACCTAATACCCAAGACAGCCGAGACCTGGAAATTCGACTTGAGGGACCGTATCGTATCAACGATACCGACTACATCAATGCATCACACATATTGTGCATCGTTGGCGGGACAGGTGTTACGGGAGCTCTAAGTCTAGCACGTTGGTGGCTAGACGCTGGCTCTGCGAATGGCCGGTTCACCTTGATTTGGACTGTGCGTACCAGAGAGCCACTCGAGATCAAGGAGTGGACAGATCTCATGGATATGGCAGCTACCAACAGCAGTCTCGAAATTAGGTCCCATATAAGCTCTGAAGTCGGGCGTTTAGACACTGCTTTGATACTGAGGGAAGCTTTTAAAGTGCACAACGCCCTGGCTGACGATGGTCACGGAGACGGATGGGTGTACAGCGCAGGGCCTGACGCCCTGGTAAAGGCGACTGAGCGATCATGTATCGAGGTACGAAAGGATCTGAAGAGGAGCAGGAAGAGTGGCGATCGAAGGGCCTGGCCACTGAAAGACTTTTCCTGGTATATCGAAGCCTAGACTCTACGATCTTAACAAGATATCAGATGCAACTTACCTTACTCAGGACTATAGAGTAGGCCCATCATTCTAGTAGGAAAAATAGACGATATACACCGGCGATTCTGCGAGGATCCGCCCGGCGGCTTCATTTCAGTCGAGCGCCGCTATGATCAGCCTGGCAGCTCTGAGCTTGATTCTGTGCCTGGTCAGGTCGAAGTCAGATCCCGTATTGGAGCCAGTGATCGTGACTGCCCTGCCCTTGAAGGAAGCTGTTGAACGGGGAACCCTTCCTAGGATTTCGTTTATAGGTCTTTGTTATAGAACGACTCGCCATCTAAGCGGCCCCACGGGCTATTCTATCCTCCCGGCGGCATTTACAGTCCTTCTAAAGCTCAATCAAGCTCAATCTGAGGCGACAAGGTAAGAGAAGCCAACTCGTAAGCCCTGGAGTAATCTTCAACAAAGTTGCCAAGTGGAATAAATGCGCATGCACAGCACGAAACGCGTACAGAACAGATTGAGTTAGCTTCAAACGTCGGCAAATTAGGGTGTCGGCGGATCGGGGTTTACTAGTCCCCAGACCAGACCACAGAGCCCGCTTAGTCACCAGTACAAGATGTAAATGCTTGTGCAGATACGATCTCGAACAAAGTTCTAGACGAGTATATAAGATAACTGAGTAGACAGATGCGAGATTACCATAAGCTTTACTCCTTTAAATAACACATAAAGAAAGATCCCTTATAACAATCTTCCTTGTACCCTGCGGCCTAGCCAAGCTCTGCGATAGCCATGTCTCACTCGCCAGCCCTTCATCGATTCGTCGAGTTTATCAATTCAGCCGATGCCGCTATTGGCAACGAAGTCATCCACGAGTCAGCTGAATTCCACGTCCCTTTCGACAAAAAACCATTGAAGGGCGTCAGCGGGTATCTGGAAATGCTAGGCATGATGCGCACCGCCTTTCCAGATATTCGGTGGAACGTCGAGCAGATCATCACAGAAGGAGATACAGTGGTGCTGCGTTCCAAAACCCGCGGCACCCAGACCGGTCCTTTCATGGGATTCCCGCCCTCTGGGAAGAGCTTTGAGATAGTCGGAATGAACCTCTTTACGTTCTCGGAGGGGAAGATTATTAAAGAACGGGGGTTGCCTGATCTATTTGGGATCCTCGTGCAGATTGGAGCGGTTAAAATTCCTTTGTAGATGATGGGAAGAGTTGTGCAGGACTGACTTGTCAACGAGTTAAAGGGCTTGAGGGTGGATGGAATGTATCCTTGGTATACGCGTCGCTGCGAATGAAGCGTCATAGCCATGAAATAAACGGGATGTGACCAATAATAAAAGACCCTCCTTGTGAATTCACTATAAGCGGCAATGTTTACTAGCAAATGTGACTAGTGGTTCGTATGAAAAGTTGTAAGGCCTTATGCATAGCCCTGAACGTACGTAAAGAAACCAACAACAACTAGAGACAGCTCCGATTCCGTTGTACTGGAGCAGCCTATTACGGAATGGTGATAGTGTAGCACAAGAGCCGGTAGTTGTAGCTTACCTGGCCTAATTAAGGTTTGGCTATTTCGAGCACGGCGACTTGAGGCTAGAAGATGGACGAATGGGTTGCTCGTACGCCAACGCTTATAGACGTTGTCGAAGATGCAAGCAGGGAGCGATCAGTGCGCAAGCGCGTTATAACAAATTTGTGACATTAATTTAATGCTTGGAGTTGATATCTCCGCTTAGTAAGGTAGAGTGGAAACATGGTTGCGTAATTTCCTAAGCCAGCCTGGGGCAGTTGAGTCTCAGGCCCATGTTTATGTCGATCTTTTTCGGGCAACGGGTACAAGCAAACCCGAAAACCCATTGACGAGGCCTTTGCACTTCTACCATTATGTATATATATAATCATCTCATGTCGTTTAAAAATCAGCAGTAAAATCACCAGGAACTACACCTCAACAAATCATAACCATGGGATTCAGAGTCATCATCGTTGGTGGCAGTGTAGCTGGCCTGTCTGTCGCTAACATGCTTGAGCAATTTGACATAGACTATGTCCTTCTTGAAGCCTATCCTCAAATAGCCCCTCAAGTCGGTGCCAGCATCGGCATCCTGCCCAACGGCTTCCGCATTCTTGATCAGCTTGGATGTTTCGAGCCTATCCTCGATATTGCTGGGGATTGTCGCTACACTATTGGGGGCATGTATGGACCCGATGGTCTCCCACTTGCCGCGACTTCAACGACAAGCCTCTCGGTTCACTTTGAGAAAAGGTAGGAAAACGCACAACAAAGTTCTCGCAGCAAGGCTTTACTAACTGAGACCAGGGTCGGGTATCCCTCCATTTTCATCGATCGGCAGATGTTATTGCAGGTCCTGTACAAGAATCTGAAACATAAAGATCGAGTGTTGACTAAGAAGCGTGTTACTCGCGTGGAACTGGTCGAGGGTGGAGTCCAAGCTTACACCCAAGACGGCACTGTGTACGAGGGCGACATCATCGTGGGAGCAGATGGTATTCACAGTGACGTAAGAGACGAAATGTGGCGTCTCGGAAAGGAACAAAGTCCAGGATATTTCCCCAAGGACGAGAACTCTCGTACGTGTCACTATAATTTATTGTCTTCGTCTCTCACATCTTCTATAGGAGTTCCAGTCTCGACGAGGTGCATCTTTGGAATCTCGAAACGACCCTCTGCTCTGGGTTACCGAAGCCAACAGATGGTGGTTGGCGATGGCCACGCGTATCTAATTATAGCAGCACCAGGAGACCGAACGTACTGGTTTCTGTTTGATGGTCTCCCGGAGACAAAGCGCGGGAAGGACATTTCCAAATACACCAAGGCCGATGAAGAAGGACTAGTGAAAGAGCACCATGGCGATCATATCACCCGAGACGTAACTTTTGGTGAGCTGTATGACCGGAAGATCATGTCGACGCTAGTTCCACTTGAGGAGTATGTCTTCGATCGCTGGCATTACAAGCGTATCGTTACGATAGGAGATTCGGCTCACAAGGTATGTTAACTCACATGGAAGCTCTTCTATTACTAATATGATGCATAGATTGATCCGGCATCTGGCCAAGGCGGCAATGGAGCCATGGAGTCCGCAGCACTCCTCGTCAACGCCCTGGTTCGTCAACTGAAACTCAGCCCTGCAGGCCTTTCGGACTCTCAGATAGACACTGCACTATCAGAGGTCCACGCCCTCCGCTACGAGCGGGCTAAAAGTCTAGTCGAGCAAGCACATTCGCTCCAGATGATGATCAGCCAGCGTTTCCCATTCGCTCGCTTCATCTTCAAGCGTCTTGTGTCGCTCTTTGGCCCAGACGCCTTTATCGACATTGTCACCCCGATCTGCTGTGAAGCTACGAGGATTCAAGGCATTCCTGTCCCGAAACGACCCCACTTTGTTCCATTTGAGGACGAATTACCTGCGAAGCCCATCAAGGGCGGTCTAGCGAGGCGAGTCCCGTGGGCTCTGGCAACCGGCACTCTTGGGTTGTCGCTCTTTGCTGCGCTCAAGAACAAGGACTTTGGGTCCGGAACGGGAGTTCTCTACAACGTCCTCCAGCAATGGGGTGCTGGAGGCCTTTTGGGAAAGATAGTTGGGCAGACCTCGACGGTGGGCCTAATCAACTTGGTCCCTGTTCTCTCAGGCTGGCTCATCGAGGGCTCTCGGCGCGGAAACTCACTAAACCCATTGTCATGGTTTGTTCTATGATTATAATATCTCTGCACAGTCACTAACATAAAACAGGACAACAGTCTACTCCCTCATATACTCACTCATTGGTCCGAGCTCAGTGCTACCGTTCTTCTGTCTGTCGTCTGTCCTCTTCTCAACCAAGTCCACCATCCACAGACCTGTTGACCCCAAGATGGCCAAGTCCGTCGTTCCAGGTGTTCTCTTAGGCTACGTGGCACCAACGGTGGCAGCCCTGTTGCCGATCAGAGATGTCAAACTCAGGCACTATGCCGGGACAGTGTGGCAGGCATACCCTTTGCTTTGTGCTTTTTTTACTAGTGGACTTGCTGCTATCCGTTCCAAGACGACCAACAATGGAAAACAGGAAGCCGACACGAAGGTTGAAGACAGGTCCATCAACTATGCTCCCCCATCCGAGCTTCAAGTGTATACAAATGAGGATGTAACGCCCCTAAAGTTCTCCCATGGCATCGCTCTTGCTCTCTGTTTGGCTGCCCCCATCGTTGCTAAAACTGTATTAACCACCGACTGGACGTTGTCGGCCATATCGCAAGTGGCCCCTTTCGATTCAAATACAGGGACAATTAGCGCCGCGTCGGCCCTGGCCTACTCTCTGTACGCTGTCTGGGAACTACGCTCACTCGGCTTTGTGAGGACAAAGCAGGCTGTACTGGGAGGCTTAACCTCACTTGGTGTTCTTGGACTGGCTGGACCTGGCGCGACGATTGCGGGCGTTGATTACTGGCGTGAGCATGTCATCTCCAGCTTGAGTCCTGACACAGGGCTACAATAAGTTTTTGAAAACTTGGATTGTATGCAGAGGATCTAAGATTTGCTCAGGATCTGTTTCCTTATTTCGAACCATCGTTTCATCTTTTCCTTTCTAGAAACCTCTCCATAAAATGGAAACATAACTCTAATCATTTTGGGTTAGAAGCCATTGCGACACTGGATGTAGATAGTTGCAGCCTCTGCTTTAGGGGATGAACTATAGCTAGTCTTTTTCTGCAAAGGATTCGCAATTGAAGTAAACTCATAGATGCCAAGACTTATATCCTCCACCACCAGACTATAGCGAATAGATTTTAAGGTCTGCTATCGCGGCCCCTATTGCTCATTTAGGCTTCTCTACCTCGGTATTCCTGTTACGTTTTCAAGCTCTCAATACCAGCACCTCAAGGGTAGATAAGTGTTAAGGGCGCTTAGCTGCAGACAAACCATCATTGGACCAACAAGAGGCCTGTCAAGGTGGGATTATGGAGCCTGCGTATTCAGCTGAACAAGAACCAACAGGAAAAACAAAGTGACAACAGAGCTTGAGCGCTTACATTCTACCTGTTGAGAGAGGGGTAGCAGATCCCACTTTAGACGCCGGCATCCTGACTTAGCCTCTATATTTTAATTGGTGTGCTCAGCGGTTGTTCAAAGCGCTTAACGTGTCTCAGTCATAGCGCTTTGACGTGGTTGGAATGATAAAGGTACTACATTTTCCCACGCAACGGTTATCAGATTATAATAATCTCTCTTATACACCTCAAATTCACTCACTCACTACCTCACTACGTGACGTCGCCGCCAGCAGAATCTACAATGAGGTAAGCCTCTTTATAGTACACAATATTTCATCTGACTAGTAATTCTTAACAATATATAGCTTTTCTTTTGGCTCTATCCCTATCCAGAAGAGTATGGCTTTGAGTAATATCCCTCTAGATGGCGTATATTAATGGACAATAAAAGGCACTAACAACCCAAAACCTGGTACATGGGACAAGCCAGTACCTACCGACCCCGTACAAGATCGGATACGCGATGAGCTGTGTGAATCTAAAACGATTTCTTTTCACCCGGATTATAGAAGTTTTAGCCTCGAGGAACATAGGCTCGAGGACTATAAGCATGGCAAGGGGCGTAATGCTTCAGAAACTGTCAATACGAATGCTCAGAGCTTTTTCACGCCCGATTCGAGACTGTTAATTAAGAAGACATTAGTTGAGAAAGGGAAAATGCAACTGTATGTCCACTATTACACGAACTGAGACAGGGCTGATGCAAACAGACTTCAAGGGAACGGAGTGGAGATGCAAGTCGGAACAAAACCAGTATTGTGGAACGGGGATGAAGCAAACTCATTTAAGACATGGTGTCTTCCCATAAATTTGGTCTCGTATTACTCGCCTTACCTAAAAGAGACCTGCGCCTCCAGTCTTCAGGAATCCAATAAGCGAATTAGGCTTTATAACTATTCACCTGATGTGTTTGGCCTTTTTGTGGAGTGGATGTACTATGGAAGCTATGAGTCCTCTTCGTCAGTATCGATTGAAAATGCCGATGCGAAAGGTTGGGTTCTTGGTGATAAGCTTCGATCTGTGGAGTTCAAAAACTATACAATGCGTCGTCTTCATGAACAGCACACAAGACCAATTTTCGGACGGCCTATGACCTGCGATGATGTGCAGTACGTATGGAGTAACACTTCACCCGGCTCCAAGTTGAGAAACTTCTACATGCACTTTATCGTGGAACACTTTGGCAGTCCAGCGAAATTGCTCGGTTCATCGACAGATTGGGATACACTCCTTCAAACCCAGCCAGAAATTCGAATTCTGTTGTTAGACAAGTTCAGGAAGAGCATATTTTCGCCGACCCGTGTGGAAAGTATTGATGAATACTTAGAGCCTAATAACCTTTCTTTGATCTTTCCTTCGGAGGAGAAGAGCGAGCCGATTCAATCGACAACCAGCTCAAAGACGTTAAAAGCACCGATTTTCAACTTCGGTGCGAAACCTGGTGAAAAGGTAAGTTATGAGCAGAGAAGAAAAAAAGATAAAGAGAGAGGTTGGGTTATATCAGGACCCTTGACTTCCGATGAAAGGCAAAAGTAAATTTGAAAGAAGGGTGAAGCTAACGCATTATCAGGGAAATAGTCCCCAGCAGAGAGAGCCTTTCCAATTGACGTTTAGGACAAAGAATTATGAAGGAGCTGCACTCAAATTTGGATGGAAACTTGAAGAAATTGTAAGTCATGGGCGGAGCTTCAGCATATACTGATCACAGGCGAAGTGTTAAACTGGCACTCTTGAATCATCTCACAGGATAATTCAAGGAATTAAAAAGAGACTTAAACTAACAGATCATCAGACAGACAATCCTTCAACACCTAGCATCAAAGCCATTCAGCCAAAACAAGACTCGCCCTCGAAGCTCAATGCCAACGCCCTTGTGGGACACGCGAATCAATGCAGTACGAGTGTTAGCAAGTCAGATAACGGTAATGAATCTCCTGAAATGAGAAAGGGGAAAGAGCCTGCTAAAGGTGAAGTGAACGATAAAAAGGGATCGGGACTGGGTGAGGCTAGCTGATTAGATTGCTGAACAGAGAAATGCAATGCCGCAGGGAGGAGGTACTATAAGTGCCGAGGGCTTGATTCAACGCGAGAGCCGTGGAAGTCAAAGGGAACAGAAAATCCATTGACAAAACTGTTTGTGAGCTATATGTGCTGTTTTTTGCAGTTGAGTTCTGTGGTTGAAAGAGTACAATCCTTGATACAGAATCTAGTCCCTTTACTGATATACCTTATCTACAAACGCCCGTTATGAAGAACTGTATGTGTTGGCAGCATTGTCAATTGAGTACCTAGGGGTTCGACTTTCGCCGCATGGGAACACACGGCACAGGAGCTAATATCAGCAACGATGGCCCAACGATAGACGCAGCCACAGTCTACCGCATGTACAAAATGCACAGGAATAAATTTACTGGAACGGATACGGCGACAATTCTACAAACTGCAGGAGACACTACATTCTTGGTCGTCAAATGCCAGGTGTTCGCAAGGTCTGTCTCTGCCCGCGCTCAAGCAAATGGGAATCTTCTGTGAAGGTGTCACCCGAATGTTGCGAAGTCTAGATGGCCGGGAGTAAGAAGAGCTTGAGACGAACCTTAGGTGCCTAGTCTAAGGTATCCTAAGTCTATACTAAGCTATGCTAAATTTACCTTAGTTTTATCATCCCTTAGGATAGAGGTCCTGCGTTTCTTGACGCCCGTTGGATAATTGCTGTCGATAAGGTTGAACTTTGGGTTGAAAAGTCATGGTCGGATCTGACATAACGTTTAAGTTTTGTATGGTAATTTGTATGGGATCAAAAGAACACCGTGTCCTGTTATTCTGATGACAGTATGCGATGACGACGGTGGTGAGGATGATGCTTAAGGAGATTTAATCACGGGAAGAAGGAATGTCTCGAATCTTGAAATGTTTTCCCGCAGTACTGTCAAGGTGCATGTGATATTCCTTCAATGATTCTCAAAGCATGTTGGGAAATTATACTTCCGTACATGAGAAGGTATCGACTGGAAACTCAGAACGATAATGCCCGTTTCTATTGGTCAGATTCAACTACCCACGACGTCAAGGTTTTGCTTGCAAAAGGCTGTACTAAGTTCTGTCTGCTGATTTAAGCTCTTAGCCACCAGTCTCAACTGCATACAACACATCTAGGGCTGTACATGATCCACAGCGTGGCAAGTTCTGAAAGCTTAATATCTGAGTATATAAGTATTCCAATTCTTCCCCCCATCTCCATCCTCAATCATCCTTTTCTCAACATCGCCCATCATGGCCGGGTTTCATGATCTACCCGTCGAGCTCGGAGTTGCGATTATGAAATATGTCGATACCCCACAGGATATTTCCGCCATGATTCGCGCCGACCCTTGGCTGTTACACTGTTTTCACGACAACAGGAAGCACGTGATGACGCCGCATACGACCAAGATTATGGAAGTTTGTGGAGGTCATGTCTCAACTGCCTACTTACTCGCAGCTCGACTCCGCCATGCTAAGAAAGATCCCGCATTCAATGATACTAGGCCACAGCATCGCGAACAAATCATCAGCCCGATTCTGCAGTCTTGTATCCGCAGCCACAATGCCCATCACCATGTGTCTCACCAGGCTTCACTCGCAACCATCTGCGAACTTTCAACTCTTGCCATTGATGTTGGATGGCTAACAACAAGCTATATCTTCCAGGCTCTGAAACAAATATTTGGATATTATTTACAGCCAGGGGATTGGCCTGGAGCCTCCCCCGAGGAGCGCCAGAGGTTCATCAACGCAGCCTGTCGTTTCGAGGGCTATGTCCAAGCTTTCTTTCACATGGAGAAGCCGTTATTTCCGAGGGATGAGAGCATTCGTCGACTCCTATTTTCGCCGCGTCTATGTGGTTCAGAGCCAAGAAACGGGTTTGACGAGAGACTAAGATTCTATTCAGTTGCCTATTATATCTACGATCAGCATTGCACCATGATGAAGAACATAAACCGCCATCTGAGTGCAAGCACGAAGGCCATTAATGGCAAGGACCAGGATAACGCTGAAGTGGCGGATGACCGACAAAAGCGGCGACTACAAAATTGCGAACAGATCGAGGTGAACAAATATGTGCACTACCTCACGTCAGAAGGGCTAGGCATGCTTCTATATCTCCAGAGTATGGCCCTTGAAGATCAGTCACACTTTGTGCTATCGAGCTTTGAGAGTATCTTGGACAGTCCACAACCCAATGTTCTCATGGTTCCTGGTATTGATCTCTATGAGATTGGAACGGTAGAGAAACATAGATGGAGTCCATGGGTAGATTGTGAGGACGTTTTTGAAATAAGGCCTGAGCAATGGAAAGCGGCAGAATCTTTCTGGGTTATTGGGGGGCGTCATTATAGGTCTATGGGGTAGTAGCTTTAATATATCTGGAAGTATGACCATAGAAAGACGCGTAACAAGCCTCGACTCCCGGAATCTTTGAAGACTATAAGATTAGTTCGATCCAACCACTGGGGCTGTTTGCTACAATAAAAGCCTTCAACCTCGTCTCCTAACCGGTGCCTTCAGTAGTACATGCGACAAGCCGTAACTCCTTGGATCCTTACAATTTCAACAGTAAGTAACTCTCTTATCAAGCCCTTCTGCTTAGTAGACTCCCGCGCATATCCCCTTTAAATCTGCACCTTGTAAAATGAACAAAAGTTGCCGCGAAACTGGCCTAGGCATGGGTAATTGAAACACCTCATGTCACTACCGGCTCCACTAGGCTTGAAAATGTATTCGAAGCCGCAGTAGTCGCATTCCCATGCATACTCCCAACCGGAGCCCTTCAGTGACTTTCGAGGTGAATCGCTGTTTCTAGCTGTACAAGGAGGTTTCACTTGGACATTTGCCTCCAGAAGCTTTGTAGGTAGAGATCCCATCAAGATATCGTCCTCCTCGTTTCCCTCAAAAGTGGTATAGTCTGGCAATCCGGTCGGTGTTACCAATCTGGATTCCTGTATCTGCGTGACATCCTTGCTAGATTGAAAATCTTCAATCTCTAGCGAGGGTGAGACATGCAGTGGTACGTTAAAGTCAAAGTCAAACTCCTTGTCTTTTGGTGTCATTGGTATCGAATCAACGCCACTGCCTGTCGAAACCTTCTCCGTATCCATATCCTTCGAGTCCTCCTCTGACAATGCTTGAAAACCGCTAAAAAGCTGTTCCATTAACTGTTGAACAGACTTTCCTTTCTCGCTGGAAAGGCCCAGACTTCTCAATATCCCTGGGACAACTCGACTGCTTCCCTGCTTACATACTGCAATCATGCTTCCAACAATTTCTTCCTTAGAGTTACCGAGATAAGGCCCTTCCCTTGAAAATACCCCATTAAACAGCGTTCTCCAAATCTCGTGCCATTGTCCTTCTGGTGACAGTCTTCTATCTAAGCGGAGCTTGAGAACCTTCTGTGTTCTTGGATTTACGCCCCTCGTGTTATCTGAATTTTCCCGTTTGATATAATGGCGCCGAGATAGATGTTGCTTGACATCTTGAATGCGATACAGCTTACGGCTCAAGCATTCGATGTGGCGAACTGGATCGAGCCGGAAATAAGGGCAAGCGAAGGCTTTTCTTAATTCAATGTCCTCCACACTGGAATCATCACTCTCAATCATTGACGGGTAAGGGCTCCCATCCTCATTGCCGATGTACGTCTCAGTGGGACCCAGAGGTATCGACTGTTCTCTTGAGGACGGTAGATCCTCTTCAACGGACTGTAGTGGTTCGAAATGGTCGCCTGCTTCGTGGTCAGTGGACAGATTGATATACAACAGTGAGTTGTCTCACCTATTCCGTATGTCAACAGCAAAGCAGAAGAAGGTCCGATCACCTTTCTACTAGATAAACGGTCTGGTGAATCCTTTCCACAATATCTGTAGGTAGTTGATGCATCGAACAACGCGATATCTTCAGTTTCATCAATAGATCCCTGATTTGATGAAGCATTCTTATTCGAAAGCATATCGAGAGAGCAGTATTGTGGTTGCGTTTCGGCATAAAGGTTATTGGATGTTTCTTTCCTATGGCCTACGATTTGGGTAAAGTGGAGTGCTTCTGCGAAGCTGAGTGTCTGTGAACTTGTGTTGTGCGTTGGGCATTGTGATATGGGCGTTAAGAGACCTGATTCAAATTCCGAGTCAAATGAAGAGGCCATGGAATGTTGTCCTGTAAAGAGTTCTGAGTTCGCTACCGAGGGTGCAAAAGACCTCTCGATATCTGACCCCTCGCCCCCCTCGAGTGGCTGGGTTAGCTGGAGCCATGGACAAGAGTTCTGGCCTGCCATGAACTCTAGCCCAGTCGAGTCGACGATTATTCCTGCGAACAGGAGTGTAGTGAAAGACAACTGGCGTATTGATGCGGATTCCTTCATAGTTCGGTAAAGCATTCTCACAAAGCCTTTGACTCCATCAGGCTCACCCAGAATATCACGAACAGAAAGCTCAATCAGGCCGATGCTGTACTAAGCATGGGATGCATGATGAAAATATGGATAAACATAAGTGACGTCCTTCAGTGTTTGGGGTCCGCTTACCGACAGTTTGCATCAATGGAGAGGGGTTTCAGCGCCGGAGGGAGTGGCTTTAGCGTTATCACATTGCAGGTCGCTGTAATGTGCAAGTATTTTCAGGATTTAGCGAAACTCATACTGAATTATGCTACATATGCATAAACCTACATAAATCTACCTAAGGATATGTGTAAATCAAGATTGATGCCCTGTAAGTCAAGGGGATACTGCTAGTGTACGTATCGACTGTAAGAACTTCACACAATTGTGTTTAGAAAATCACCTGCTACAATGGCAAATGGTGCATGGGTACAGCTTGGCCTCGTTGTACAGAGCCTCTTAGAAAAGAATTGCTTCATGACAACCTCTTGCGCTCTAGTCCATGATAGACCTTCTCGGAAGCCTCCCTCGATGCAAGGCCGATTGGCCAATCGCATGTCTTGTGGCGTCAATATGGACACAAATGTGTTGCTCCGACCCTCCTTCACACAACTGTGTTGAAGCCGCTACTGCAACTTTCTCGGATATAGCCAATTGTAAGCAGTATAATATTCACCCCTCCTCCACCATCACAGCAGACACGTCGCTCTGCGTTGACACAGCTGAAAGACTGCTGAAATTGAAGAATAATTACTGCTGTTCTAGATTTTATTTCGGGTGCCTTGGCCGCCTTATTACCAACACAACGGTGTGAGGAGATATTGGTCAATTGGCTGGATGTTTGACAAATGAATCTTTTTTTCAATTATGATAGCTTCAACTCTTTAATCTCATTGCTAAACAGAGTTTCACAACAATAACAATTCCGTGTTTGAGCAACCTTGTCTTTCGCATTGTTTTGTTCACAGCCTTGTTTTGACAATGAGCACTATTACCCTCTCACCAAGTGGGCTCCAGATCCACCAAGAATACGGTGTTGGTCTCACGCTTCAGAATTCGACTTACTATTCAATTGCACCGAAACAGAAAAAGCTGCCATTAAAGCTACAGATCGTTATCCAGCAGCTCATTTTTATAAGTCTTCTTGTCGATTTTTATAAGTCAGAGGGACCAAGCAAGAATAAAAACCAACAGTTGGGTACCAATGTTCAAGACAAAGCTTTACCCTTGCCGTCCACAGGCGAGATTAGTGCGGCTACCCGATACCATGACCCTGGAGCCAATAGCGCCCCCAGTGTCGTGCTACTGTTCTCGGGGAAGCGCAGACACCGCCAGTGGTGGATTCTTTACTGTCCAACACAGGAATCGTATGGGTCTGAAGCGCCGAGCATCGGTGATAAGCGGGCCGGCTCGCCAGGCTCTGGGAATCAATCTGGCCGAAAGAAAAAGGGATCTGGCCGCGAGAACAACGACCGGAGCAGTGGCAAGGGAGGCAAGGGAAACGGACAAAGTCCAGGCGAAAACAAAAGAGGCTTTGGCCCCCACCAGCCTTTTACCAAGAAGCTTGCATGTCTATTCTTCAAGCTTGATCCCCGCAAATACCAATGCTGCGCTGGATACAAAATAACCGAGTGGGATCGTCTCTTGCAACATCTCAAACGGCGGCACCTCATTAAGAGAGATCATTGTCCCAAATGCCGGGAAGAATTTTGCGGCGAGTTTGCTGAAGCTGAAAAAAACGAGCATGTCCGCCGAGATACTTGTGCAGAGAAAACTGCTCTAGACACCGGACTTCTTCTTCAAGGTGAGTATGAGGACCTTGCTGGCCTACATGGTACTCATAGAGAGAAATGGTACCAAGCATGGGAGAAGCTGTTTGGAGAACAGACAGCTCCCTATTCGCCGTTTTTCGAAACTGCGGAGTCTATGCTGGAAATGCAGCACAGCACTATGGAGAGAGAACTGCCGACTATTTTACAGTCGTTCCTTCGCGATGCATTGGCTAGACCGGAACGTAATCCTGCCTCTGCCACTATCAGCGAGATACTGAGGCTGTTACTGAACCCGACTCCTAGCTCCATTCCACTTATACAGGAAGAGCCCCAGGCTGTGTTAGCGCCTTCGGTCACGACACAAATACCTTTGGTTAAAGACATGCCATCGAGCTATGATCCAGACCCTTGGCCGAATCCCATGGAGCCCTTTAGGCCCAGTACTAGCGATTCGTATGATCAACCAGATCTTTCAACCGTGGAAAGTGGATTTCTTACATCACAGGACGTATCGGGTGTACTACTTTGGTCCCGGCCCTTGCAAGAACCTCCTGTGTCCCCTGACAACGATGAAATCTTTGGCCAGTTAACGAATTGCCTAGATGACGGAGAGTATTTTGATTTCGGAGAGCTTGACAACAGTGGACATATTTAAGAATGGAGAAAATTGGTGATGTAGGCTATCACTGTTTTATGGATTTTTGTAATTTCGGGTTCTTATAGCTGAATGCCTGAACGTTGGGTATTCTGCACATATGATTAAGTCACAATGATAATTTTGGGTCTTATTATAATCGAGATCTAGTATGACACATCCATTGAAATACATCCTGCAAGTAATCGATTTTGAGGATAATGAGGCCTGAAATTACTGCCTTATTGGGGAGCGATGTGACCAATGCGCCCAATGCTGCCCAAAACAATAGTGCACCAGCTGAATGTGAAGAACAGAGACCTTTCAGCCATCACATACTGCCCATTGACCCAGAAAAGTGACAGCAAAACAAGCATATCACGATAAGCATGAGATTATCAGGCTCTGTTAGTGCAAGGATGTCGAGTTGGTGGCTGATCTGACGCACTTGTATCTGTTGCCCGAGACCCCAGTAAAATTCCAGGTGAGGCTCTGCTTGTCAAATGGGAGAAAGAACTGCGCCGCTTTCATTCGCTGCCGCTAGGCCCTAGCGGCTCTACCCTCCTACACAACTGTGAGATTTGAAATGTCTGCCATGATGCGGCTCAAGGCGGGGGCCATTTTGTGAGGCTTAATATATAAGAGGATGTCCATTAAGGCACCATTTCACATCGTAATAAGAATTGAGCCTCATTCATCTTCCAATCATAGTGCACTGAGTTTTCAGTTGTCACATATATTTCATGTCAATTCACACTGTCTAGGACAATTGATAGTCGTCATGGGCATTATTCGTCTTCGCCCGCGACGAGCTGCATTGACGCAGACGCTTCCACTAAGACCTTTACAGCCTTCCACGCACAATACAAATGGAGTGAGAACATCTCGGACTCAGCGATCCCGACATGGCTTTGGGGAATGCGGCGTTAGGTACAGAGAAAATAGCTACGACAGCGCCAGTGAAAGCTCAGGTGACGAATCCTGTTGCGAGGACAAGTCTACGCAATGCATGAATAATACATTGCTTAATGACCCCAGGATCCGAATTGCGACACAGCATTTACTACCAGTGGTTCGTGCACAGCTTGACGAAATCCTCTCGCAGGAGTTATACACCGAGCCACAGCACCACGAACAGACGCAACAAGCGCGCAAGGATGAATGCGATTGGGTGATTTCAACGACATACCCTCTAAGATGCTATCGCGAGTTCCGAGGGAGAAACGATTCCTTTGTTGTTATACCACCAGGAGGAGGTCACTCTCACTACCAATGTCCGTTTTACGCTTCGAACCCAAAGAAATATCCTGCCTGTCTGATTGACCACGAACTCCTCTCCATTGAGAGCGTGAAGAGACATGTGGAACGGCACCACGCGAAGCCGCCCTACTGCCCAAGATGCTCAAAGACTTTTGACAGCGTATCAAAATGCGACAGGCATATCCTGGAGAAAAGATGCAGAACTGAGTTTCTAAAGATACCAGACGGTATCAATGTCTACCAGAGGGGTAGACTCTTTACGAAAGATAATCCCCAACTATCTGACAAACGACGTTGGGAGCGTATATACAAGACGATCTTTCCAGGGGCTGAAAGTTGTCCCTCGCCGTATTTGGACAGTGGAGTTGGACTGGTTGTGTCGATGGCGCGAGACTTTTGGAGAATGCAGGGAGCAGAGTTGATATCAGAGTTTTTGGCAGGTCAGAATTGGCTGCCTTTCGGCCAAGGAGATGCTCATACCGTCCTGTATGAGCTGGTGAAGTTTGACCTCATCGCGCAACTCATGGAGGAAGCCTGAGGTGTTTCTTTTGGTATTATGCGATATATTGATAAGTTCTTATTTACGAAATGAGAGTATTGTGCAAGGCACCAACATTACTTGCATGCATGAATTTATTTTCTTAAACCAGAAATAATAAGTGACAAGCACTAATCAGGGCCTACCATGATTCAAGATGACTCACTCCCGTGAATTTCCTCTTCCGTCATAGACCAGGGCCTGCACTCTGCGCTAGCTCCACGCCATGGCATGCCTCACCACTGTATTTCGGAAAAGAGGCAGCGCCGAACCAATAGGACTGCCAGCATAACCAAGACGACATCATCACTGTATCCTAGCGCGAAATTTTATTCCTGGTGAGGACTCACAGAGATCTGTACTATAGAGGTTCCACTTCCAGACCATTTCAGATGACATTCACGTCAGCGCAGGGCAAACGTCTCATTGACTTAAATATAGAATAACAGGTGTTGAGATTTCTGCTGTACTTCTCATTCATCCCCCCCCTCAACAATTCTAATCGTAATCCATGGCTTTCCTTTCCTCTCCGTTGGGCCTTGGTGTCTCAATACTCGTCATCCTTATCGGGGCTATCATCTTCACCAACAAGAAACCGAAATTCCCAATCATCAACAAATTTTCCAAAGACTTCTTCCACCATCAGGCTAATCACGAGTACAAGACCAACACAAGAAAGCTACTCAAAGACGGCGCTGCCAAGTATGGCGAGAACCCCTTCAACATCCTGGTCCCAAATGGTATCAAGACTATTCTGCCACCGTCTTGTGTCAGCTGGGCCAAGAACAACAAGGATCTGGACCACCAGCAACTCATCAGAGACGAGTACTTTGCTAGCTACCCTGGTTTCGACGTCCAGCATGTCTTGCATCACCCGAACAGGATGGTCATCAACATGGTCCAGGGAAAGTTATCCAAAACTGACAAGACTCTCCCTATCATGAATGAACATATCAAGGCGGGTTTATCGGATATTTGGGGAGAAGGAAAGTCTTGGAAGACGCTCAACTGGGAAGACGGAACCACTGGAGTTATTTCTCGTGCAGCAGCTTCCATCTTCGTCGGTCCGGAACTCGCTGCTGACCCTGAATGGCAAAAGGTCTCGAGAGCTTATGTTCTGGATTACTTTGGAGCTGTTGGAGAGATGCATATGTGGCCCTCGTGGTTGAGATGGCTGGTTGTCTGGTATCTTCCCGGCGCCTCCGCTTGCCGTGCTGGTTTGAAGCGGGCTCGCGAAATGGTGAACAAGGTCGTTCAGAAGAGACGGCAAGAGGAGCAGGAGGCTAAGCTCAAAGGAAAAGAGGCTCATTCTTACTATGATGCCCTTGCTTGGACACTTGAATCGCCACTTGGAAACGAGTTTGAGCCTGCCGACGTTCAGCTTGCTCTGGCTATGGCCGCCCTGTTTACCACTTCAGAGCTCTTTCGACAGATCCTCATTGAGGTTGCTCGTCGCCCTAAGGTTGTTGAGCATCTGAGACGAGAGATTGAAGATGCTGCACCCGATCACGACTTTACTGCCACGTCGCTCGTCAAGATGCAGTTGCTCGATAGCTTCATGAAGGAGACACAAAGACAAATCCCATCGCTAGGTAAGTTTCTCTCCAAGCAGCATATCACACATACTGACTCGTGTAAGTGATACTGGAGAGATTGGTCATTCGCGACACTCGGCTTCCCGATGGCACTCTTCTCGAAAAAGGAACTCACATCGCCATCGATTCTCGAGAGATGTATAACCCCGCTAATTTTGAGAATCCCGACGAGTTTGATGCTTGGCGCTTTCATAAGCGTCGACAAGCTGGCGACAACACAAGTTTGTTCGTGCAGTCAAGCCCAGAGCATGCTCAGTTCGGCATGGGCAAACACATATGCCCTGGCAGGTTCTTTGCTGGTAGCGAGTTGAAGCTTTGCCTGGCTCACATTATACTCAAATATGATATTAGATTGAAGGACGGGTGCTTGGCAAAGCCTATGCAGTTTGGCTTTTTGAGTGCCACTGATCCATTCACCCAGCTGGAAGTTCGAAGAAGATAGTGCCGTCAAGTTTGTATTTGTATAGCTGATAGACTAGAAATTGATTTTATGAGTTAGGGCATATTCTCACGGCTGCCAAAGGCTGCTTTCATGCAAGTTCAAAGATGCATAAAAAGATACAAATTAATAATTTTATTGCATTATGCCTGGGGTGTTGTTCTTGTTCATGGCAGAGAGAACAAAAGAAATAGCTACACCAAGAAGTTGCTCACTTCTTGTTCTTCTTCTTCTTTCTCTTCTCCTTGCTAAACCTTCTTCGTACTCCTTACAGATCTCGGTGTCAATTACCTCGGTTGGCTTTCTACATGACCCAACTATACCTCCTGACGCTGGACACGCGGTATGTTGTTCCTTGTAATTTTCAGATTCTTGCAGTCTGGGCATAGTGTTAGCTCTCTAAATTGCACACACATTGTGATGACCTGTAATTGTAGGTTAAGTTGTAGATAACAAAGGGTTGCTGTTTAGAATGGGAGATTTACTTGAGTCGAGGTTTCCAGGTAACAGAGCGGCAACGAGGCAATTTATAGTTAAAAGAACATGACTCGTTCAGTGGCCAGTGATGTGTTGTTCACAGCTAAAAATAACTTAAAATTGCACCATTGTCAGAGTCTTGAGTAGATGACCATTACCTAGCGGCAGCAGTCAACGTGGCTCACTGCCAGAACTCATGAACAGTTCACAT
Source organism: Fusarium fracticaudum (assembly GCA_003353625.1). Classification (NCBI taxonomy): domain Eukaryota; kingdom Fungi; phylum Ascomycota; class Sordariomycetes; order Hypocreales; family Nectriaceae; genus Fusarium; species Fusarium fracticaudum. Next base: position 90,522 of record PDNT01000013.1, on the reverse strand, counting down.
CTCAAGTAGTAAAACACGCACAGGAATCGATAGACAGAAGAATGTCAGTTAATCAGGCCTCACACTTCGCGATGTCACGTATTGGATTTCTGCTAATTCGTCCTTATATCAAATAGCATAGTACAATAATGCTGGTTGCTTGCACGATACTGAAGGCTTCGGAATGCGTTTATCAAATGTATCAAGGCTCCAACTACCGCAAGACGTTAACCCATCTTCAATGTCCAAGACTCGAGCGAATCCTTCCTCAATATATCACTGGGCCACTCTCGTTTTTTCTTACTTTTGTTTCTACATTTAGAACACAGTATTTTCGTTGTGTCAACTCTCCTTCCCTTCCTGCCACATCTTCCGAAGAAGCCTCGAGACTGCGGACAACAGTGGTCAGAAAACCGTTGGTAAGAAGGATCTCACAGACCCGGCAGACGGTTTGATATGTTACCTCTACACACATGAAGAAGTTCTTGGTATCGGGCCGGTAACAGTGTGTTCACTTAGTAGTTTATGGTGCAGGTTAAGAGATGCAATTTGGAAAATTAGTAAAAGCCTAGCTGTCACTGGTGTGAAAAGCTATAAAAAAAAGTAATATACTTCCAATTTATAGTCTAAGATATTGAGGCATAGTAGGCTGACTCGTGATCTTCTATATGAGGCAAGCTTGATGTGTCATGATGGTTACTCGATTTGACAATTCAAGTGGTAAATAGTTCAATACAAATACGAAAGATGCAGTTACAGCAGCATTCGACCAAACAAGACAGGTAAAAGATGCCACCTAATGAATGAGACCGTCGTTCTTGACCTGCTTAAGGTACTTGAAATAGCTCGCAGTACTGTTTTGTCGAAGCTGTTTGCCATACTTGATGAACACAAAAGCAAGAGAAAACTGCGCCATCGCAACAAAGCCAGCGACGAGAAAAGCGTTCTGATAGCCCATTCCTGTAACCCATGGTGTGACACTGGGAGAGGTCAGTAGACAGAAAGTCGAAGGATGGTGAGTCACGTACCCATAGCCCACGGCAAAGCTCATTGTGTTGCGAATCAGAATGATTGTGACAATGGCGTCAGAGCCAAGTTCGGTATAACTGTCGATGCAGTAGCTAAGAGGAATCTGACAGCCTGCAGTGATTGCGGCACCTAAGATTCCCATGGCGATCAAGAGTCCTGACCAGTGGACTTGATGAGCAGCTCCGACGCCCCAGAGCAGTAGTCCACCCGGCACGAGTAGGAGCAAAACTGCATAAAGCCAAAGGCGGTATTCAGGCTCACGAACACCGTTGCTGCGGCGTGTCAGGTATAGGACGAGCTTGTCGCCAACTGGACCAGAAAAGAATGACCTGTTTCCTGTCAGTATGCTTGTGATGTCAGTGAAAGTTCCGCAAGACCTACCCGAGAAAGACTCCAATGACGGTGGCGATGTAGCAAAGACCAACAGAGCTTGGCTTGAATGAATAAGGAGGAGCCGAGAGAATGATCGACGCTGTGCCATTGAGAACATTGAAGTAGCAAACAACAGCGCCGTACATGAAGCCACAGAACACAACAATGGGCAAGGAGAAGTACTTGAAGGGTCGAATTAGCATGCCCTTTAGAGGAACGCTGTCTTGAACGTGTTCGCTTCGGAAAATCTTGATTTTGTCTAGGAACGTCTTGGAGGAGGGGAGGACGCTGCCGTTAACTACATCGACATTTGATGTAGTCTGCGACTCTAGCTCTTTCTTGCCTTCACTGGCAGACTCAGCCGGTTTGTTGATATCAACGACATCGTGGAGATGGAGTGGAGGAGCCTTTCGGTTATACTTTGTTTCCTCCATGAAGAACAGGCAAATGACGAATGCGATTGCGTTGAAGATGGCACACCAGTGCTGATCAAAAGTTAGTCGGGGAACTTTTCATCACTATTTGTTACTCACCAGCACCCATTCCCATCCTTGCCCGTCGTTGATGAAGCCAGAGATGACAGGTGCAACAAAGTTTGAGCCTGCCAGGAACAAAGCGTAGTAGGCGATATAGGTGCCTCTTTCGTGCGCAAAGTACTACACGGGCTAGTGAGATTGAGAGAAGCAAGGCGCGTAAGATGGCTACTCACAACATCCGATACGGAGATTTCGCAAAGTGACTCGGCCGGAGCACCAAAGGCCCCTTGGAGGACCTTGTTGGCGATCCATTGGGCATTGGTTGTTGTATGAGGGGCCCAGATCATGATTCCCTGGTGACCGTGAGTTAGGGCAGAAATGTGCAAGGAGTGGTATGCTTACAGTTGTTCCCAGTAAGGACAAAAGGTACACAGGGCGTTTGCCGAACTTCTGTGCCAGAGGCTGCCAGATCAGACATCCCCAGCCAAAGGCCAAGAACATGTATCCAGTTCCAGAGTTCAGATCACCGACAGTGAGACCAGTGGCAGCTGAGATTGGAACAAGGACCGAGTAAATTGCGGCCGAAGCAATACCAAGAGCAAGGCAGTATCTGTAGATCATAGAGGTTAAGATCTTATATTCCAAGAATAGGTAGTTTCACATACACGCATAGAGTTACCATGAGTAAATTCTTTCTCCACCTGCTCCAATTCAATGGATCATCGGGATCATCAGAGGGCGTTGGTACAAGAACGATATCTCGGTGGCCTCGAGCATGGCGGGTATCCAAGGTACCATCAAGGTCAATAAGGAGGACTGTTCCAGGAACAAATTCCGATACGGACTGTTGTGAGTTGTCGTCTGAGCCCATGTTTAAACATACAATAGAAAGAAGAAGATTGGTCAATTCGTTATTGAGGACGAGGTCTATGGGTCTGGCGATCTGTTGCTGGCCAACATACCAGGGATTATATACATGCAATAACGGGATACCAAGCAGCCAAAACGCGATAATACATTTTAACAAAGCGCCTTCTACTAGATCGCAATCTCCTATCGCCCAGACAGTCTAGATTGCACTTCAAACGTCAGCTCGTTCCAATTCCGCGGATCACGATATCATCTAATCCGGGGGCGGACCCCAGCCTGCGGGGTAACAACCAATGGTAGGTATTTACGAGTTTTAGCTTATCTTTCAGTTTGGCCAATTTTGGACCGATTCAAGCGTGAGGCGATGCCTTGACCAATCATTGGCTTTTGCGAGGGGTCCCGCGAATAGATATCATTACCAAACGATAGGTTATCTTGAAAGGGGTCCTAGCAACGGCATTTCGCTTGTTGATGAGTATACATCATATGATACTGTCCTACTGGCGAAAGAAGATCGAGTGCGTTCCATTGACCCGGCAATGGTATCCGGGTTCTTAGTATGGATATGAGGATGCAGTTAGAGCCAGGCTCTATCTAATAATCATCCCTCACAACTCTGCCTTTACTGTCTTTCCATACATCGTGGCTTTCGTTGTTGAGTCTCTTCCTCAGGGACTCATCGCTCATTCTCAGCCCCAAAAGTCCGCTGACACTTCTGTGCTGGCCAATTGGGAGATCCAAGCTGAGAAATGCCGTAAAGTGCTCCGATAATCACTCAACCGAGCTTGGCTTCTGCCACCTGATCAGCTTCCACCTGCTGAGCAGCTCAATGTCTCTACTTTTATCGAGACATGCGGCTTCCTCTCAGCACGAGAGCTGGAAATCACAGCTACCAGCGCAACAAAACTGGTGGAACAGATAGCCTTGGGCTCTCTGACGGCCGTTGAGACTGTCACTGCCGTTCTCAAGAGAGTTCATATCGCACATCAACTCACCAACTTTGCAACTGCGTTCATGAATGCTGATGCGCTCGAAGCTGCTGCGGAACTTGATGCCTACTTCAAGGCAACAGGCAAAGTCAAGGGACCCTTGCACGGTATCCCGATCTCGACCAAGGAGCATATCGAACACAAGGGGCGCATTGCTCATTCGGCTTACTTCGCCCTCGTTGACAATATTGCTGAAGAGGACGCCCTGATTGTTCAGTGTTGCAAAAAGGCTCGAGCAGTCTTTCTTGTGCGCACCAATGAACCTCAAAGCGTAATGGTTAGTCAGTCTTCCCTCTTTTAATGATCTGTCACTGATGATTTAGCACATTGACTGTTCCAATCCAATCTACGGCACGACTGTAAACCCACACAACCGAACTTTGACATGCGGCGGCTCGAGTGGAGGAGAAGGCGCTTCTTTGGGACTCCGTTGTGCAGCTTTGGGTATTGGTACCGACCTTGGAGTTTCTGTTAGAGTACCCGCTGCTTTCTGTGGCGCACATGAATTGAGAACTACCGCATTACGTAACCCGTACATAGGAGTGTGTCTCCCTGGCGCTAGACAAGAGAGTATCAGATGCGTTATCTCGCCTCTAGCCAATGCTACAGAAGACCTTGGCCTCTTTCAGAAAGCGGTTCTTGGTCAGGAACCCTGGAAGATTAAGACATCGCTGGTACCTCAGCCTTGGAAGCAGACCGATCCACTAAAGCCAGGCAGCTTCACTATTGGTGTTATGTGGGAAGATGGGTGAGTTCTCTTTCTCTTCTCGTGTCTGTCAGCTAAATGTCGTCGCGGCCTGGTTCGACCCCATCCCCCAGTCCTTCGCGCACTTCGATATGCTGTTGACAAGCTCAAAGCTGCAGGCATTACTTTGCTCGACTTTGAGCCACATAGACACCAAGAAGGAATGGATATTGTTTCCAAGCTGTACTTTCCAGAATGTGCTGTCACGCAGAAGGACCTCTTGGACAAGGGGGGAGAGCCTGTTGCGCCGTTGTCAGACTTTATCTCCAAATTTTCTCCACCACGGCCACTTAGTGTACAAGAAAACTGGGCTGTTAATGTCGAGAGAGACGTTTTTCGAGAGCAGTAGGTACACAGTGGACTGGAGACTGACTGAGCTGACAACTTTAGATACCATAAGATCATGAAGGATCGAGGTGTCGACTTTATTCTCTGCCCTGCCTACGTCGGGCCCGCTGCAAAGCTGGGCGATGGCCATTACATACCTTACACGGCTATCTGGAATCTTCTCGATCAGCCAGCCATTACATTCCCGACTGGGCTCAAGGTTGAGCCTACTGATACACCGTACTCTGACTTTAAACCTTGATCAGCCGAAGAGCAAAGAGAATACAACAAGTGTACGTCTTGCTGCTGACAATGTTCTTGTATCAATGCTGACAGGAGAGTAGACTCACCCGAAGAATACGCTGAAGCACCTTTGGCGCTGCAAATTGTTGGTAAGCACTTCCGCGACGAAGACACTGTTGCTGCTGTAGAGTTGGTGTCCAAGATTATACAGGGATGAGCAGCTTGAAGGCTCCAAGTAAAACTTAGTAACTGTATATATAAGTCTTCCTTATCATGAATAAAAGACGCTTCAGAATCTTTATAAAATCGCTTGCAAGTAAAGTCCGATACTATTGATAGAGGAAGGGACGCTTGTGTCAGTAGTATTGTACTTATCAGCCATTGAAGTCCACTAGCTTGAGACTAACGAGAGATACTGGAGAAGACTAAAAGAGTTAGCGCTAAGGTCTGGTTCCCCTTATCGCTTCTTGCACCTTAAAACCCCGAACTTCCCCGCTTCTGATTTGACCCTGTTACTGTAACTTCTCCGCTGTCATTACACGCATAACCATACACCCAATCAGATTCCTGCGAGAACATCGCCGCCTGTCTATCATGCCAGGTGTCAAACTGCGTGCCAAAACTGGCTGCATCAGATGTCAGTCTAGGGAAATTGAATCCATGTGCTTACTTACCATCAGTAGGTAGGCAACGCCGAGTCAAATGTGACGAAGCAAAGCCATCATGCCGCAACTGCTCTCGCTTTAGCCGCAGCTGTTCGTGGCCCAATGCCACTGATATGGTCGATAGAAGACATCGTCGGCTATTTATAGCTCCTGATTCTTCGTCACCCGCCAACGAGAGCACATCTTTATGCAAGACTGATGAGATCTCTCATCATATTATGCCCTGTCTAGAGAATAGGCCTTTTCTTACAACTGTCAACCATCCCCTCTTCGAAACGGAAACCGAGTTCGAGCTGCTGCATCACTTTTACAACTTCCACTTCACCTCTATTACTCTCCCAATAAAGGACGAGGCATACTTTTTCCAGTGCCAGTCGGACCTAATGGACATGATGTCACACAACAGAACTGTCAAATATGCTGTACTGGCCAGCTGTGCTTCAAATAAACATGTTTTGATGAGTAATGATCGGTATCGCCTTATAGCTTTGCGATACTATACAGGAGCTATGAGAGGACTGAACCAGGAACTTGTGGACTTTTGTCCATCAGATGCCTATCGACATTGGTGTTTATTGACAGTAGTATCGTTCCTATACGTTTACAATGTATGCAATCAATCGTCTTTCCTATCAATGTGATATTGGCTAACAGATTCTGCGGCCAGTTCTGGAGTCTCGATGCCATGTCGAACCCAAAACCTCACGTTGTTGGGGCTATGAAACTGCTTAGCTTAACGAATCAAGACGACAGCTCAGTGAGGCCATTCGCTCAAAGCTATGACAGGATCAATGTTGAAAGTGTACTGTATCAGGGCTTTTTACTATCTATCAGAAGGCCGTTCAGGCCTGACTTTCGACTGGACTCTCAGTTCATCACTCATGCTGAGGATTTACTTCGCTCATACGACAACGCATATCCATCTTCCTCAAAACCAAGCATCGTGCTTGGGGTACCCACGTCCCTGTATCGGCTCATACTACAGATAATCGACTCTTACTGTGTCCCTCGAAACGGACTTTCAGATCACCTGAAAGGTTTGAAGATGAAGCTTCAGTACTGGGAGCAATTGTTACTCCATGACCAAGACCCTCAGAATGTTCATCATGGTCATTCACCCTTTCATGACTTGATGATAATCGCGACTTCCCTCCTTCTGGATCTAATCACAGAAGCCCTGACGTCACGGGACGATATGCACTGCCCTCTTGTTCCAGTTGAAGATGCTAATGGGAAGCCTTGGAGATGGCAGCTCGATTTAGCCATGAATATTCTTCAGTGCCCCGAGGAATATCAAAAATGGAGTAGTTGTTACTTAGGGGCATGGCCATTATTGATACTCGGGTATGGTGCCAGGTCAATCGAAGAGATTACTTTAGTGAAGGATATTTTGACTAAGATGCAACAGCGCATAGGATTCGGCGAGGTTCAGAGAATAATACAAGAGCTGGATGAGATCACAACATACAAGGTTCCAGCTGGTCGAATGTACCAAGAACCTCTCAGTCTCTGTTCGCCTGATTAGGAGTATGCACGTGGATCTCATTACAACCTGGGTACTCATGAGATCTGTTATGGACTTGCGCGGTTTTCTGCAAAATGTATCTTGTATCGTGTATTGATCTATTATGTATAGGGGGGCTATAACATAACCTGTATAAAGACACATAGTAGCGATATGTTCGAACACAAGCAAATTTCTAGTTGCCTTTCGGCCACTGTCTATTGAAGCTGAAAGGATTTAGTCAGTGACTAAAATCTAAGCAGCATCGCTTGTGGTATCCTCAGCCTCATTCGCGCCGGATGGTCGGGGTCCACCAGGGCCGCCGGGGCCACCACCTCCTCCAAAGTTAGGGTTGGTATGGCCACCATCCTCATATCTGAAGACGGCAGGGGTAACCTTCTCAGTGGCAGTGATGTTGATGCCATAAGCCAGCCAGCCGAAGACGCCCTCAGCAACAGTGTCACCAAGAAGGGTCCATTCAACTACCGGGTCGTAGTCCTGGTTGGCAGCCTGAGCCAGAATTCCGTCACGAGCGTTTGTGGTCTGGGCCTGCGTGTTGGTGTTGTAAGGAGCAAGGGCTTCAACATCGTCAATCAGGTCCTGGTCGAAGTAAGTCTGCCCAATATGGCTGCTGTAGATGTCGTTTCCAAGAGTCTTATTTTCGTACAGAGTGGCGTTTGCATGGGCCAGGAGGTGGATATGCGTCGTACGGCCAACATAATGGCCTGGGAAGAGAGTCTCAAATTGAGCAACGCCATCTTCATCAGTTGGCTGGATGCCTCGGCCAAAGGTCTTGTTGATGTTGGCCTTGTCGTCAAAGTTTCCGTTTCCCTGATTATTCACGCCACCGTAAACACCAGTTGCGTTACAGTGCCAGATTTCGAGGTATAGCTCGGGTACAGGCTCGCAGGTAGTTACGTCGATGATTTGGTAGTCGAGAATAAGGTCAACGCCCTCCTGGTCCTCTTTCAGATCGCGTCGAACAGACTCGCCACTGACGTCTCGTGGTTGTCAGCGTTTATCAGTTTCAGAGCTGATCAACACTTACAGTATGGACCGAGAGTGACCTCCGGGGTCAACACGCATGAGTTTTGGCCTGCAAAGAGGATATCGGCGGAGGTGTTGGGTGTATATCCGAGGTCGGTCTTGTTGTGGTCCGTGTTGAGAACGTCCTCAAGATCGCGCTTCTTGATACCACCTGAGGCAAGTCATATTAGAAAGAGGTGAGCTATGTATTGAGTATTACTTACGCTTTCGGCGATGCTCCGCGATCAAAGCAGAACGACGCTTGATGTTACGGTCGATGACACCTCTGGCCTTGAGCATCTCAGCACAATGACGAAGGGACAATCGCTCGGCACTGGCTTCGAAGGAGCGACGCTGCTCAAGCTCATCGTGATGGTCTTCACCTGGATGGGCCACGGCTGCGGTAGCCAAAGCCAAAGCAATTGAAGCAGAGAAACGCATGATGATGGAACAGAACAAAGACAGTGATGTGAATGAGGTCAACGGTTGGCATTATGAGCGAGGTATGTGAGAAATCCAGTTCTCTTTATGCATTCTCAGACCGACTATCCCACCTGACCTTCCAGTCCTCAGGGTTGCTTTACAGCGTTATCCCACCATCATCACAAATCACGTCTTTATCCCGTCCGTCTTGGCAATGTTACGTCGAAAAAGCTCCGTAATGCGAAAATGGCCGTACTTGGCAGGAGGATCCATTTCACATGTCGATCTGCCTGAAGAGGTGTGGTGGTTGCAACGTGACGTTAATAAACAGTCCTTCCCTATTCGCTGTGGCATACGTAACCCCATGGCAGATCATCGGGATGTGGGCAAACATACTCGATAAGGTCCACAGACAGTTCGGAAACCGACTCGTTAGAGAAGGTCAAAACGCACGGCTGTATGGAGTATATAGACCCATATATCCGAGTTTCAAGATTCTGCCGACGGAATCACAGCCGGGCACCGCGGTTGAATAAGTTATATGGCAGTTAAGAAAATTACAGACACGAGTTACTAGAATAGGAATGCTGTGAGAATTAAAATTGGTACCAAAGTGAGATGATTAGTTTTACTGCATGAGACAGACATACAGTACGTAAATACTAGAGCTTAGCTTACTTAGATTAGGCTCTCGCTTAATTGCTCTAATTATTAAGCTTATGTTTACTATTACTCCGTACATGAAGCCCAATTGAAACAGAGGTTTTACGGATCCGACTCCAACTTGCCTACTACATGAACGCCAATTTGATGTACGTGCCACAACAGCACTGCCATTTATGTGCCATAGCTGTGACGTAATTTCCAGCCTCTGAGTGGATTTTTGAGTTGGGGCTGCATTGATTTTACTGATAGCTGTCCCTACTCCTGTTTCGCTTGCCTACATGGGTTCTACAGGGATGGTGTGCACCATTCAATTTTGATCCTTTTATCAGACCTCTCCTCGGGGGGCAAGAAAACAACGGACCTTGATAAGGGGTGTTAAAATAAACTCAGTAAAAGTTATCCTAAGCTTAGGCTATATTGCCTGAATCTTTTTGTCATTTCAAATCAAGGCCCTGAGCTTCCTTTCCTCTTCTAGCCTCTCAAGGAGGGGTAACCAATAACTACATATAGCGGAAACAGGGTTGTTGAATTGGCTTTATCTGTATCCTCGGGGACTGTCCGTAAGATTACCCGGAATCAACGGAACCTCATCATCAACAACCTCTAGGATATGCTCCGGACCAAATTCAGGTTTCCAACCGATAGCCTTAGCATGGTCAGGCTCATACCAAGACACTTGCCAATAGTTTTACGTGCCTCTTTAGTAATTGGCCGAACATGATCATCGTTGAAAGGCCATGATTATATAAAGCCTTAGTGACAGCTTTGTATAAGTCCATCCAGCAGACAAGGAGAAACCTGGACTGGTTCAGCGCCGTAAAGCTTCTTCACGGTCTTAGCTTGTTCAGGTTTGCGAATGAGAGCATAGAGCTTTTCGTAATTCGAAATTTGCGCTGACTACCATCGAACAAGAAGTGTGCCACCAAGATAACCAGATGACCCAGTGATGAGAATATTAGCTTTTGTCATGGTGAGTAAGGTGAGGAGAGTGGTGCCTCTGGTAGTCGACAGGGATAACTACCTATGCACTGGATATCGACCTGCTTTGATCCTTTAGTGTACCATGTGCTTTTAATGCTGAATTGAGACTTAGGTGCTGGAATTAACGTTACCACGGTTTTGTAAGCAAAAGCGAATACTTGGATCCCTTCGGTCCAACCCAGGAGGGCAGTAATGACGCTTCGGCGTAATAGTGACCAAGACCGCAAATCATAAAGTCTGGATGAATCATTGCCCAAATTGGGGAGGTAAGTAATAGCACTTCGGCCTAGCAGTAATCCAACCCGAAAATTATAAACGCCATATGGAGAGGACTCCCAACTTAGGATTAATAATAATAATCAAATTACTGATTAGCAATAGTGACTAAACGCTATCTGCATTAAGAATGTTGAAGACAGAGTAAGTAGCTCCCAATGGCGCTCATTTTCATCCTCAGCCTGGTGTGCTGAGACGGATACGTCTGACAATTCGCGACTGTCCACGAGAATACGATACTACTTTGCTGGTGCACGTTTGCAAGCTGGCCATTCGGCGTTACATTTCAATTTATGTTTGCGATGGCGGTTGCACGCCTGAATGACTGGTCTAGACCTCCAAACTAGGTAGCTTTGTGCCTGTGACAAAGACCATCGCATGATGATGAGGGGTCAGTCATTGACGATGTGAGTTTTAAAACGAGTCTAACTCAGGTCGGAATAACCTCAAAGGTCAAATAGGCACCGGTCTAGGCAGGCGGCCCTTTTTTTCGCCGACGCGCTTATTTAAATATGGGGTCTGCCGACACATATAGTTTCTGTAAACATTTCGCATCAATAGGCTGGGCCTTGAGAAGATCACTATGGTGGACTTTCCTACTATACACTCGACTTTGTCCGTCGTCTCGGGCGAGCTGTGTTTCGGCTCCTTGCACAATATTTGGTTCGGATCCTCTGCTCCCTCTCAAGTTCTGCCCGCGGCTCCACCGCAACCAAGTGGCACAGTCATAGCTCACAGTATCAACTACAACATTGCCGCAAAAAACGGGAACTGGAATGTCTTCAAACTTATTACTTCTGAGACAAGCCATGCGGTAGCATGGTTCGTGGCTCACGCAGATATCGATCCCAGGCAGGAAGTCGACAAGATTCTCCGCATATCCGGCTCACCTTATGAAGCAGATCACGGAAGCACGATGAACGACGATGCCACTTCTCAGGCTGGAGTTTTCGTGATTAATCGTTATGACTGGAGCTACTACGACAAACGGTGCTTTGATGAGATTGGTGAAGGCCAGGAAGAGGGCGATGATGATACGCTGGCAAACTCCAACTCTCTCGGTCTTGTTGATCGATCTGTTGCGCAAGAAATGGTCCAGCGATGGCAGGGTCAACGGCCAAGCCGGCGAGACAGGGCAGAGCAAGGAATCTGGTTGTACATCCCCCATGGAGAATACATGTTCGGCCGCTTTGGATTCAATGATACGCACACCGCCGCAAGATCATTTCTGTTCTTCTCCGCATACACAGAATTCACAAAGGCAGGTTTCTTGGGCATTCCAGGGACACTGAGAGAACACATGACGCCCCAGGAGAGGTTTGAGCGCCAGCTTCGTGAAGGAGTTGACTTTTCAGGGATGGACAAGGTCCAAGACATGGTCTCTAGTCAATACGTTTCCCCGCCGCCAGCAAATAAGCAGGTTGGCCCATACGATCGAAGCAAATATATTCTGAGAGAGCAGGACATTGAAGCTTTGCGAAGCTATCGTGGAGAACAAGACGACGAAGAACCGACTATTTATGGGTTCATCGATCCATGGAAGCAGCCACTATTCGATCTCGTGAACGAGATGGCCCTCAATTATCTCGAACATTTCGTCCTTCCTCATCTTGGAGGTGAAAATGTTGCAGAAGTGGCCAAGACGTTGTTCCCTGATTATGAGAAGGACAGTCAACCTATCAGCCTAGACGTTGACTCGTATCGTCACTTCACTCAGCCGGACCAAAGTCTGATTCCAGACTTTGACATGTTTTACGTGAGCGTTCGTGTCCGAGAGTTCCTCGAGACTCGCAGCCAGGATGAGTCCAGAGTCTTCAAAGACGATGCTATTCGAGGAATCTGTCGAGTGCTGGGCTATATACTCACTGAGGTATTCGAGTTGGCTAATAATATGGCCCGTGATTGCGGGCATGATAAAATTCTGCCATGCCATGTTCGTCAGGCTGTTTTATTTGATGAGGATATTCTTCGTTTGGTGGGTTTGTCGAAGGTGTTGTGGGAGGGAAACTCGAAAGACATTTGATATGAGAAGACGGGGGAGCATATAGAAATGTCGGCGATTGGCTGAATCGCGTCTTACCTAAGGTCATTGCTTATCCAGTAAGACATGGCGCGCCGTTACGTGATGCATGTCAGCAATTAGTTTTAGCCCAACAACCAACAACAACAATCAACTCAACAAGCCTTTTTTGAGTCCTGGATTACATCTCATTCTATCGAGAACCTTGTTCACGCGAGAAATCTCTGTCAATTATTGTCATGAAACTTATTGTAGTTGGCGCCACCGGCTATATCGGCGCCGGGATCATTCGTCACGCCCTCACGCGCTCAGACATCACCAGCATAATCGCTGTTACCCGCCGACCTCTCGAGCAAACCGCCTCGAGACTGCAAAACGTCATTGTTCCGGACTATGGTACATACTCACCCGCGGCAAAGGAGGCTTTCGCGGGCGCAGGTGCATGTATCTGGACAGTAGGCGTGACGCCTCGTCATGCATTTCGAATGGACCCTGAAGAGGTGCGCAAGGTTTGTCAGGATTACACTATAGCCGGCCTTGAAGCCATGCGCTCGTCCGGCCTCGCACGGCCGTTTCGAGTAGCATATCTCAGCGCGGTGGCAGTTCCACGGGATGTCAACCAGAACATGTGGTTTTCTCCCCAGTTCAGACGGATACGGGTAAGATATGCTTCACATGGCGTCCAGGCTTCCTGTTACACCTGGTTGTTTCGATTACTAACATCTGTGGATCGTAGGGCACAGCAGAGAACCAGGTTATCACCTTTGCGAAGGCTAGCGAAGGCGCGGTAGAAGCGGTGATAGCTAAACCTGGGCCAGTGCCTGCCCAGGGTGGTATGCTTGTTGCGGCCCTGGCGACTATATCTAGAGGTTTGGGTATCGGAGTTACTGAGGCCGTGGTTTTGGATGATCTGGCTATTGCTCTGATTGACCAGGTTGTATATGGAATTGAAAAAGACCCGCTATGGCCAGCAGATTTAAATCGCTTGGCGCAACAAGTTAAGGATAAGGGCCCGAACTAAGGGGTGTGACTGATAAGGTAGATCGTAAACGAAGTGCCCATAGAATCTCGGCAAGAGCTGAATAACTATTTGTACTTCTTCTGGAGCTCCTCGGCTGCTTGGATTGCTCTTCTTGCCTGATCCGTATACTTCTTCTGGTTTGCTTGTTGCATACTAAATGTCTGCTGAAACTTGTCTACCATGAATGGCTTTAAGACCGTTTTCTTGGCAGTAGTGTAGTCATAGATGGCAGTGTCGTCGATGCATCGTGCTGCCAAGCGGCGGTATTGTTCTGATAGAATCCAAGCTTCCATCTTGAGTGAGGTTGACTCATTGGTAGGAGCTTCAAGCAGCTTGTACAATACAGTGATATGGTCTGGGAACTCAAGAGGCTATACCACGCGGCTGGTCAGTCTGCATGTTCGTGGAGCTAATGAGGTACTCATACAAATTTGTATTCTGTCGTGATGCTTTTGAGAATAAGACCAAGGCTGCGTGGTGTTACCAGATCGTCCCATTGAGCCTTGTGGTCCTGTGCTGCGTCTTCACTGTGCTGCCGGATGAAATGCACCCGTCCAGTTTCAACATAGCGGTTATACATCACGTTGTTGACATGGCCTACGATACGTCAGACTGATCAGCTCTCCCAAGTGTTGTACAATGTTGTGTTACTTACCCTGAGACAATTAGATTTAGTGCTACAATAAATCGAGGGGGAATTCACTTACCATGCTATCCTAAATGACGAGAATTATCAGAAATCACACACTTATCACTGGTAAGGAACTGCTTACCATGTCACCCCAGAGGAGCTGGTGGTTATCGAGACTCCGCCATCTCTTATCGGTAAGGAATCCTTGCTGTCCTGCCAAGAGTTGCAGCCAATTTTGTTCATTTGACACCAATTGTCTCTTGGCTTCTTGAACGCAGTTAGCTGGGTAGCTATTGCTGGTGTACCTTTTTAGCCGGTCTTGTAGGTCAGCGAACCACCGAGAGGGAAACGAAGGAGGATCATTGTTTGATTGCGCCTGGTCAGATCGTAAACGGAGCTGAGAAATCGGAGCCTTCGATGCAAGGCTAATTGGACGCTTGAGAAGCCGCAGAGACATGATGCGAGTGCAGGGAACTTAGGTTGAGTGATGGAAATAGTGACAGTGGAAACGGGCTTGGCTGCCCCAAAATAATAGTTCCGATGATCGGTGGCCTCGGTATTCGGCGAAGATTTCCCGCGGCCCGGAAGATTTAGGCCTGCGTAAGCCGAGTCCAGATAAAACCGGCTGACCCGCAAACCGAACATTACCCTAAAGTTAAAAGAGAGGAGAAGATCCAGAATTTAATATAGTATAATAAATTAAACTAATATTAAATTATATCTTAATTACTAATAGAGAATTTACTATAGTAATATCAACTCTTAGTTTATATAGTAAAGTTAGTATTTACAGAAAGAAGGTATTTATAATATTGTTGTTTTTACTTGAAAGTACAGTGAACAAGTACCTACAATACTGATTACCAAAAGGCTCAAAACAGACTTGACGTAATTGCGAAACTAATATATTAAGCTTTTTAGCACGGCCTTCTTTTAAATTACACAGACTAAGCGCGTAATAATACAGAGTATACTCCTCTAAGCATAGGTAAATTGAGGTCTGTGTGTTTGTTAAGCATGTCAGAGCGCAATCATACTTATCAGTGACTTTCTCAATATTACTCAAGTGTTATCACTTCGGTGTCCAGGATGTTCAACTGCATCTGCCGATTCAGGTACATACCCACGCACAGAGCAACCTCAGCGGGAACTAATCTGAGTCTTAAGGCTATAGCTGGTCCAGCAATAATGGCATCATCCCTTTGTCTTCCCAGCGCGTAGGACCCTGAACAAACGGACATAACCGCTTACGTAGTATTCCAGGCCTCGTATTTCATCCACAAACAGCTTGGCAGCGGCTTGGCGTGGGTCCGAGAGCATCGTTTAGCTTCGTTTGTACTTAGCTTAGTGTCAGGTACCGGTAGCTCCACCAGATAGGGGAGAATTGACAGGGCAGGGAACGAGAATTTCGTCCATACAGCCAGGGTTTCTGGGTCTAAACATAGCCACAGCTGAGATCGTGGCTGCATGGTTCATTGAGGTAACTTTTTAAGCATGAAACATAAAAGCTTTGCCTGGTCTTCTTTATCCTGCTCGCATCAGACAGGACCATTCCTCTCTGCACTCGCTATCCGAGTCTTTCTTTCGTTTTTCTCTATTTGGACATTTGTTTCATTCAGACACTCGTTAATTGCTGAATCGTCATTCTTTTTCTTTTTGTGGTTATCGATAATCTAATAATTACACCAGCCGACTAATAATCTTTCGCTGACTTGACAACTACGACGAACATTCCCTCGATATCGACATCACCCTTCAAATCTCCTAACTGAACCAACATGGTTCAACTTACATTCGTGGCTCTAGCAGCCCTACTAATTACTCCATTCTCTTCTGCTGCTCTCACGCAGTGCCCATCGAAAGAAGCATCGTGGACATCCAAGACCGGCACCGAGTACACCATTTGCCGCAATACCGACTACCGATACGGTGGAGGCAGTCTCAAGGTCGCTCGGGACATCAAATCTACGAATGCTTGTGCCGAAATCTGCAGCAAGGACCCACGATGCGTCAAGGCTGTGTACGATAAGCGAAACCGCATCTGTCACGTCAAGGACAATGCCAACGAGGCCCAGATGAACTGGGCGTCGGACGCCAAATTCGACACAATCCGAGTCAAGAACGTCAACGAGGGAGTCTTCATCTCTCGTTGCCCCAATCCAACCAACAACTACCGCTCGAAAGGCGGCAAGACTTTCAACGTCTGCCATAACAGCGACTACGTCGGCCCGACTGCTCGAATGACTAAAAACTGCGCCTCTCTTGCTGCGTGCGCTGATATCTGCTCTGGTATCAAGACATGCAAGAAAGCCGTTTACGACAGGCAGGAAAAGGTCTGCCACATCAAGGAGACTGAGCCCAAGGCGTCGCTATTTTGGGTTCAGAGCAAGCGGTACAGCGTTGTTCACGCTCCGGCCGACTCTAAGCCTGCATCCCAAGGCAAATGGTCTGATCTCATCCGCCTCCCTGTCATTCCCGTTGCCGCCTATGTTGTACCCCAATTCCCCCAATCGCAAAAGCTTCTTTTCTTCTCATCCTGGGGCGCTGACGCTTTCGGTGGCGCCTCTGGTCGTACCCAATTTGGAGTTCTTGATCTTCCTTCAGGTGCCGTTGGACAGCGCGAGGTCGCTGATACTCACCACGATATGTTCTGCCCTGGAATGAGTCAACTCGCTGATGGACGCATCTTGATCCAGGGTGGTTCCGATGCTGAGGCTGTGACGCTCTACAATCCCAAGACCAACGCATTCACTCGAGGACCCGACATGAAGATTCCTCGTGGCTACCAGACTTCTACAATCCTTTCTGATGGCAGAGTGTTCACTATTGGAGGTGCTTACTCGGGTCCTCGTGAGGGAAAGAACGGCGAAGTCTACGACCCCAAGGCCAACAAGTGGACCATGCTGCCTGGCGCTGACGTCAAGCCCATGCTTACCAAGGATCGAGAGGGGATCTGGCGAGAGGATAACCACGCTTGGCTCTTTGGTTGGAAAGATGGAAGTGTTTTCCAAGCCGGCCCCAGCAAGGAACAGCATTGGTACGGCACCAAGCAAAAGGGATCAATCGTCAAGTCTGGTAAGAGAGATAACGCTGATGCTATGTGCGGTATTTTTGTCATGTACGACGCCGTTGCTGGTAAGATTCTGTCAGCTGGTGGTGCCCAGGACTACACCGCAAGCGATGCCAACAAGCGTGCTCATATCACCACGATTGGAGCACCTTACAAGCCTGCTTCCGTCAAGCGTGTCGCTGACATGGCCTTCCCTCGTGGCTTCGGCAACGCTGTTGTTCTTCCTGATGGAACTGTTCTTGTGACTGGAGGTCAACGTAAGGCAATGGTCTTCACCAACACTGACGGTATCCTGGTCCCTGAGCTCTACAACCCTGCCACCAACAAGTGGACCCAGCTTGCGCCTCACGCTGTTCCCCGCAACTACCACTCTGTCTCTATTCTGTTACCTGATGCTACAGTGCTCATTGGTGGTGGTGGTCTCTGCTACGTTGCCAAGATTGGTGGTTCAACTGCTGGCTGTGACAAGACAGCTGACCACGCTGATGCAGAGATCTTCCAACCTCCCTACCTGTTCAACAAGGATGGCTCCACTGCTAAGCGCCCCATCATCCAGAACCTTGCCCAGAAGCCTGTTAAAGCGGGTAGCACTCTCAAGTTCAACGTTAACAACACTTCTGGCAAGGTCAAGATGTCTCTTGTTCGCATGGGAAGCGCTACACACTCCGTCAACAGCGACCAAAGGCGCGTCCCTCTCACCGACTTCCAAGTCAAGGGCAACCAGTATACTGTCAAGCTGCCCAAGGACAACGGCATCCTTCTACCTGGCTATTACTATCTCTTTGTTATGTCGCCGCAAGGCACTCCTAGCATGTCAAAGACAGTTCAGATTACTTTGTAATCAGCAAGCGGAATGTAGCATTCCCTTTTTAGAATAGAACCCTTCATGACTCTTAATGAGCTTTATTTTGAACTCATAGTAGATTATAAGTATCATAAAGAAGCTATAGCCTCATCTATTCTATTTTTATGTCTTAGCCCTCACACCCAATAACGGAGCGAATACCCCGCTCGTAACAAAAGTGACATCGACTCTACCATTATGGTTATCTTGTAAGAAAGCATGATTGCATTCCAGGACTTGAAGACTTGTTTATATGTACTGAATTTATTTGAAAATCTAGTTCTAGCTTACGCATAGGCGTTTAAGTATGTATGTGCGCCATGAGCCTTATAGGGTTGTGGCAAGCAAGGTATGGGATGTTAAGAGGTCCAGGCCAACTACAGCACAACCCCTGCCAGTTCGCCAACTGCAGCTTGTTGCCTGATAGCCTCCACTAAGATAAGAGCGACAGCCCCCGCCTCACGAATTGTTTCGTCGCCACAATCTCGTTAATCTCTCTACTATAGCGAATCCTTCTGTGTGGTTTAGTCTTCTCTTTTAGTAACGTGCGTCTCTATTCTTGTCTTATCGACTATCATCAAACTCCTAGCCCTTGCCGAAATTGACTATTGTATGCTACAACCCTTTCTTGGACTTCATGGCATATTAACACAAAGCAGTTCCGAAATGAGCGACCCAGATATCATGCGCCCAGTAGAGGAGCTATTCCTTGACATTTCTATTCATGAAATACTGACTCAGACAATGGTGACATTTGTCGAGCCATGGAAGACTATCTATATCGATTCAATCCGAGAGCAACGATACGGGGATGCGATTTGGGCTCGCTACTGCATCGAGGGAGGGGTAAGAAACGGCGTGATCATTGACCAAGGTCCAAATCCTGACATCACGATACTGGATCAAATCAGGGAAGATGCAGTCGAGGCGAAGACGAACGAACCAGGGCTATGGGAAGAGGCCCTGGAGCTCTACCGAACGGCTAGTAGTGCAGACGGGCACCCAGAGGTCATCAAGATCATCTTCGATACTGACAGAGTGGAGCCTCAAGACTGAGGATGTAAAGAAAACGGTAAAGAGAAGAGGATGAGGCGGTGTAAGCGAGCAGGGAAGGCCAGATTACCCATTGGACTTTTTGAAGAGGAATCATTGTAGCCACTGCAACTCTCGATAATTACTGACAAAGGAATATGTATTGAAGCTATTTGTGTTACTAAGGTGTTGTAGATACCTGAGGCTTCTCAATCCCATATATGCGATAATACTCTTCGCTGATTGGGATCTGCTTTGCACCAGCTGGTCGAGTGACATTCCGCCCCCATTCCTTTGGCACTGAGTTTTTATCCTGCCATTCGTATATCGCATCAAAGTCTCTACACTGATGGTTGACAGCAAAGTCTGGAAATGGATTTGACTGAGTCTCAACCCAGTTGAAGGTGATGATGTCCAGATTTCCATTGCACATGAGGTTCTGCATCAATATGTCGGTGCAATGGCTGACATGAATCCAGTGCAAGTCGCTGAAAGGCTTCTTTGCCGTGCCATTGCGGCTGTACTCAGCCCAAGCCAGATGCCGGAGAAGGTTGAGGCAGTGGATCTGATGGAACATGTCGATTTGGGCCATGTAGGCATTATCACCAAGACCATACTCTTCGGGGAACTTGACGAGGAGCTCTGGGTCTTTGCCCAGTCGACGAACCTCGGTCTCGGTGATGGGGAAAACACGGATGATCTCAAGATCCTCCCATGCTTCATCAACCTCGGGATCAGGTTTGAGGGAGTTGCGCCACTTTGACGGGTTCTTTGCTTCGAATAAGCCACCTTCTGTTTCAATAGGCCTCATCTTGAAGTTGATGGAGTCCAGGACAGGAGCTGCGATAGAAGTTAATCAAGGATTGGCATAGAAGGGAGCGAGGAGAAGCTCACAGTAAAAAGAAGTCTTGCGAATGGAATCCATCTCCGACTCTGAGTTGAACCTGAGGGACGTAACGACGAAAAGACCAAGAGATATTAGAAAGAGAAGAAGGTTCAGAATCACCCAAGCACGCGTTCTCCAATTCTGTCGCGGGCTTGGTCGAGCCCACTCGATCTCATCACTCTCTCTTTCACTGCCTAGAAGGCTCTCATCAGAGCCTCTGTCTTCTTTGAATGACATGATTTTGGCTATGTTCATAGAACCTGTTGGGGAGCAGACTGATAGCGTGGAATTAACTCAGGACTCTCAGGTTTGTAAAAGATTAAATGCTGTGAAAGATGAGCTGAAAGCTGAGCAATGGGATTGCTTTATCACCAACACCTTGTTGCATTTTGTTATCATCACCAAATCTGGGGGCCAAAACCAAACCACCTTCCGCAATTAGAATATCAACGGTACTTTTGGTGTAAGATGCCGATCAATCCGGCACAGCAACCCGAGACAGATGTCGGGTTTCCCAAGAGGATATCAGAGTGGGTACTTTTGGAGGCAGATGCCGAGTTCCGGTAAGACGTCTTCCCTTGACGCGATGACTTTAGACTCTGGCATCACCATCCTACACCAAAACTAGATATGTAGTGACGTATCGTTACGAGAACTTCTGTTGAGGCGCACCACTCAATGCATCTCGTTGGATATTCGAACCTTATCTACCCCGCAACAAAAAGACCTTCCGTTCCCAGTAGTGCCCGATTTAAACAAATATGCGAGCTGCGCGAAAGAGTAGACGATAGAGTATTGTATTTAATCCTGAAATCACCCTGTACAAGATCCAACTCACGGAGAAACAAGTATAACAGTACAGCAGTTTCTAGCAAATCAAGCCACAATGAAGTTTTCTCAGATCCTCAGGACCGCTGCACTCTGCACCTTTGCAGTTGCAAGCCCTCTTCCTGGTACGTCATATTATGCCTGGCAAGCAATACAAGTTAACATTTAGCTTAGGCAATGAAATCGCTGAGAGAGAGGCGAATCCTATTTCGCCTCCTACTTATGGTAATAAGTACATCTTGGATGATGATCTTGACAAGCGTGAGCCTCAGAGGAACACGTATGGCAAGGCCTACACTTTGAAGATGAAGGACGACGGTTTCGAGAAGCGTGAGCCTCAGAGGAACACGTATGGCAAGGCCTACACTTTGAAGATGAAGGATGATGGATTCGAAAAGCGAGATCCCCAGAACGCATATGGCAGGGCTTATACCTTGAAGATGGAGGATGATGGCATTGAGGAGCGTGAGGCTGAAAGTGAAGCTTAGTTATTCACGTCATAGAATAGCTTCTTTAAATAGTGAACACCCTCGTTAGGCCAGTAGCTCAGTATCAACCACCCAGTACAGTGCAATCCAATGAATAAAGTATGTGGTGACTGCAAAGACCAATGATATAGTAAAGCATAGCGCTGTCACTATGTCAGCCCCCCATTTTCCAGCAGTTTGGGCAGCGTCGTATATGTGGATCGAAATGCCGACCAGCAAAAATACTATGCTGTTTCCTAGTAGCATAGTAGGGGCTTGCCAAGAGAACGATGTCAGACGCTTGGGCCGAGGCATTGGAGAAGTGCAACTGCCAGGATCTGATCCGAGAATTACGCATAGTAATGCCTTGTCACGGTGTGGGCTGATTGAGATTTGAGCCATTATCAGGAACTGTTGTGTGGCAATCGATGTGCCTAGAAGCGTATGGACAAGTGCGCAAAGCATGGCGACCTTTGCAGTGTATGGAGGAACTGGGAACCAATTCCACGACATCGAGCTTGCCGACGAGGGTAGCAACTAGAACACTCTAGGTAATCAGAAAATACTTAGATTATGTGGGCTGATTCTTGGGATGGATTACACGTACAGATATGATTACTATTCCAAGCTCTGCTTGCTTGTAATGGAGGAAATGTTGAAAGACTTCGCTCCGATGTGACTGTGGCGCTTGGAGCAGGTTCTTGGCTGTGCACTCCCAGACTCCCCAAGGTGAGTAGCCCGTCTCGACGGTTCTGGTGGCCAACTTCGAAAGAAAGCGAATTTTGTCCCCAATATAGGCCATGCAAGATCGAAGAATGTTGTTTATCTCAGTCCACGACATTTTATTCTGTATGTGTGAGAATCGTCATTGTAATCTAGTTCTATGAGTAGAGCCTGGTTCAAAAGGTGAAGGCCGCACTGTCAGACATTATGCCTGAGACATCTGTGAAATCAGGCTATTATATACAACAGCTTTTGAGGTCGGGGAACGCTGCATCGGTGGTTGGATGGAAGCCCAATGGTGTGCCTTGCACACCTTTGGGCCGTAATTTGGCTGACAGACGGTTAATAAACGAGGGAGAGATGCTGTCTAGAGGTTCCAACTAGGAAGAAGATCACAAGTCATCGGTCAAGCCAAACAAGATGGAACCCCAGAAAATCACATGGCGACATATTACGATATTTACAGTACCAGCTGGGACAGGTGTCCCCGTCTCCGGTCCTGTTTATCTTGGGCGTTACATCCCAGCCTCATCAGTTCAGCATTGGGGGATATACGTCGAGACTAAAGAAGACGTTCAAACGCGCCAAGGACTCTATGTAGAGCTCGGACGGAGCTCAGACGGCGGAATCACTGTTCTTCATGTACACCACAAAAGCGCGAAGAAACCGAGCCGCAAGGAGGCATCAAGTATGAGAAGACGGGGAAATTCACAAGCTGGGACAATGAATCAATTGTTCAATGTGATAGGTTCTTGTCCAATAGCCGAAAGAGGTTGTATAAACTTTAACATTGCTAACTATTATCGCCACTACTGCTCTTTGTACACATGAGCTTTACGAAAGCTATAGCGTCTTTAACAGAAATTGCCAGACGTTTATTAACCTGTTGGTACAAAGGATCATGGCTGGAGAAGCAGCTTGGACTCCGCGCAGGACAACCTCACATGCATTCACCTCTGGCCCTTCATCCACCAAGGTTGCTAATATATGGGAGTCTGACACAGTGAAGTCACAGTCTTTGAGGCCTAAAAAGACCTGCCAAGCCCCAGATTGGACTCTCAGCGCTACCAAGGCTCAGCCAGCCATACAATTGGCCTGCGATTACTGGCCTAATGGGACGTGAACTCGCCATGTCTGGCCTTTCGAACAAGGAGCCTGTGTCATTGGAGGAGCAGCGAAAATACGAGCATGAGCTTTGCCGCACGTGGAAGACGGGATCCATACCCCGGGCTGAGCCAATAGACACTACCGACACCTCCCATGTTCCGACTGGGGTGAAACAGAAAGTCGAGGCACGTACCAAGTCCATTGAAGGGACTTATGACAACATGGCTGCTACAAGCCGCAGGTCCTACGCTTTGGGGACTAACCTCGATGGCTACCGCAACAACAAACACATCTCCCCGTCGAGGTTCGAGGAAAAGCAGCAGCGTACTCGAGACACCACATCAGCGGCATTGCGAGACCGGCGAAATATATTGACAGCGCAAATCAGGGACTCAAAAGCACCTAAGGTGACCCGCGAAGACCTGACCGATCAGGCTGCAATGTCTTCAATGGTGACCAATTTGGTAGAAACACTAAAGACTCCGCGACCCCCCTTTACTCTCAGACTTCTTCTCGATCAACTTGCTACAGACAAGGGAGGCCCTGTCTGGAAGGAAGTGCGGCTGAAACTCCGACCGGCACTTGAGGAGGAGATGAAAAAATGTAGGGAAGATGAGAAGGAGGCTTTGCAAACCGCTCTTCAAGTCCTCCTATGACGGCTTTCATTCAAGTTGCTTTAAGCTTTGGTATGGTTTAGCTAAGGTACTACTAACCTCAGAACGGAACAACAGTATGTGGGTATTTTCCATTGAGAAATGGATTTTGTATCGTGAGGTCAATCATGTGTATGGCTTTGGACGTCGGATTTACACAGAGATGCAGATCGCGGAGAGATCATTGTTCACTACCTTTTCTAAGATGCTCTGAGCCTTTGACGTGTCTGCTACAAATGGGAGGCGGGGAAACCCTATGTAAATGAACCTTTGATCCAATGACGGGCTATACTGATAGCACTATCGTTATGGCCAAACCCTTTCAGGCTTTCCATCAAGGTTCGGTCTAAGGCAAGAAGGGAGACAATTCTGAGGAAATTGGAAAAGACGCAAGAAAAAGTACTTTCCCAATTGGAGGTACCCACAGTGGAAGAGAGTATCTCAACAGACTAAGAGCATATGAGCACACAGGTCAATTGAAAGCATTTGGTGGAATTTTCTTTGGTAGGTGGATCGTCCTACATGAAGGAAGATCTCCTTCCATGCACCAAAACCTATACCCGTATGACATGGCGCGCAATCCCACACTTCGAAATCATCGAGTCTTATCCTTATAGCACGTTACCAGTCTTCTCAAGCGTTGCGCCAATTCCTCTCTCCTCTCCAACCAATACCTTCTTTTCCTGCCGCGAAACCGCCGTTACGAAGACAATGGTCAAGCCCTGCCAATACGATGTCGAGATAACAGGATACCATTCCAGAACTTGCTCACGCGTGCCATTGCCGATGCAAATTGAACAAGAGTGACGTGGTCATGGCATATTTTCAATGATTAGAAGAATGTTTTAGTAATATAGGAATGGGTAAAAAAACTTAGGACTTTAATCCTAAGGGACAAAACCCTTAGGGAAACTTACTATAATTTAGGGTAGATTTAGAGCATTTTAGACTAAGTATTATCAGTACTTAGATGTGTTATCTACCGTTGGGACTTGTAGCCAAGAGCTTATACCGGCACCTTGAGCTTAATTGTCTTCCTCTCTGCTGTAGACTCTTGGTTTTAAGCTCTTTATCATCACTTAGAAAGTATATCTTAACTCTCCTCAATACAAGAGTTTTTAGGTAATTAAGTTCAAACTCAACCTCGCCTTAACTTTTAGTTTCTGCTTACAACGTGTCTTCAGCCCATGCTTTCTGTCTTTTTCTTATTTTCTATATCCTTACCTTCCCGCGACATTACCGCTTCATCATGGCTTCTGGGCCCGACCCCACCAAATCCCGGAAAGCGGACTATGTCGTCCAGAGAACACGTCGACGCTTGATGGCCACGGATACCGAAGAATATCATCGCCTCCTTGACAGGAATCCTGCTCTGGGGCTGCCCGGGCCATTTACCGACAGGGACCAGATACTCCACCAGCTGCGTGCGCTCAAGGAAAAAGGGCACAGGGAAAACACTTCTGCACTCTTCGTTCGTGAGTACATGAGTTTCAAATTTTCAGCCAGCTCCAACAGGGTAGAGTGGAGACTTGATACAAGCTACAATGACCGTCGGCATTTTCTTGACTGTTATAACAAGTCTGTCGCGATGTATCTGTTTTATCCTGACGCAAGTCAGGCGGATAGATGCAATAACGGTGTCTTGAGCGACCTCGATGTTTGGCTTTACCGTCATTGGTTCAAGCCATACGAGTCCGACATAGAGCATGGCCGCTACATTGCCAAATCTATCTCATTTAGACACCACACTGTGAAAATTGAACCAACTCTCACCGATATCTCAGAGTTCCATCACAGGCTCGTCCAAAGTCTCTCGCCTGATGCCTTGAAGAGCGTCACATCTCAAATGCTTCAGGAATTACGTATTTTACCTTTCCGGACCACAGTCGGGCAGCCGCAAGAGGAGCCCTTTGCAACATTGAGCAAGAGCTACAAAGTCCCGCCTCTTTTCAAGTCTCTCTTCATTGTCGTGCACCAAACGCAAGTGTCAAGGACGGAGCGCTTTACAGTCGAAGAAACCGATAATATCCCTGTCACTCTGGTACAAACTGGGTCTATGGAAGGTCTCAAGTATCCTATATCGCTTCACAGCCTGCATCGCAACGGAGGGGTCCTCTCTGAGCATAACCCATCTGACAACTCGGTCTGCAGCGTGAGAACGAACCTCAAATCAGCAATACGATTCGTTCTGGATCTGGAGAAGCGAGAAGAGGGGTTCTGGGGAACAAAGCCGAGACCTCCTCTTGCTGACAGCTCTGTCGACGTTGAGAAAGAAGCCCGAGAACTTGGCTGGGATAACGCGACACGTGGAAAGCTACCGCTGGATCAACCATCCTCGACCTGGGTAAACAGGCGAAAATATCCAGACTGGACAGGACCAGGAGCTCTGCACCACCTTCGTCTGGTCCGCGTTATGATGCGCTTGAGGAGGCGCTGCTCCCAAGACACGCTGGAAGATGATTGGCGGTGGTGGAAAATAGATGACGAGTCACCAGAGACTGGGATCATGGGCTTGGTCTACAAAGGGGCTCATTTCTTTACTACGCCTAGGAATGTTATCCCCTACATGCTTTTGATGGGGAATCTTATAGTTCTCTACGTATTGTATGTATTTCTGGACGGCTAGGCACCTGAAGATTACGATGCCTACGTCTATAGCAGTCATCAGACAACCCTCATCAACATTCGCAAAGTTGTTCACGCGACCTCCATATGTTCGTGAAGTTGAACAAGTACATTCACAACAGCAATCTTTACAACGGGGGTAGACAATTGTCGTACAAGGGATTGATACCTTATGTGTTCCCAAGGGATGCATGGAAGAGGCTTAGCGACGACAAGGCAGGCCAGGCAAGGCATTGCAACAATACTGAGGACATGAAAAGCCTGTTATAGATTTAAAATAATAATGTAGGATGAATTTACAGGACATTGCACTAAGCAGATAGAGGAGAAGAAGCTAGACTTGGAGCTAAAATGAACCAGGGCCTCGTATTGCGAACCAATCGGCAGGTGCCGAGACTCCATTCTCTCGGGGTTTCGGGGATCTTCCAACCGTAATGTGGAGCACTACATCCGTGATTTGTCGTAGTCCCTTTCTGGACCGTGAGAATTGCGGTCGGTAGGTAAGAGGCCTCAATCGCGCTGCTGTGACATCAAGCTCCCAGACATTCCATTGAGTCGGGATTCGGGGTCAACATTGATAAGATAGTGGGAGAATGGCCAATCAGAGGTTGATCGGTACGGCATGGCCGTATTCGGCATGACGGACTGTCTTCACCTTTACTTACAAACGCGTCACCATGTAAGTATGTTAATAAATCAAGAGGATAATAATTGCAGAGTATCGTGGCGCCGGGACTGACGGACGGGTTCGATTGCATGTACAGAGGCCGACTGGGAGTGTATGCATTAATCAGACCAACTGATAAAAATGCAGGCTGCTGCTCTGTTGTCAGACTTGCTCACTACAACGCCTTTTGCAATTCAACACGCATAGTATCCCAGTCAAAATAACCTTACTTCAAATCTTTTTTTACCTGACATTACAACCGATTTCACAATGGTGAACTACTATCGATATGAGCCCTCACTAGCTGCCAACACCATTTTCGTCATTATCTTCGCCCTATCGTCAGGAGTTCATCTCATCCAGATCTTCAAAACGAGGACCTGGTTCTTCATACCATTCCTAGTCGGCTCTCTTTGTGAGTATGCCTTGGATCGAGCTGTTCCATTGACTAGCTAACAGACTGAAGTTGAAACCATTGGATTTATTGGTCGTGCTATTGGCGCTGACCAGGCACCGGACTACACCTTTGGCCCATATGTTATGCAGACTCTACTTCTTCTCCTGGGTCCAACGTGCTATGCTGCGTCAATCTATATGATTCTAGGCCGGCTGATCCGGATGTTGAAGGCAGAAAAGCATTCCCTGATCAGGCCCAATTGGTTAACCAAGATATTTCTTCTTGGCGACGTGATCTCAATTGCACTACAAGGAATCGGTGCGTCGAGACACTTCATGTCATATTTCTAGTTACGAAAGTGACTTTGCTAACTATTTCCAGGTGGTGGAAAGCTCGCCAATGCCAACACTCCAGACGAAAGGACGTCAGGAGAGAACATCATCATCGGCGGATTGACAGTACAGATTTTGTTCTTTGGCTTGTTCATCATTGTGACAGGCCTATTTCACTTCCGCTTTCTCAACGATTCCACAGGTCGAATATCCAGTTCTGGAACTAACTGGCAGAGATCTTTGGTATTGATCTATGTGGTAAGCGTGCTTATTCTCATTCGCTCTCTCTTTCGCATGATCGAATATATTGAGGGACATGACGGAGAGCTCCAGTCCAAAGAAGTCTACGTTCTCGTCTTGGATGGTGTCCCGATGACTATCGCAAGCATTATGTTTAATGTTTTTCACCCTTCGAAGTTCTTGAATGCAAGATCAAAGAATCTTACCGATTCAGAAGCCGATGAACCTCTGGGATACTGGCAAGGTCACTCACTGGGAGCTGTCGTGGGCAGGGAGCCAATGGCTGCTAGCAACCGTTAGGATACTGGGGAAATGATGTTGGGAAATTACAAAACTTTGGGAAACCAAGGTAGCATTCTTGCAATACCCTGGTACTGCACAGCCGCCAGTAGGATCATGCTTGTTAGTTATGACGCGTCAATAGAGTTAAAAGCTAGGGCGGAGCTTGGATGCTCCGCCACGCCCAGGTTTTATTAATTAAGCAGAGTAAATAACCTAATAGCCTTTTTTTTTACTTCTGATGCTGGCTGGGGATGAAAATGAGAAAATTCATCTGTTAAATAATATCCACATTAGTTATTGAACCCTTGAAAACGTTTTAATCTATTTTGTTTAGAGAACCGAGTTAGAAATGACTGAAGTCGACGAGACATCGGGAACATCCGCAACGTCGGTTCCTCTACGGCGTCGGACCCATCGGAAGTCGAGAATGGGCTGCAAGGCATGCAAAACAAGTCGAATTAAGGTAACGATCCTTGAAGTGACTATCTAAGCGATGATCTGACCAATCTCAAGTGTGACGAGACGCGCCCGATCTGCAAAAATTGCCATAGACGGGACGCGTTTTGCGAATATTTTGCCACGCTTCGGACGAGGGAAAGCTCGGGAAATTCGGTCGAGATTGTTCCCAAGCAAATGCAATCGTGCACTGAGCCCACGTCTATCACAAGTCCGAGGCCGAAAGTTCAGACACGGATCAGTCTCAAATTGTATGAGATCTTCGATGCACGAACCTCGTCACTTCCAGAACGCCTGTTCGAACTCCAGTTATTGCAGCACTTCATTGATATGACGAAAAGAACAACCAAGACTCAAGCTACCTGGTCATTTTGGATGTTGGAGCAAGCCACTCAATCTATCAGTGTCATGGATGCAATTCTTGGTACCGCTGCCTCTCACCTCCAGAATTCGGGCAAATTTGAGCCGAAGCTTCTATTCATCTCACACAGATACATGGCTCGCGCGATAGAGGTACATAAGAGGGATTTGGACGGAGGCGTGAATGAGTCCAACACCGCCAGACTCATCGCAACCTGTGCACTCATCTGCATGCATGCCAACTTGAGAGCATACTCTATTGAGAGCGAAAGAAATCAAAGGCAGCCTCACGACTGGTTCATATCGTGCCGCAAGGCTTTGAACCTCTTTAATGGGGTTTCACCGATCATCGAGAACCCCTCCATCAGCCAAGAGCTCTCGAGTCTCTCTTGCATCATTTCGCACCAGATTCACACGAACCCTTTTAGCTTCTTACTCCACTGGAAGCCAGAATCAGGATCAATTTACCAACAAGAAATCAAGATCTGCACCACGGCAGTGGCCCAGCTCTCCTATATCTATGCTAATCTAGTGACTGAAAAGCCCTTGCGGTTTGCGGTTGCTGTTTCGGATAGCTTTGTGGATCTTGTAGTGGCAAAGAACCCTCGGGCTTTGGCTATCTGTGGGTACTTTTATATGATAGTCAGACAGGGGCGACAGATCTGGTGGATTGATGGTGCACCAGAACGCGAGTTTGATTTAGTGATGAAGTGTTTGCCAAAAGACTGGCGGCCAGTTATGGACTGGGCGGTTCGAGTCTTCCAGTGGAATGATGGCGGTGAAGCACCATAGATAGTCAGGTTAGAAATCGCTTGATTGTAAAGTACAATAATTAGACGGGAGGCAAGATCGAGGTATGTCTTTTTTTCGGTTTTAAATTATAAACGCTCAAGTTAAGCTTGTCACTCCCTGGATCCTCGGGCATAGACTATTTTTCCATAAGTTGAGTAATGCAAAGTACGATCTCAAGGACGCTAAGAAGACATTTGTCAGAAAGATATATCGCAGAGCGAGAAATACAACTTACGTCGATGCGCAGGCTAGTCCCAGGGCCGCTTGGAATAATATCTCTCTGGCTAACGGTGCTTCGTTCGAGCTGAGAGCACTACCCCCTGGCCACCAATCCCGGAACAAGCCGAAGCATATCAGGCAGATTACCGACCCAATAACAATAAAGGCGTCTATAAGGATACGGAAGGATACATAGGCAGGTGGAAGGATTCTGATCAAAGGATAGACGAGTTCTATGAACGACCAGCAGAAGGTTGTGACAAACTAACTCGTTAGCAAAGAAGGTCGTAATATGGGCGTGGCAAGTCTGCTTACAGCTGGTCCCAGTATACCAATTGCAATAAAGTTTTTCGGGGCAGGGATAGACGAGACGACGATCCCAGCGACGGTGACTGCAAGGACAAGTGCTCGCAGTGCTAACACCAGTTTGGTGGGCCGCTGTGGCTTCTGTTTTTGCGAGGGTCTGCTGTATTGTTTGGCGTCCATGTTGATCGATTCGAAATCCAACGAAGAATGAAATTTCTAAACAATGAGGCCAGAGTGGAATTTATTGCAAATAGATGGCCTTTTATATTGCGGAAGGGATACCAGAGTAAAGTTGTCAAGAGGTCAGAGCAGCAATGCTCCTCTGTACCGAAGGAATCCCCCAGTATTTAAACAGCAATAGAAGTCACTGGAATCAGATCATGCCTTCTCATGATGACGTAGTGGAAAATAATGCGCAAAGTAGGCAACCCGAAAATTCCTGAGAAGCTACTTATTTGGCCCTCCTTTCAGAATTAGGTCTAGTTTGCGACACGGAAT
The DNA here is from genome assembly GCA_003353625.1 of Fusarium fracticaudum. Lineage (NCBI taxonomy): Eukaryota > Fungi > Ascomycota > Sordariomycetes > Hypocreales > Nectriaceae > Fusarium > Fusarium fracticaudum. The sequence goes on along the minus strand of PDNT01000013.1, from coordinate 59,495 downwards.
CTAGCCGAGGCTCGAGCGCAACAGCAATTCTATGCGGCAGAGAGACTATGAGCTCGGGACCAGCCACTAGTGGACAAAGCTAACTTTAAAACTGATGCGGAAACTTGCTAGAGGGCGCGGCTACAGAATAAATTAAATGCTGGATCAGCAGCCCAATCTGTTGGCATGCTAGTCAATGCACTATTGAGCCAACTGCCGAGGCAATATGAGTGCACGTGAGCACACAGCAGGCGTCTCTCAAAAGCTAGGGCTTAGGCAAAGACTGTGCCATCGCTGCATCTGGTGATCTGGGTTTACCAATTCCTCATAGTGGTAGGTCATGATGGTTACGCAAGCGTCAACAGCTCAGCTCAGACTTGGGGCCTCGTGGATCTGATATGTCGCCAGTGTAGGAACAGCACTGAGACTTTGTTTGTTTATTGGTGGTATAACGTCTAAGTTGTTAGCTAGATGTGTTATTGACAGTTGAGGCTTGTGGCTGAGACCTTAATCAGCAGACAGAACTTAGTTTGTTTACTGGCAAGCAATCATGTTTCGGCGCGAACGAAGTCTTATTAGCTAACTGTGCTTAATCTAGCGTATCCGCCCTGCACAATGTTATCTGACGTTCGGCGACTTTTACCAATGCAGACTCATCAGCTGTGGCTACCGTTACAAGTGGCACTTGTTCTGGTAGGGTCTACGTTGTAATTGCAAAGAAATGGTAGGTTTGAAATGCGTGAGCATAGATACATTGCACTCATCTGAGACGCGAAAGAGGTCCTAAAAGCCTCGAACTGTTTTAGCTCCTGGGTCATATTTGAAAGCTAGAGCTGATGGTCTAAAGCTACATGCGAGGAGTCTGGACTACCTCACTCGAGAGAGGGCCTTCTCAGAGATCCTGATACGGCATTTGTAGATAAGGTGATCTAGGAGCATTTGCCCTTAACATCTTTACGATCCCACTGGTAGTGAATGCCTTCGTACCAATATCCCTTGCTAGCGTAATCCTTGCAGTGGTTCTCCCAGGTATCTCCATCAATGTCGCTGTGGCCTGAAGTGGTATAACACTAATACAGTTAGTAAATAATTCTGATAAAACAGTACCGACGTCTTACCTTATGGTCATCCTGGTCAAATCCAACCGACTATGTGAACGTTAGCATTTCAGTCAGACTAGAAAAAGCCCAGACAAGATTGAACATACAGTGACGAAGTTGCTGCAGACATTGCTGGTCAGGCCGATGTCGAGGTTCTGGACACCAGATCCCTTTCGGTAGCAGTAGCACCAGCCGTGACTTTCTCGAGTCTCACTGCTTAATATTAGCTGGTGACTTCAACATCCCCAAGTGGTATACATACATGGCTGCGAGTACAGCAGGGCTGAAGGCAAGGAGTTTGAAGAAAGTGTTGATGAGCATTGCGGCGGTTGAAGCTGAAGCTGAAGATAGAGAGTGTAGATGATACTGGATATTGAAGTGGATTGTAGAGGTGATTTCTCAAGATAAGTGACGGAATTCTTGGGCTTTTTATATCTGTAATCAGAACTCTCTGATCCTTCTCTTCAAGGGGCTGTAATATGTAGACGTGTTCGAGACTTTCATAACCATTCTCTTCAATACACCGCCTTACGGCCATTTCCTTCTAGGACTTATTTTTAAGTTCAGCTTCTCTCCAGGGCTTACCATCTTTTACATTACATCCGTTGACTCTGCTCATGTAATTTAGAATTTTTCATTCTCCACTATTGGAGGCAGAAAAGCTAAACTTCTATCTAGTTAACTATTTCCACTACAGTCTTATGTAATCGGCCTCATTTTTCAGTTATTCAACTGCCGAGGCCTTTTTGCCGATGGAATATGAAGCTTATTAGAATACTTCTTAAACTTTATATCTCGATTTCTGGTGTCTGGACATAATTGTTGCCGCAATATAGCGTGGACTAGGCGCCTCACATTGGTCCTTTGCCCAGGCGGTGGAGTTTACTACTGCCGACAGATCCTTCCACTCTATGGTATGAAAAGCTATGATTTTGCCTGAAGTGCCGGAACAGTTATTGGGATCGGTTGTTGGTGGCGGGACAGCAGTGATAGCTTCGGATCTCGGCATTTTATCCTTGTGAAGTGGATCTTTCAGTGTATTGGCCCAATATATCTCATTGAGATATCAGTCGCCTTGCCTCAACCAATAACTCCTTTTGCAACAAATCAGTCTTGTATCATTGGTACTGCCTATGTGGTCAATGGCAAACTACATGAGAACGGAGTCTTGTCAGCCTCTTGGGTTGCCATAGCTATTTGATCTGCCTATCTACCTTTCATACAATAATCAACAGAGGTACAATGGCATCGGCAAGCCCCGAAGCACAGACTCATAAGTAAGCGGCTAAAACAACTAGAGCTATTGGCTTGCTGCTGCTCTCTTGTCGAATTGGGGAGACTGAAAGTTCTAGAAGAAGTAAAAGTCTCGGTCTAACGGCATTGAGTAGGTAGATATGTTTGAGGGTTATGATATGGAGCATATGGTTTAGAGAGAAAGTATAATATATCAAAAGCTTAAATCATTTGCCGGATTATCCTAGACTGAATTCCGCCCACATACCGAAGTCAAGATAGACGGCGACTGAGGAAGGTTTCTATAATTCTAGTATATAACGTCAGCTGCATCTCAACTTTCGAGTTCAGATACATCAACAACCCAGACCTTCCTTCATCGAAACCGCATCCATCATGGTGAGTACTCACGTTCACGCCTTGGGACAATAGCTAACTTATGGAAGCTCTTCCGTCCTTCAACCGCCATCTTTCTCTGCCTGGCATGGTTCCATTCAATGGTCATGGCGGCCCATAACCCAGCTATTCCACTGACTCTTCCCTGGAGGACGGTTTTCGGTCGTCCGTCAAGCTTCGACTACCATTGGTCTTTTGACACTAGTGCCGTTCCTGAGGGCCCGTTCTCCACCACCAGACGTGTCCAGAACGGAGTTGACATCCAAGTTTTCACCGCCAACCTAGATGCTAACCAGAATCAACGGGTGATTCACATTCACATGGAAGCTACCGCAGGATCTCACCAGGAGGTTGTCTGGCAGGTTTATCAAGGTGGACAGATTGTCACTCGCTATAATTCAGCTGGCCAACAGTCCAACAACGATATCTCCACCTCGACATCTACTGGAGACTTTGCCATGATCCCATATCAAGCTGGTCTCACGATCACGATTTATTGGCGCCTGGAACAAGAACTCTAGTGAGCCTCTGATACGCTCCTAATAGCGTTTCTAGGATCCAAGAGTTGGCGATGTGGCAGGAGAAGAACGACTTGGTATAAACGATAGTTGGGGGGGATGTTATGGCGAGTTACTGCACCTAACTGGTTGCTTGAGTCTCTGGGAAAGGGGAAGGATAGTGAAGCTTGGATCTCATCTGGGTAGTGTAGCTCAGTAGCCGAGTAGCCGAGTAGCTTTCATTTCTTTAAGCTTTAGTTAGTATTATTTATTTATGACCCATACGCCTTGTATGACAAGCGTTGGGTATTTGTTGCAGAAACAGTTGAGGAGAGTCCAATCAGTAACTGTTATATTCCAAAGGTGCTTTAGTAGTCTGCTGACTGAATTGAGATCTGCTTTATGCTCTGGCCTGAAGCACTAATTAGCTAATCGCGCCAATCGTTCTTTGCCTTAGGTACTTAGGTAGTCTATCCACTTCGTGCCTCCATACTTAAATTTGCCGAATCAACTACCTAACTATGCTCTTTTTGGAATTTCGGCCCGAGAACAATTCACCCCGCAACTTCCGTACTTGATTCCATTTTCACTCATCTCCAACAATCCATATGTCGGCAGGGCAGTCTTATCATGCAGCGACCTGAAATCCGTTCACGACAAGGTGCGTTTAAAACAAGTACATACTTCGCCTTTCTGTTTTACCATGGCCTTTAACTAGATCTACTTCGATTTACACGATCTGGTAGCTCGGACCTCGTTCCCTTGTCTTTCTCTCATTACAAGTATCATCACCTAGCTAATCGGCTCACCAGGCTGCTTGACTTGCAGAAAGCGTCATAGAAAATGTGATGAGAAGCGGCCTGTCTGTACGCTTTGTCAAAAGTCAGGCCGCACTTGCGACTACACGAGCGATTTTCGATGGGCGCCCGTCAACGACGTGTTTGTTATCTCTGACACTTCGTTCAACAGAGTTACCAAAAGAATTGATCAAGTTGGGAGAGGGAAAACAGCCCAAAGTCGGGGTCGACAACAGAGCATGCGTGCCCGAGTGCAACATGCACAGCAAAGCGGTGTCCGCCCTGAGGTCTTGGACCAATGCCAAATCGAAACAGGAGCTCTCAATCAAGGCCAGAGCCCAAACTCCGGCGCGGCGCTTTATGAAAATGACAGCCAACCCCGACCATCAGAAAGTGACCACCGAGGTGGGCTTCGTTCTAGACCGGTACCGAATTCAGATACGCCGCACATGTCCTTATCCTCTGTTGACTCTGCCACTACAAGCCAGCAAATGCCTTCGCCACAGGATTACGAGGTGTCGACTGAAGATAACAACGACGTGAGCCTATGTTTCAACGACCTTCCAGATGTGCAGTTCGACAGCAAGTGGTTGAACGAATTTGTGATGGATCAGGATCTCTCGACATTGTTTGCGCAACAAAATGATCATAGAGCAGCTCCAGGAGACGGCACAAGCGAGCTATTGGTGCCGGATCTGATGAATGTCGAGTGGATGTCCGTTCTAAGTGGCACCGAAGCCTCGTCAGAAATCCTTGAAAGCGGACATGAGACCAACAGATCGAGGTCTAGTGCCGGTCTAGCATTTGGTGCCACCAACACCCTTCATTTCAGCCAAGGACCGCTGGCACCAAGCCTCGCCATTTGCAAGGAGGAAATCATGTTTAACTATTGTAGGTTCTCAGAACTCCATTGTATTCATACTGAAGTTAACGTCATCCATCGCTAGTCATGACCGATGCTTCCCCTCGGATCCCAGCTCTCGATAGCCCCGGAAATCCATTTCGGGAGCTTTGCAGAGTTTCCATGTCATATCCACTGCTCCTACATACGTTCTTGTATGTATCAGCTGCAAATATGTACAACTATTGCAGAGGCGACCTGCGAGTTATGGAAGACCGTCGGTCACAAGCGTTGAGATCGTTGCGGAGTATGGAACGATTTCTCCGGATTTTTGACACCACCGAAGAGACGCCTTTATTCATAGAGAATCATGCTTTTCCAGTCCTATCACTGAGAGAAGTTACTCTTGCAGCATATCTCATCCACATCGCCTCGGAGGTTATGACTGGTGGCCTCACGACGGACACACATCTTCGGAGTGCCTTCAAACTAGTGGTTGAACTACGATACATCGACAAGATGCCTAGAGGATTCTATTCTCGCTTCTTGGTGCAGCGATTTGCCATGATTGACGTCATCATGTCTCTCTTGCGGCGCCGAAAACCCCTCGCACCCAAATCCTTCATCCTGTATCAGCAACATGAGGAAGCTGACGTACGTGGGCCATCCTTTCGCGAACTCACCGGCTGCCCTCAGCCTGTACTTTCCTTTTTGGCGAAGATATCGATATTGGCAACCGACGTTGAGTTGAAAAACGACGTACGGCTCGCTGAAGCTTATCAACTCGAAACGAGTATGCGAGACTGGGCATCACGAAAGTACCCAATGCCGCTGAATATAGCTGCTCGATCAAACAAACCCTTGTCTGTTCATGGGACGGCCTCGCAAGATGACTATCTTAGTACACTGAATGCATGCTTTTACTGGATGGCGCACCTTCTCCTTGCCCGGCGAGTATTCATGGATCCCACAGCGTCAAGTCGAGTTCAACTTTACCGAAAGCATCTTTTCTCTCTTATTGATAGACTCCCTCCTGGCTGCGGACCGGACTCGTCATTGCCAATTCCATTCTACATGGCTGCGCGAGAGGCCATCGTGCCTTTGGACCGTGAGTGGGTGCGCCAAAAACACGCCGAGATGATAGCCATCTATCCAGATCGCTCTAGGGAGATCATGATGTCTTTGACAGAAGACATTTGGAGTACGAGCGATAGGGAATATCATGACCTGGTGCCCAAAGGGCCTTGGGATCTCCCTTGGATGGATGATGATATGAACATCCGAATGAAGGACTCTCAAGCAATGCATTTCATAATCTAGCAAGTAGATATTTGACATGTAATTTAGCCCGGCGGACAGTATTTTAGCGTTACCTATATTTCCAGCGCCGGCTTTAAGTTGGTATCGGAATTATATAGCAAGTTGGCCGCCTCAAGTATGTCTACTATATGAGGCAATTGTTGTTGAAAGAGATTGGAGGAAGAAAGCACTTTCTTATTAGACTCATATTCATCCTTTGCTGGTTGATTCTTCATCCATAGACCTATTACCAATAACCAACAGGGCTCTCCCAAACTCATGCTAGATATTGACTACAAATTGCCGCAGACTCTGGGTGGGGTAAGCCCAAAATGGAAGTGCGTGTCGCATGGTAGAGATCGGCATGATTTCCTACCAACCCCCCATCTTTCACAAGCCAATCCGTGAGTAGAAGGGAACGGGATCGTTCCCGGCTGTTGCTCCGGTCTGCGAACCGGTTCCACAGCCTGTTCTTATCGCAGTAAAGATCTTGGACAATAGCGTATAACCCTAAGAGTGTGCTCAGATAATGTTTTGAGTCACTTTGAGTTTCTCGAGTACGTAGATCGTTACCTTTCCCAACTTGGAAATGCGAGCCGTAATCATTGATAGTTTCAACTGATAACTGCATATACTCCAGCTACCCACTAGTTATGGATAAATAGCTCCCATAAGACTTGGGTTGCCTCAACAGTAACATAACACAACTTAATACAAGTGACCAAGCTTACCCAGGACAATTTACACTATGGCTCCATCTGCAACCAGCCCTCAGGTATCTACCAGTAAACTCAGCAGCACACCTGTGCTGTCTGAGAAGACTGCCCGCCATGTAGACACGTGGTCCAAGCACATCAGGGGAGGGTTCCCGACCCTGCCAGTTGCTGTTGAATCAGCTAAGGATCATACCATCACCGATGTGGATGGTAAGGAGTATATCGACTTCATTGGGCAGTTTGCCGTCATGAACTTTGGCTATTCTCATCCCAAGATCGCCAAGGCAGCTGTGGACCAGATCTACAAGATGCCGCTAAGTGGAACGGGTCACATCAGCCCGTTGTACGTGGAATTCGCAGAGCGGCTCACTAACGTAAGTAACGACGGAATTCCAGCAAATCTTTGATGAGATGGCAAATGCTGATCTATAATCAGAAATTCGGGTTCGATTCAATTGCGACTATGCTGAGTGGATCTGAGGCAGTCGAATCGGCTGTCAAGATCGCTCGCAAATGGGCTTATCTCAAGAAAGGCATACCCCAGGATCAGGCTCATATTCTCACGGTTGACCAATGCTATCACGGTCTGACACTATCCACCATGCCCATGGCCACAGTTTCCCAGAAATGTTTGTTCTACCATTCGTAAACTACAATTCCCTGTGTTGAAACTCATTGAATGCAGATTTCGGACAACATCTTCCCAACGTGGGACCATATGCCCCTACAAGCGGCAAGCTTGTCCCCTTTGGAGACATAGATACTTTGAGGGAAGTATTTGAGGAGGATGGCGAGAGGCTTGCTGCATTTTTCGTGGAGCCAGTCCAAGGATGGGCGGGGTTAGTTACAAACCAACGTTCACCAGATGGCCAATCACTGACTGTTTATTAGAACCGTTGTTCCTCCCAAGGGCTACTTGAAGGCCGCACAAGACTTGTGCAGAAAGCATAACGTCCTCTTAGTTTGTGATGAGATTCAGGCTGGCTACGGGCGAACTGGAAAAGACCTTTCCTTTCACCACGAACCAGAACTTGAGCCCGATATGGTGACCCTAGGCAAAGGCATCGCGGGAGGTTAGTCAGGTTCCCATCGAATCTGCTGGGCATCATTATGGTTGACTAACTTTCCGTAGGATACTACCCCATGTCGGTCGTTATGGGCAAGAAGCATGTCATGGATCTGCTGAACAAAAGTGAAGTTCTTTCAACCTTTGGGGCCTCCCCTATTGCTCTCTCCGCTGCTCTAGCTACTCTGGATGTTCTGGAAGACGAGAAGATCTCGGAACGTTCAGAACGTCTTGGAATACTTCTGGAGAAGACAATCAAGGAACTCAACCCCCCGCACGTCAAGGAGCTTCGGGGAATTGCACTTTTCCAATCCTTGGTTCTTGATCAGAGCGTACCGGGCGTCACCCCTCGAAGAGTCCAGGCTCTTGCTGCACATTACGGTGTGCTTGTCGGTATTGGTGCGGATCGGTTGAGATTTAGCCCGCCTTTGACAATTACAGAGGAGGATTTAGTCAAAGCTCTTCGTATTATTGCTCAGTGCTTGGAGGAAGTCACGCGTTTGGGAGATTTTGCCGGAAGCGACTTTCTCAATTAGGGATAATAAGAATCTTGTTAAAAATTATCTATTTTCTTGATATGAAGTCTCATGAGACTATTCGTTCATTTGTGTTAGTCATAACCTTACGAGTTATGTTTCCTCACCTGTCTGTAGTCTCGGTAGGAAAATGGCTACACTCTGGCTCAGAAGCCAGGGTGACGAAGAGTGTAACCTACACTGAATGGCTTTGGAACGTCTTCAATAAATTACTCGAGTTTATAGAGGTTGTTATCTGAACCCTATCTTTTGCATAAAACAGTCCTCTTCCATCAGATATTGTGATATAGTAGTTGTATTGCGTGACCTTGTCAACACGAACACATAGGAATTTTGACCGAACTCACTGGATCTTGAGATATCCAGGTACACCATCGTTCCAATTAGCTGCATTCGAGTCCAAACAAAGTACAGAAAGTATTCAAGTACGGGACTCACTTCCGGTGTACCTGGCCATCTTTGTAACTGTCACACAACTGTCAAAGTCCCAGTCTTCTCAACAAGATATTCCGATACAGCAACATCTTTGCCACTTTCCTTCCCGTACCCAGACTGCTTAATACCGCCAAAAGGACTCTCGGCGGCAGAGCCATTTCCTGTATTCTATAGCATGTCAGTTTCTCCGGAATAGTAATATTGAGTTGGACTGCTTGTACTTACCAAACCGATCATGCCTGCCTCTAGCTTCTCAAACAACCTCCACAAGCGGTCCGAATTCTTAGTAAACGCATAGCTTGCGAGACCGAGGCTGGTGTCATTAGCCCACTTGACAACCTGCTCTTCCGTGTCAAACTTAAAGAGACCGCAAACTGGACCAAACGTCTCTTCCTTGGCCATCTGCATATCTTGTGTCATTCCAGTGAGAACAACTGGCTCCATGAACTGGCTGCTCGGTCCCGAGGAAGATAACAGAAGAGGTCTTCCTGAACCTGTCCTGAGCTTGGCCCCGTTTTCAAGAGCATTTTGGACCTGAGATTCAGCTTTTTGAAGACCGACAATCGTAGTGACAGCCCCAAAATTGTTGGCGGGATCAGCACCGTGACCTGTCTTGAATTTGCTGGTCTTCTCGGCGAGAGCAGTGGCGAATTTCTCGTAGATGCCAGCTTGAACGTAAACTCGATTTGCCGTAATACATGCTTGGCCCGCATTCCTCCATTTCAATGTCATGATCTGGTCGATGGCTTGGTCGATATCAGTATCATCAAAGACAATAACAGGACAGTTTCCACCAAGCTCTAGTGTGCACTTTTTAAGCCCCTGAGCACAAAGACCAGCAACGATTTTGCCCACTCTAGTGCTGCCAGTGAAGGTCACCTTGGCGACTAATGGGTGAGTACATAAAGCCTCGGAAAGACCAGGAGTATTTTCCAAAGAGGTCGTCAAGACGTTGAATGTCCCTGCTGGGAAACCAGCTCTGGTGGCTAGATCTGCTAGGGCTAAGCAAGACAGAGGCGTTTCGGGTGATGGTTTGACAATCATAGAGCAACCGGCAGCAAAGGCTGCACTGGCCTTCCTCATGATCATGGCAACAGGGAAATTCCACGGGACTAGGGCGACGGTCACACCAATAGGTTGCTTGATCGTGAGCACTCTTCTTTCCGCATTGCTGGACGCCCCGATTGTGCCTTGGATTCTTTCAGCTTCACCAGCAAACCACCAAGCGAAGCCTAGAGAATAGTCGATTTCTCCTCGTGCTTCAGCTAGAGGCTTTCCAGTTTCGTAGGTAACAAGCCTGGCAAGGTCTTCTTTGGCGTCGCCAATTAAGCGATGCCATTCCAGGAGGAGCTGGGCTCTTTTACGTGCAGTAAAGCCTCTGTATTCGAGAAATCCCTCGTAAGAAGATTGTACTGCGTTGTTGACATCTTCAGCTGCATTGTCAGGGCAAGTAGCCCAAGCAATACCGCTGCCGGGATCAGTGATGACAAAGGTTTTGCTAGACGCTGCTTGAACCCATTCTCCGTGGACGTATGATGCTTCATGGAGAAGGTCCTGGTTAAACAGTTCGAAAGGTCGCCGCATCTTGTTGTAGGGTTGAATTGAAGGTCTATGAAGATCAAGAATCATAGAAGGACCGAGATTCTTTGTGCAATGAGGCTTGTGGCTGGGAACCTAAATCACCACAGAGAAGTAACTCAGACTGGCGGTATAAGTTGTGTTTGTTGCTAAGTCAAATACCTCCTTGAAAAGGTTGAAACGGACATGCTTGTCATTTAGATCTTCAACACGTTCCACCGGCAAGCAGCCGGTTGTTTTGACAAATGCGAGTACATCATTGAAGTAAAGATGCGTTTCGCACTTCCTAAATAGGTATAGTTCACTAATACGAGGTTGCCGCACAGGGAACTTGGTGACTCGACAATATATCACCGGACACTTTTTTTCTTGACCATGTCCGGATTCTTTTATCAGTCGAACTTTCTATCTTCAAAAGAATACAAGAGTTCTCCCCAAAAATGTCTTGCCCCTAGCCTCGTCTAACAGGGTACCTCTTCACTAGCTGAAGATCCACCCGGCGCAGCAGGACAACCGCCAATGCAGCCACCACATCCCCCATTAATAACCTTGGGGCAGGCGTCGCAAGGAGGCGAACCGTCTGCATAGAAGCAGTTGTAACATTTTGCGCTGGCCATGACGAACAGACCAAAGAAAAGGCCGACAGCTGACAGCTTCATTGCTTATGTGTCTTGAGTCTGGCTGTGCTGTTAGTGCTAATCTAAACTGAGTGATATCTATTCTTCATGAACCTACTTTCGAAAGATGATTCAAATGTGAGCTGATAGGATTTTGGGAGTACAAGAGACCGTGTCATAAAGTCTTGTTGAGTTGATGGTGAATCACGAAGGAAACTTGTCAGTAGATACGGATGGGCTTTTATAGGGAGTTCTTTTACCACTATGCTACGTGGGGATCGGTCACACGTATCGTAATGCTACAAGTCGACCCACGTTATATGGAGATATAATCAGAATGTCTTGGCTCTTGTCCTTTGCGTTCCAACAAGTTTGCCAGTAACATGGTAGTCTTTGACATAACTCCACCTTAACTTTAATATGTGGACTGGCTATATGATCCAGTATTGTTCCTATCTCGTATTGATACAGCGCTGGTTCCTATCTAATAGACAGACGTACTTACCGACATTTCCTGGTCTGAGATGATGACTCGTAAGTGTCTCCATAGATCGACAGTGCAATACGCGTCGTAGTATCGCAAGTGGCCCATTATGAGGCTGTCTGAACTTTAATCAAGGCAACCATTTCATTGGGATTCTTCAGTAAGGAGTTTGCATTGCAACTGCGGCGGGTTGATTATCTATTATGGCGGACATAGCAGTATCTAGTCGTCTCTGACTCGTGGTTTGGCTTAACTGCAACCCAAGCAACCATTAGAACGATGCACTAATAAAAGAATAGGACAAAGGTCGGTCACAATGATGCAGAAGGTCAATGGTTCAGGGTTCTAAAGCTTGTCACGGAGGCTAGTTCCGCACTCTCCGTAAGTGCCGGACCTGTAAAGATAAATAGATAATTAATAAGAACAGTGCACAGTACCGGGAATAAAGGAGGATAAGCCGAATTGACTGCCACAGTGTCTTTATCGTAAGATTGTTCTATATGAAACCATTGCCGAAATTAGCCCCTTCACCTGGAACTAAATGAATGCGCGATTTATTTTAGAGTTCTAGTAGAAGGGTTATGTATCGGCGAGCACTACGAGAACCCAAATTGTCGCCTTTTGCGGTGGGAATGCCTTGTGCTGACTGCAGCATTAACATCTCAACTGTCTGCTCGGCCACCACTACTTTAGAAACCACCTTCCTTTCAATCTTGACTGGCCTTGTTAATTACAGGACTATTCATATACCTGCAGCAACTTGACTGCAAATGACACCGAGGTCTTGTCTTCCAGGCATGATCCACATCCCGAAAGACAGGTATAGCCAGCACGGACGTTCGTTGAGCTTGCATTGATGTCGAATAGTCAAAACACATTGCCCTTGGCCCAGTGGACCTCCCAAGACCCATTCATGAGTACCCTGCCGAAACTACCAGGGAACCAACCAGTGACCAAAGAAAATTGTACACATTGCCGATGGCGCTTGTCGCCAGGTAAGTATCAGCGATCACAGAATTTGCCCACACGCTTCTCAGTTCTTAATACCAAGGAGGCTAAGATATTGCGGTCATTACATGAGGTGTCTAGACACCTGGCGATGCCGTTATACTCAATCAGCGACACAGGCTGTCGGTTAAGATTCAATCCTATTTTGTCGCTATCATACAATATAAACTGGGATGCGGCTCGCGTAGGCATCGCTTTTGCTGATTTGAATATCCATTTTGTGAAAATCATGCAATTGTAACCAGCACAACATGCGGAACATGAGTACACACCAAGCCTCATTGAGCTCTTTGTCCCCGAACTTTCCACCGTGCTTGGGGCGAGTTGCACTCATGTCATCTTCAGAGACAAAGGAATCTTGTCTTGCTCTCATGCGCTTGCTTAGCAGGCCCTGTTTGCTTAGATTTCGGACGACATTTTGTCGAACGCGGTCGAAATACATTTGAATCAGAAGAGTCTCTTTGTCTTCGCCTGGTGCCGAATCAATATCGTGAATGGTGAGCGGTGTGTCGTTAAAAGCTTTATCGTTATCATCGTTCTTCGTGTTATCGTCGACTTCGTTCTTCTCGTGTAAAATACCCATGACCTCTTGGATATGCATACGCACAACTCTTTTGATCATGGATAACCCATGTTTCTTCATCCTGCCAAAGTACTCATCACATAACTCGACTCCAGATCGGAGATTGTTGAGGTGGTTGACCAGGTTTGCGCCATTGATTTCCTCGCCAAAGATATCGAGCGTTGATCCTTCTGTTCGTAGGAGCGGGAACTTTTCATCCGCTTCTGCCCACTTTATGATCTTGCTTACTTGTTCGCTGTCCTTCAAGGCTGTCTCATGTAGAGGCCGCAAGCAGTTGATGTATTCCGTCATCAGTGCTGAAAGAGAAAAGGAGCTGGGATCCCAGTAGAAGACGGTCGGGTTTGGAAGCATACGGAAGACCGTGCCCTTGATATGAAGCATTTCTCCGACCATGCCAAGAATTTCGAATGGAACTGCTCAAGGTCAATTTTCCGTTCGATCAACTCAATGGAGGGCAACTTACCCGCAAACAGGTGAGTGTGGCGTGCTTGGTCAGGCTTTCGGAAGTAATTGACTGTGTTGATATCACATCCAAGCACCACGAGCGTCTTTGCAATCTCAGCCAAACTTCCTAGTTGAAGACTCTCAGCTCCCTTGGCCTCATCGGCATAGACCTTCTTCTCCTGGTTGAAGATCGTTGGGGCCATGCCGAAGCATAGCTGCTTGACGTTGTAGTTGGGGATTACCCGGTTCTTCTCAAACCAGGTTGGTCCTTGCTTCTGAAAGTTGAAGGTGATACCAAGGCCATCTGTGTATGAGCCATATAGAACAAATCCGTTGCCTTGACCGCGATACTGGTCGGTATTGAGATCAAACTTCCTCCAATGGATGCCCAGCATTCCTGCAATTTCTACGAGATGCGATATTGTAGTTGTGGCATAAGGCTTGGCAAAGTCCTTGGGCATGCTATCCCACGTACGCCTCTTTCTCTGCATGCAGACAACTAGCGAGTGATAAGCATGAGGCTCTTCTGTGTCAATTGGTGGGCGCGGACCAGCCGCCTTGACCCATTCAGCTGACTTTTTGCCCTGCCACTCGCGAGATTCCTTCTCCATTCTCACGATAGCCATGAGCAAGCCATACCAGGTAGCCTTCTCATTATCTGCCGTGTGAATGATTCGCTGCGTGCTCTGCTTGTACTCGTTGTCGAATTCCTTGACAGTATTTGTATACTTGAAATTATCATTTCCGCCATCGAGGCGGATGATCTTTTTGCTTTCGTCCTTGGCCAGAGCATCATCGCCCAGTGGTCCCCTGGTGTTGCTGGGCTTGGCGACGAAAATGACTGGAGCTTCGAACTGGACCTCGAAGCGGAACTCGGACCAGATCATCCGGCGCCGCGCAAACTGTGCCCATTTCCCTATGACAGCTTCACTGCACGACGAGAAACCGGTCGCGGTGGCGAGGTACTGCTGTAGCGCCTGGAGAATCGCAATGACAAAGGCCAGGACAGAGATGACCAGCGCAACCACGGCAATAATGAGCTCGGTATTGTCGTCACTGCTTCCGCCAGAGCTGGGGTCTGGTACAGCTGTTGAGGACATTTCAGGAGCTGCAGTATGTGTCTTGTGTCTTATTGAGATGGTCCGATTTGGGTACTTGTGAGATCTCAAAAGACTTGGTTTTTCTTGATGCCCAGCGTTGATCCCCATAAAGTGATGGCTGGGGAATCTGACACACGCGCTAAAAAGGGGCAACTTTGTCCAATTACAATAGGTTTTGTTGATGTACAGGGGTTGTGGTGGAGAGGGGCTAAATATAGACTGACCTTGGGCGCTTAGCTTACCTAGGGTAGGAAACTCGAGGACCTCTTACGGTGAAGCATAAGTAATGAAAAGTCTTGTACAAGTTTCTATCAAGTTGGAAGATTCTCTTTATGATTTTATCTTACTTTCTATCTCAAGGCTTAAAGCTATTTTGTTTCCTTCGTTGGTAAACTAGAGGGTACTGCGTTGTCTGGGCTCAGATTCTCGCTCCGCTTTCTTTCATCAACGCAGGTACCTGTATTTTGGGATCCCAGACAGGATCTCACCCCCCTTGATCTTTACATTGACAACTTCGCCAGGCACAAGATCTATGCAGTTGTCTTCCAAGGAAATACCGGGAAGCTCTTCAAAGACTAAACCCTTGGTGGGTTTGTTAGCTGTGAGCTGATACCCATCAGGCCTAACCTGAACCTCGACACCTCTGTCAGAGAAGTCAAGATACTTGAGAGGTTGAGGCCAATCAATGTCTTGGGAAACACAAATATCACCCTGTAGAACACTAACAGATATGACATGTGGCTCATCCTTTGAATGGTCAATCTGTCCAGCATGGATGTCAGTCGTACCATTCGGGATCAGAACCGTGTTGGCCTTCACGACTTTATCCCTGATATCCTTGCCAGTGCTGATCGAAATGAAGCGGATTTCAACAGTGACTGTTACCTCCTCCTGCTTACTGTTCGCAACCCAAACTTCAAATGAAGAAGTCTTTGCGGGCCTCGCATGAACGACACTCCAGTCGTGATGTTGTCGTTGAACACCCGCGGCGATAGGCTTGAGGGCTCGACGAATGGAATAGTAAGCTGGCTTCTTGGTAAGGAAGTAGTCGACTATAGACCATGAAATGGCGGGCCAGCAATCGTTCATCTGCCAGACGAGGACACCACCACATCGACGCTCATCGCCCCATTGGCGACGCCAGCTGCGATACGCAAAAGTCATGGCTTCGCTCTGACAGAGCTGCGTCAAGTATATGTGAGACTGATGAGGGGTCAGTAAGAAAGACCTTTGCTTCTGAAGCCGGAGGAAACATACCTCTAGATCTGGGAGAGAACGAAAGTTCTCCACCACATAAGTAGCGATTCGTCGTTCGTGGCCATCTGCCTTGTTATGGAAATCCATCGTCTGGGATTGCGGAAAACGGTTGTACTCTTCGGTAATGCAGTGATCGATCGTCGACAAGGCTGGGAAAGCCTCCATACCAAACTCGCTGTTGAACCTGCCACCCAGCCTGTCAAAGACCTGGTATTTTTCCTGTGTACCATGCCAAACTGTACAGGTGTCAGTGAGTAACCAAAAGTAAGATGAAACTAGTCACTTACCGTTCCATTGGTGGAGATCTCCAGTAGTCTTGTCTGTAGTGTCTTTGCCTCCGGAGAACGGTGATCCAGGCCAGTATATCATCCCTGGAGACACCTCACTGACTACCTCTGGTAAGAGATGCTCGTAGTAGTACCGAGCAGGAAAAGAAGACTTGAGCCAAGAAGAAGGATCCTTGTCGTCAGGATTGTACTCGAGACCTGCTTGCTCTTGAACTTGGTAATCCTCGTTGTTGCCGGCGTATATGACGACAGAAGGGTGGTGATGCAGTCTACTGACGTTCTGTACTGCCTCCTCACGGATCGATTCTATGAGTTCTGGCCCTACTGGATAGTTCCCGCAGCCAAACATGAAATCCTGCCACACCAGAATGCCCATCTCATCGCAGCAGTCATAGAAAGCATCGTCTTCGTATATGCCACCGCCCCAAACTCTGAATGCAATTGTGTGAGCAATTCTGTACCAAGAGTAAAGACACATCGATCACCACTCACCTAGTCATGATCTGGTTGCCTTCTATCATGAGCTTCAACCAGTCCCGGTACTTAGCAGCGGTGATTCGAGGTAGAAAGTTGTCGGCAGGAATCCAACACGAGCCACCGCAGAAGATGTCGATATTGTTAATTCTGAAAAAGAATGATTTTCCATGAGAGTCTCCTCTTTGAACAAGTTCATTTCTTCGGAAGCCAGTCTTCTTGATCTTTCCATCGAGCTTCTGACCGTCTTTGACAATACTGACACTGACGGTGTACTGAGACTGATGACCGTATCCAGCGGGATACCACAGCTTTGGTTGATCTAATCGGTGGCTGTTAGCATTTGGGCCTTGGAAAAGGGCTTATGACTAGTACCAATGGCGAAAGGGATAACCAAACGGCCGCTGGAAGACTTGACTGCTTCCATATTGTAAACAATATTATCTTGAAAGTGAACACAGACATTTGCCACGTCATACGGCCCCTCTATATCAACTTCCACTGTACCCTGGACCTTTTTGAGATCCGGAGATACACTGTACTTGAGGAGGAAATCATTGATGTGGGCAGATGAAACCTCAAGCCAGACTGGTTTCCATGGACCGGCTGTGTTAAGCACTGGACCCCAGTCCCAACCCTGTGTGTTTCTTTAGCAAAGGGTCTTTCGCCTTCCATTCATTGTTACATACCCAGTGATATTGAGCTTTTCTCACAACCAAGCGTCCAGCCTCTCCATTGAAGAGCTCCCATCGATGATCAGGGTATTGCTTTGTGATCTCCCTGGCCTTGAGTAGTGCACTGTCAAAGTCGATGCTCAGCACGTTGGACCCGTCGTTGGAAAGCTTATTAGTAATATCCACACGGTGGCTGAGAAACATATTGTCGCTCTTGAGTATGATGATATCGTTGAGCTTGACTTGAGCAAAGGTATCAAGACCCTCGAAGATAAGATACACTAATCTACTGTTGGCAGACGGCGAGTCAAAAGTAGTACGGTAAGTCCAAGCCGTCTCTCCTACCCACTCAACTTTCAGTTCATTCATATCGAGAAATGGATCAGGAATGCTAGACAGCTCATCGATTAGCACTTGGGAAACTGTAGAAATCGGTATACTAACATTCCGTTATCAATCAAGTCAATGTGAGCAACCGTTGGCACTCGGGCTACAGGCTTCCATGCATCGTGGCCATCTGTTGCTTTCTTGAATGACCATCCCATCTCAAGTAGCGTTCTTTGCGCAATTGGAGGCATCATGGTCAGGGAAGTAAAAATTACTGGCCAGCTTCGTTTGCCGATACAGACCAGTGCCAAAGATGTATAAAAGATCTTTGGTATTCGAATTGCGATAATGAAGTTGGACGCCGGATGCTGACACCTTTTAATACACTTGCTTGTGAGCTGCTTATAAGTTATAAATTATAATACATGGCATGTTTGACTTGAGTTATGGTTATGGACGTATCCGACCGGTGCTACCAATCTCCGTGCTAGTTTCCGAATTGCGACACGGGATTTGGGCATTCATGAGCCGCGGAACGAGCTCTTCCGTCTCCGATTCTGGCCTTGGGGAACAACTACACCAAGAGAGACTCCACTCTCGGAGTTCCAAAACAGGCTAAGATTATCCTAACTTTTGCCCCACAAACCATTCCTCCCCGCTTTCGATTTCTGGCTAAATCCTTATTGCTCTGCCTCTATACAAATCACTATGAATATCACATATCCCCCTCTCTCACGGAATCAAATCCGGATTTTGGACGTCAGCTTTAATGGAGAACATTCTGAGCCTGTCTGCAACTTTAGGGTTGTCCCTCTAGAGGAACCTCCAGAATACACCGCTATTTCCTACTGCTGGGACAATTCAACAGACATAGCGAGGATTAAGTTTCACAATGGCGACTCCCTCCCTCTTAGCCAGACGTTGGTCGATCTTTTTAACTCCCTGAAGAAAAAATCCTCAAAGTTCACTGTATGGATCGATGCCATCTGCATCAACCAGGAAGACACAACTGAGAAGGAATTTCAAGTTCCCCTCATGGGAAAGATTTATTCTCGCTCTACGGAAGTCTTAGTTTGGCTGGGCAACAGTGATGATATTACTAAAAAGGCATTCCGTTTCATGTCGCTCGAAGAAAAGGACTCTGAGACTAGGCCAGAACCTTTGGTCAGATCAAGCTCGTTTTATGATAGATTTCGGAGTTTATACCGCAAGGTCTCAGGACCCTATCGGCACGACATTGATGAGTCTGGCCTAGAGAGCATGCTCCTTCTCCTTCAACGCCCGTGGTTTCAAAGAGTATGGGTTATTCAGGAGGTTGCTGCCGGGAGGAATGTCCAAGTGGTTTGTGGTGAGGACTATGTAGATTTGAGCCTCTTTTCAGATGGTGTTTCTGCCATTTGGAACTCATTTATCGGCTTAGGTCGCTATCAAGATGATCATCCCGCCATCCTTGGATTCTGGTGTGTAACTAGAATGCTTGATATACGAAAAGAATACCAAAAGAGGGTTAATGAGGGAGAAAGTGGAATATGCTACGAGACTCTTCTTCAAGCGGCATATCATTGCCAGACCACAAGGACCTGCGACAAAGTCTTTGCTTTCCACGGTATTGCAGATAACCGGCCAGTACCTAAAGCGAATTACAGAATCACTGAAGAGCAAGTCTTCGTGGAAACAGCCGAAGCACTCCTTTGCAATGGAGACTCCCTTGATCTTCTAGCTCTTTCCTAGATGGGATATATGCGGCAAGATTCCAGTATACCGACTTGGGCTCCTGATCTTCGATGCCATGCCTACGATGAGCCACTTGTTCTTTGTGATAGCGCAGGCTGGGATGCAGGCGGACGCTTGAGAACATCACCGAAGATCGATACTGAATCATCACGTCGGCTTCGACTCCACGTCAAGCCAGTCGACACAATAGACGTGATCTGCCCTCCGTTCACTTCTTGGGTTGTAGGGCAGCAGCGAGCAGCAGTCAAATCTGTCTTGGCGCTAAGATCACGGCTAGCAGGCAACCTTTCCAGGGAAGCGTGGATGGACAGATTAGCTGAGTCTCTGATCATGGGTCTCGATATCGACGACAACCCACTGAGAGTCGATATGCCAGGATGGGACGAACACCGTCGGTACTTTAACGAGTGGCTCCAATGGGTACAATCGAGCTCGCGACAAAAGGACCTTCACAGAATTGAGTCCAATAAGTACCACCGCATAATCAGGCCCCGTATAGACACAATGAAAGCATTCGCTACCAGCCGAGGCTTTTTCGGTATTGGTCCAGAACCTACCATGGAAGGAGATGTTGTGTGCACCGTTCCGGGCTGTCGAGTACCGCTCGTACTGCGACCTGACTCATTGACAGGTGTTGAAGCAATGAGGTCACCTTCGATGCAGACATGGACTCTTGTTAGCTGGTGTTATGTCGACGGGTTGATGTTTGGAGAGGCGATTGATCTAGATAATCCCATTGAAGAAATAATACTGCGATAAATATAGATATTACAATATGAAAATTCAAAGATGGGTGTAAGTAAAGAAAAAGCTTCTCTTCATACGTCCTGTACCTCGCTCTCTTTTACCATAGATGTGCTCTCTCATGTTTTTTATGCAACTTGGATATTTGAATACACAATAATAGGCAGGTAATAATGTCCTTTCCTTCTTTCTTAGTGCATTCCTCGACACGGATGATTACACTGGAGCGATCGAAGCAGACCAGTGACACGCTGCTCAACTATTGCCAACAATTCCTCTGTGCCTTTCTCGGCGATTGCCTCGTTGACAAGATTGCACGTCTCTCTTTTTTTTGCTCTCCGTTCTGCTTACACCGCTGTCTGGGTGGGCATGACTGTTGCCTCGTCCGCATCCTATGTCGGTACTTACAGGGTTGGATAGACCATCTACTCCAGTACCACATGCCCAACGGAAAAGGGTATTCCCTTAGGTGTTATGCGAGTTACACTTTTAGACGCCTTAAATTTCCTAGTTACTACCTCGCTTGCCATATACGGTAATTTTGAGAGTCCAAGGTTGCTGCATGTCAGCTGACTGGTGAGACTCCATCGCATCCTGCGTAAGGTCTAACTATATGGACGGAAGACACGGCACGTATACGTTGTTATGAGCTTTTGTTCATTCCTTCGTATTATCTCAGTCAGCATTAGATCCTGAAATATAATATTGATTAGTATTCAAAATTTCGACAAAGGCTATATAAAACAAGCCTATTGTTACCCAAGCCCTCCGTCTTCAACAGTAGCCTGCCAAATTATACAACTTCCGACAACTCCATTAAATTATCCATCATGAAGGCCACTTTCATCTTCGGCACGCTCGCCCTCGCTCTCCAATCTCAAGCCTGTGTAACCTTTACAACGAAAGAAGATATCAAAGCGCAAAAGTACACCTGGGCCGTTTGGAAAGAATGGCCAAAAGCAATGCCAGTTCAATGGGCAAGGAAGCAGGCCAAATAGCCTTTTTGGAGACATATACGACGAGGATTATTACGTCATCCTCAGCAACGACTTCCCAACACTGCACGGCCAAGTGTTCAAGTATGAGTATGGCGAGTTCAAGTGGAATCGTAAGTTCTAATCTATACTCAAAATCTGGGAATGCAGGATGCTGACTAGAATGTGTGTAAAGCTCAGGTTACGATGCAGCAGTTCGAAGACTTTGGGGATACACGACGAGCTTGTTTACATGGAGGGGTCAACTGTGCTGGAAAGCCGTGTAATCTTCCATGAATATATATCGGCTGAGTTAAAGAAGAGAGCACAGGGTGTCTCAAGTTTGCGGGGTTAATTATTAGCCTAAAACATATCCTGAATACAATACCCAAGATTGAAAGTATAGGCACACAGGACAAGGACTCTCTGTATCAATCTCAACTCCTCTAACTGCCCAACCTTTGCGTTCCTCAGCACTGGCAACCCACTGTCCAGCTAGCCTTCTACTATGCAGTCGAATTTGACAAGCTTTATATCGGTACTGATAGGGACGGTAATGCAGTTTACTCCAACACTGCAGCATTTAAGTTCATTAATGATTACTATCTTTGGGATTCTTTGCTGGCAATCCAGTGCCCAATCCGCTCCTGCAAGGTCTTTACGCTAATCATTTCCATCCTTTCAAGAAAAGCGCCAGGGGAATAGTTGTTTCCTGTCTTCTTGTCATCGCTGCTGCATGCGAAGCTCGTTTGATGGGACTGTTACTATAAAGGGAGCTTAATACGTAATCTGACTGAGAAAACACACTATCGAACAGAATGGGATTTACATTATTTACATAACCTACTGCTCTCGGGTAAGTGGGGAGCCGATCACGCAGATCCATGGCGTAACCGAGGCTATGAGCAGCTGACTAGGCCCAATCCAGCCACGGATGTTATCATTCCGCTCCTGTTCTGGCTAGCAATTGCCCCTTTCAAACTCCGTCAACGTTAGAGTGCAGTTGTTTCCCCAGATTTTCAGAATCACCCCAGGTACGGAGCACAATACGCCGCACGCCGCATTTGTACCACGTGTATGTGATGAGATTGGACCATGCTCGTAAGACAAGCAATCTTGCCACTCCGCGACTCATACTTGCCATCTCCTCACGTCTAGGTTGGTAGAATTACCTTCACCTTTGCTCCCTCCAAGTTGTGCAAGTCAAAAGGCCAGTGCTGCCCCGCATCGGAGCTCAACATGTTCTCCACCTGTAGGTTTTGTTGTCTTTGACCATGATATTCTGACTGACTATTGTGTTTCACAAGTCCAGGGCTTTTCTGAACCCTCGAGCTCGGGGACACTCAAAGAGTCAAAGCCTACGCGAGGTCTGCATGCATGCGGTAACTGCAAGCGGCGAAAGATACGCTGCGACGGCCGAAAGCCTTGTAACCAATGCGAGTCGAGGGATTTACAGGCAAGATGCGTCTACACCCAGCAGATCCAACGTATCGTGCCTTCAAAGAGGTCCGTTCTCAACTCAGTTGAAACGAGTCAGGCTCTCTATGAGAATGCTCTAACGATCGTGACAGAACAGTAGAGACTTTGTCCAAAAGTCTGAAAGAACGCGATGCTATTTTGAACCGCCTCTTCCCAAATCATAGTATTCCGGACCTGGCATTGCTATCAGACCAGGAACTTCGTGAAGCTGTGTTACATAGAAGTTCGACTGATAAAGTCTTACCTTCCCCCTCCGACAGCACTCCTCAAAGGTCTGTTACTCAAGACTCGCAATGGGACGAAGAACGACGTGAGCGAGATCCCCTGCCTGCTGAGGCTGATGATGTCAACGCATTGTCCCTGCCGTTTGACCGACAGGCATCCTATCTCGGCATATCATCCATCAGAGCGGCGCTTGCAGCTATGCTCCAGGTTCGGCCTCAGTTACGTGGCTTGCTAGCCTCTCGCCAGGCAGGCATGAACAACAACATCGCCAGAAATGATGAGATTCGACTTTGCTACCATCCCTCCAGGCCCTCGTTAGAACACCCTTGCACAAAATGGAACAGTAAGGGACAAGCACTAGTTGACGCATACTTCCAACGGATCCATATCTTTACCCCGATGCTCGATGAGACCTCATTTAGAATGAATTATCTTGGTAGCCAACGTCAAGATTCGCCGTGGCTTGCTCTCTTAAATATGGTCTTGGCCATGGGAAGCATTGTATCCAGCAAGTCGACTGATCGGGATCACTGCAAATACTATACCGAGGCCATGAGACACCTCGACCTTGGCGCTTTTGGCAGCAGTCACATCGAAACACTACAGGCCCTTGCTCTTGCTGGAGGCTACTATCTTCACTACATCAACCGGCCCAATAGAGGCAATGCTATTCTCGGTGCTGCCTTTCGGATGGCGAGTGCACTTGGCTTCCATCGAGAGCCTTCACAAAAGGACGGAGACGGCGATCAGTTTGAAGTAGTAGAAGTGAGGCGACGTACTTGGTGGTCTTTGGTCTGTCTGGACACTTGGACAACAACGACCCTCGGCCGCCCCTCTTTCGGCCGTTTCTCTCCTTCCATTGACATTCAACTCCCCAAGCTCGGGATCGACGGCGAAGAAAACTTTCAGCAAGATATGGGAATGACAACACTTGTTGAGAACATTCGCTTTTGCAGAATTGCAACTGAGATACAGGATAGCCTAGCTGTAACTCCTGTTCTCAATATCGCGGACCGTGATCGTTTCGATGAGGCACTGATCAATTGGCATAGTCAACTACCCTCTATCCTTTCAAAAGACCGAGACTGTGATGAGCCGGTTCATCTTGCTCGGTGTATTATGAGATGGCGATACTGGAACTTGCGCATGCTTCTGTATCGTCCAGCACTTCTGGATGCGACAACTAACCATCAAACGGACCAAGAGGTTGACCACGACGCTGTCGAGAAGTGCCAACAGCTTTCAAAGACAGCCATTGAAGATATAGCCAAGACCTGGCTAAGCCATCAGATGTCAGGATGGAACGCAGTATGGTTCCTATACCAGGCCGCCATGATACCTCTACTGAGCATGCTGTGGAAGCCTCAGAGCGCTGGTGTTCCTGAGTGGCGTGACCAGGTTCACATGACTTTGGAGCTCTTTGAGGAGATGCAGAATTGGTCATTGACCGCACGTTGTAGTAAGGGAGTTGTGAGCCAAATCTTTGAAACAAGTTGCGATTTAATGCGCCAAGGAGAACAGTCTTGCCTTGTACCAGACATAAACGACAGTAAGTGCTTAGATCAGGGCGCGGTTTTATGGGCAGATGGATTGGAGGTCGATGATGTATTGAATATGTTATGTCAAGACTGGTCATGGGATACGAATTGCACCTGGACCGAAGATGGGTTTGTCAATACATAATATTAGTAGTTGTTAACATGGATGCAGCAGCATATCTTCAATTACGTATAAACGGGAACGAGATACGTGCTTACAATATAGTTCACAACGGCAAGTATAAGCTTAAATCTAAGAAAATATATTATTAGCTAGACGCGTTTATTTACAGTTAGGGCTTGTGGTTAAGAGCTTAAATTAGCAAACAGAACTTAGTTCTTTTACACTAATTACTAGTATATAAAATCTTAAGATATACTTTATATTATTATAAAAACATCCTGTTTTAAAATAACTTTTTAAATAAAGAATTCTTAAGGAATTATATTTATTATGTTTATTAAAATTATATTTGAATACACTATTTAAAAAGTATTACTTAGCCTTATATATAGTTAAGGAAATAATTATAAAATAGCCTCAAACTGTATAAAAAGCTATATAAGCTTTTTACTAAATAGTCATTATTAAGTTAGAAAATAAGCTTCGGGTTAAACACAATGGTAAGTTTATATATAAGCTAGGCACTAATGTCTAGGCAAGCTGCACTGCTAAGAATAGCGCGATAGCTTTATATTCTGTTGTTATCAAGAACTGTCTAAAGTTTATTGAGGTATTGCTGTCTCATGGCGTAAGGAAGAATAAATAGACGCTCGACCAGGACTAATGGACCGTGCTGTGGTTCGTAGTGAGCTCGGGGAATATTGCTGCCGCGAGATCTAGTTAAATTTGCTACGTTACTGATTCCTCAATTAGGTCATGAACAGAATGGGCCTTGATTCATTGCATCATTCTATTTGGGCGCAACAGAGTCTTTATCGACTTTTGCATCGAGGTATCGTCTAATGATTGGGCTAGCGGCAATGGCTGCGATAGAAACGCATGAATCGATAAACCAAATCCCTCTCTTCGGTGAGGGCCCTGTCATGGCCCCAAACAATAACGCCGCTTCATACTCGCTGCAAATAATGTACTCATTCTTATCAACTTCCTTCAAGATATAATCAGCCACCTGCTTTGACGAGTGGAGCTTCTGCGTCAGCTCAGTCATTGGCGCAGCGGTTCCGTCAAGCTGTTTCGTTAGCTCGGGTTTGTTGCCAAGCTCGTCAATGAAGGACGGCGAGATGAAGTTTGATGGAAAACTGATATGTACTGAGTACTCTGATACAGGGCCTGAGTATCTCCTCAGCTCGGAGCGAAGGGTGTCGGCCAGAGCTCGTACGGCGCACTTTGCGGCTGATGAGTCTGTGAGACGGGGAGCTCGAGACGAGTTGAGTCTGTTAACTCACGCGTATACGCGATATAGCCAGGGAAGGCCACAAAAGCAGCCGCACTACTGATAAACACCAACTTCCTACGTTTGATAGACTCTTTGAAATTAGGATTTGATTTCTTTTGCTTGTCATCTTGAACCCATAGTTTCAATATCGCTTGTGCTGGATAGGCACTTGTAAGATAGTTGTTGGTCATGCATCGCTGCACATCTGAAGGATCGAGGTCAACGAGAAACCCGAGTTCATTAG
This sequence comes from Fusarium fracticaudum, assembly GCA_003353625.1. Taxonomy (NCBI): domain Eukaryota; kingdom Fungi; phylum Ascomycota; class Sordariomycetes; order Hypocreales; family Nectriaceae; genus Fusarium; species Fusarium fracticaudum. The sequence goes on along the minus strand of PDNT01000013.1, from coordinate 33,429 downwards.
TAGTGCCTCCCGCTAGGTAGTAAAGAATATCTGGTAGCCTTGGTTGGGATGCGAATGTAGATTGGATCTGTTGAGCGTTGTAAGATTACTTCACAACGATCACGAACTTCCTACCTTTTCTGGATCTGTTAAATCAAGTGTTTGGACGATAATATCTTGACTTTGAGACTTTCTTGCAGCAAGAACCTTTTCTCTCGCAATTTCAAGCTGTTCCTGCCGACGTGCGAAAATGGTAACGTGACAACCTGATCAGTGGTCAAAATTGCAGCAAGTGAACACAAGGGAATCTTTACTAACCTCGACTCGCCAACATGACCGTTAGTTCCTTACCGAGACCCGTCAAACCTCCGGCAAGGAAAACTGTCTACGACGGAAGTTGTCAGTCTGGATCATAGAATTGCGAGTAATTACAGTTCTTACTTTGCCAGTAAGGTCGCTCATGGCTCGTCAGTTGAGACTCCAGGTATTTCATCGCCGTAACTAATGACAACATAATATAGAAATCGTAACGCATTGTTGGAATCGGGCTTGCTGGCCAATACAATTACATGTAGACGCACTGACCCATGATATCTGCTCTAGTGACTGAGAATCTGTTGGTTTGCCTCTGCCGTTTTACCCGGTGTCCCAGTCGATTCGTGCTGACTGCGTACAAGCTATGACTTAATTGGCTGATCAGTTTGTTTGCGCCCTTTTTTCTCCCCCCGCGGCTCGCGGGTCCGCAAAATCACTGTCATCATCTCGGCGACCGGAACCCTGAAGCATGCAAGGAGGACATCAAAGACAATACTCCGGCGATGCAAACAGCGAGACGTGCAAGAAAGGGGACGATGATTTGACTGTGGTAATACAATTCGGTAAAGCACTTCCGACACGTCTGGCATCGACTTCAGAAGCCAATCTTTCTGTGGTGGAACGGCAATTACGGAATCGGTCAAATTCAGATGCCCGGGGGGCTGAGACGACGTTGGCTGCATTGCTAGCTAGCACACTGTTGGTGGCGTCGCAGTTTGACTTTTTTGTCATCTATCTCACTACTGGTTACCAATCTGCCACTGTAGACAGGAAGCCTCAGCAAAACTTGGACCTTTCACCCTCTTTTCCATACACTCCTTTATCTGTATTCTCTGGATCTATCCAAAGTGACAACCACAAGCCATGTCTGCCTCTGTGAATCCCTCCCTCTTCGCAGACTGCACTGTCTCAACGTGCCCGTTATCGACATCCTACTACAATTATCGCATCAATCTGGCTGCGAATGCAGTGTTTGTTGGTCTCTTTGGGCTAAGCTTCATCTGGTTCTTCGCCGTCTGGGTCTACACGCGACGCGGTTTCTGGTTCATGTTTGCCATGGAACTGGGCATCATAACCGAGATAATCGGATATACTGCACGCGTGATATCGTGGAAGAACCAGTGGAACCAGAACGCTTTCCTTGCCCAGATCGTCTGCATCACTATCGGTCCAGCTTTTCTGTCGGCGGGCATGTATCTTTGCCTCAGCCGTATCGTGGTCATCTACGGAGAAGAGAACTCTCGTCTACCGTCAAAGTGGTACACTCGATTGGTAAGAACGACTGATTAATGCGTCGGCTCAAGGCTAACTTGGCATGGTAGTTTATCCCCTGCGACGTTCTGTCACTCGTCCTCCAAGCTGCAGGTGGCGTTATTGCTTCCATCGCTCTCCAAGACAACAAGTCCCTTACAACCGGCGACAACATTATGATTGCTGGCTTGGCATTCCAGGTCTTCACACTCCTCGTTTTCATCGGCCTCTGTACAGACTTCATTGTGTCCTTGCACCGGAGGAAGCGTGAGCTCGGTGCTGCAGTTGTACTGCCGCAGGATCCAGCTTTGACCAGAGTCCGCAACTCGTGGCAATTCAGGGGATTCAACGTTGCATTGGGACTTGCTATTATCTTGGTTCTGTGGCGTTGCTCGTACAGAGTTGCGGAGCTGAATCAAGGCTGGACTGGACCCATTACATTCAACCAATATCTATTCGTAGGCATGGAACCCGTCTTGATTGCGGCAGCAGTGTACGCCCTTGCTTTCTTCCATCCTGCAATTTGTATGGGAGAAGCGATGAGCCTGAAGAACAATCTGACACTTTCACGATTTATGAAAAGCAGGCTGTGATGTCGGACCTACCTATCCTCTCACATCAAAGAGTCACATAAGTTCGGGACAGGAATAGTGTAAGGGGAGGACATTTGACTATGGGATTCATCCAACCTTTTTTATTCTTCCTTAGGGTCTCCTAATTTACAAATAGTTTCATGTAATGTCACCGTATCGGAATCTAGTCTAGGCCATATCAATAGAAACTGTTATCTCAATTGTGGATCCCATCGTCCAGCAACTCTAAAGCCCATTGCTGGAAATCCAAGTCTGCAAAACCCAAATTCAAATTGGTAGTTGTGCTCCCACTCATACTCGAATCCAGCAAGGCAAGATTTGTTGGAGAGCTCTCCAAAGCATAAGTGTATGGTGCACCGGATGAGCTAGAAACTGCACTTCCCGCTGAGACTGATGCAAAGGTCTGAGTGAGTGGATCTAAATTAGTAAATGATGGGCTCATGTGAAGTCGTGAGCCTTGAGGCGAAATGAAGCAATCTGACTGAGAGGCTTCAGGCCACGCTCCAGGACTAGATCGGTTGGAACAAAGGTTTAAGACAATCTCTCCAGCCTCTGTAAGCTTTTTGATGGCAATATTGGTTTGTGCGACCTGAGAAATAGATCGCAATACATCAATGAACGATGTCATGAGCCCAATGACAGAGTCAATTGCTCTCCCCGTCCGATTTAGTATGATGAAAAAGCATAGCTTGATAAAGCTCACAGAGGCATATCCGATAAGAATTCTATATGGTTTTGATGGTTAGGAGTAGGTTTAGAAGCCTGGAAAAGAAGTGTTACTAACCGGATAACCGTCAAATGATTGCCGGGCCCTGCATTTTGTCCCCAGAGATCTATAAACAGAGACAAACATTTTGATGAACTAGTCACCATTGCGTCTTCTGCTCCGGTTCTCCAATGCAAAAGAACTTGAAGTGCACAAACAACAAGTGTTAGTTCGGCTTTGGCAAAGCTCATCTCATGGTGATCGTGAGGATCATCAAGTCTGCACTCTGCCGAAAATTGCTGGAGCATTTGTGTCAGATTAGAAACGATATTATCGACCCCGTTGCTTGTCTGATCTTCAGGAACGTCAGAGTAAAGCTGTACGAAGATTGCTTCCTCTATGTGACTGAGCTTGGCACGAGCAAGTAAGCCTAGATCAATACCTGAATGAGATAGCAGGACTTCAGGATGCCACAAAGGCACTTGTGGAGGCTGGCCATCGATCCAACATCTCGTTTTGTCAAGAATATACAAGCAGAGAAATATGTTTTTTCGCTCTTGCATCTCGTCTTGTGTGTAACCATAGAATGACTCCAACTGATGCAGCCCAAGTGGCTTAGCGCCTGCAGTAGCCAAGATGAGAAATAGGATGGCACGTTCCGAGCCCCAATGAATTTGTGCAAGTAAATGCTATGCTGTGTTAGTGTGACACTTTCGGCTCATTATCTCAGTGGAGCATACCAAAGATAGAAGCGCTTGTATGTTGCTTAGACGCTGGGTATGTTGCGTTTGAGAGAAAGTATTTGACAAGTTCCAGGTCAATAGAGCTCCAGCTTGATCCAGAATTTCTCGAGGATGACGTCAGTTTTGCTGTCAGTATAAGAATAGCTAGACTGTTACAGAAAATTCCATGAGCTGCATGCGGTTGATCTCCCGATGATAGTTGCATATCGGCGATAAAGTCTTGGAAGCGATCTTGAGACCATATTGGCATGTGGCGATTGATGTTGTCAAAGTACTCATCAACCATTGGCTGGAGAATGCCTAGAGGAAGCGTTGTAGGTGGCGACGAATTTCTTGGTGAAGGAAGAAATTCGGCTTCACTCACGATTTGGAATAGCCTGTGTTTGGCTACCATAAGCTCGTTCCTAGTAGCGATGTGTTGAGAGGGAGTTTGAGATGATGGAACCAGAATAGAGTGAGTCAAGTGCGAATCTAAAGAAGTAGATCCAAAATATTGATGAGTCCCGTCTGCCCGGTGAAGAGGGCGAAAGTGTCCTGGCCGCAGAGCAGCACCCCGAGGATGTGGTGATTTCGACGTCGAGGAGGTCGAACCATGAGTATGCTTTGAGAAATTCAGAGATACGGGGTCTTGCACAGTCCGAGACGCTGGTGTGAACAGAGTTTCACCCGTATTGTAGTCCAGTCTTGCCAAGGCGGCTTGTATATCAGACATGTTTTTCTCCAGCCGGTCAATACGACCCTCAAGCCCAACGACGGCATTGTTACTATTCGACATGTTGTTAGTTATACAAATTGGAATCCAACATGGAGAATCATCATTCAAATGATTTATACTATAACTTACAGCATTACTGTCTGGCTGGGACTCTTCCCGGAACCCGACCACACGCATTCGATACCGAGACGAGCGTAGTTGGCGCAATTGGGCCGTTCCCTGCCGCAGCGGATCTTTTTGATGCAACATTGATCGCATACTAGATATTTACATGCGTCTTAGCTGCATGCTCCTTTATGTCTCTCAGTAAATATGACTTACCCGGGTATTCTTTGGCACCACCAACGTTTCGATCCGTTCTATCATTCGAATTGTCATCCTTGGGACTTGACATGGTTGAATGCCGACCCTCATGTAGTACAGCAATTGTCAGAATGCTTAAAAACTGGGGAAAGAAATGCAAGGATAGGTCATTTGTATAAACATATGCAAAAAGATAGCTAATGATAGCGTGGTTTGGGACCGACATCTCAATGTGAAACCAAAAGGCAAGGGGAGATTACGCCGCTTCACAAAACATTCTTATGTAAAACTGAGGTATGCGCAGTTTATTTCCTTGCTTAGTCTTATGTCTACTTACCAAGTTAAACTAGTCTCGCCTTGGTTCTATCAGGACCGACTTATCTCCAAGCCCGCTGCTCAAATGTTGGACACACCCAAGCTTGATCTGAGATAAGACGATGCCCAAAACTTGCATATTGGCGCAAAGGCTTTGCCGTGTATGCTTCAGCTAAGCGGGTTCCTCAAAACAGAAAAGGTAATTACATTCTACATTCGCGCTATCAGCATGTTAGGTAATCTCACGGGTAACTTTAGAGGCCGTGCCCCTTGTTGGTGTCTGTATTACCCGGACCTCTAGGATCCATACAACCAAGGTCCAGTAATTTAGGTTTGAGCTAATTGCCGCTCTCCGGGATACAAATTGCACCTGGACTGAAGATGGGTTTATCGATACATGATGTTGTTAGTTGCTAGCATGAATATAGCAGCATATCTTGAATCATAGACCAATAAGAACTAGATATATATATACGGCATTGTCCATAATGGCAAGTATAGGGTTAAGTCTAGGAGGATATGTTGTTAGCTAGTTATGCTATTTGCAGTTGAGGCTTGTGGCCAAGAGCTTAAACTAGCAGACAGAACTAGGTTCCTTGTATTTGTTATCGACCCCGAGATCTGGGAAGAGGATTCCCCCGAGGTGAAGCGCCATCCGCCATGCACTATGGTCTTACCGCCTTCGTCTCTCAAGAAGCCCATGACACTAACCCCCCCGCCCTACGAGACGTCATTGGATGTTGCATGGAGCGGCAAGGATAGACGGCACAGTACTGTTCAGAAAACGACGTTGACACCTCCTGTTGTCACTGTCACTACTGTCGACGTCTGGCACATAACAATCCGAGAGCATCGGACTAAACTTACCACCATCTGGTCAACATTCACTATCAGTCCAAGCATTAATGCTCCAACCTTTATTATCACGAATAGACTTCCTAAGACTACCCAGTAGAGTGTGACTCAGCCTCCTGGCACCAGGACTATCACTCCTCCGCCATACCCTTGGACTTATACACCACCAACAACTACACCGTCTGTTTCACCCGAACGGCGACGACGATGATGGCGATGGCATACCGCCACTCCCAGTTGTGACCTGGCGTCCAGGGAAACCTGGTCCCATGCAAGAAGAACTACGGCAAGCCATGTCGTATCCGCTGGTCCCATCCCTGTCTCCTCAACTGCCCAGACGGTGGCGCAGACTTCGCGGACCCTCGCAATTCAAAACCCCGCGAAACGGCCAGTACCACCAAACCTGACCATTCCACAGCCTACGGGGAAGCCGGTTACACCTACCAGGATACTGACGCCGGGCAACAAACTAGAAAACAAGGAGCATGAAGACGACGAGCAACAGTGTGCGATTGGGTTCAGCCCCTCGATTCCAACTTGGCGAGACCCAGCGACCACTACGAGCGTAAAACCCAAGCCCACGACGCCTAGGCCTTCCCCAAAGCCAGACCCAAAGCCGCCTTCTCCAGGCCCCAAGATGGAGGAGATGAAATGCTATGGTATCAGTCATGCGTGGATCCACTGAGGCCTAGCAATTGAAGCCGAGTATTTCCGCGATAGATATGAAGGTCAGGTGTTCGATGCAACCAGACCCGAGACCGGGCGTACCCTGGAATGCCAACTCGGAGTGGTCTGCACAGGAGATGGTTTCGGGTGTGCTGCTGGTTCCAAAGTCCCACTGCTGGTGTTGTTCCCGAAGCACCCGGCGACACCGAGTCTGCTGTTTTCAAGGGCAAGATCAAGATTCTCAGAATCATGGGGGATACACCACGAAAATGGATTATATCGCCCAACGAGATGGCCAATGTCGACAAGAGCTCCTTGGCACCGCTCCATCAACCAGATCCTCCCTCTCTATATATTCTGGCATACCTGGCTTGCTTGATACTCTGGTATTTGATGATGATCCATTTATTACAGCAGTAAATGACAAGTCGATCCCAGCCGACTTGGTTGACATTGAACCCAGGGCATATGGTGTCAACATAAACGAGTCATGGGTCTTGACTGCAATTGAGCTATCACTCGAGTGGGAGTTAAAATAGCCCAGCAAGGATACTCGGCTGGCGATGTTGTCTTGTGCCTGCGTTATGGACCATTTAGTAGCCACTCCCGCACCGAAGGGACCAACGTCGCGTATATGCCTGCTGGACTTAGCTCAAAGTGCTATTTCTTAAGTGAAAAAATAATGTGTCCTTTTTATAATTTAATATAGGGTCCCTGTATCAGTCTCAGAACTGAGCTTATAGAACCGAGCTTTTAAAGTCGACTTGGACTAATTGGAAACGGTTTCATATCAGTGCGGGCGGAACACACGTAATGCGGCGCGCGATTGCAACATGCACAGGGTAAACTGACGAATCAAGATTGTCGACACTATCTATGTCGATCAAAAATCACCACATGTCTCAGTACTCAGAAACTAGAAGATCTTGCTCTACTCTTTTTTGATTGAGAGTTTGTATCTAAGCGAGGGAAACAAAAATAGACCGGAACCTTCTCGCATTCTGATTACTCCGTCAGCACAAGGAAATTAATCACCAAGACGACTGACTCGTAAGCCAAAGCAATTGGTTGAAGGCGATGTAATTGCAGTAAAAACTTGCAGGCAGTTCGCAAGAGTCATAGACACGGCGGATGTTACTGAATGGCGGTTAGCACACCAGTCCCGACAGTTTGGTAAACGCTAAGCGCTTTGCCAATTATCAATCACATTATGGTGGGACTTTGTCTTAAGTTTCTCACTAAAAAACCAAAGTTTATTCAGGTAAAGAGTAATTAAATCGCGCAATTGACACATCAGTTGGAGTAGCGAAGGTTGTATACGCTTTGCTACAATGTTCACTATGACTCATGTTTACAGAGAGTTGGTAACTGCCATCAAGTTTTGTGGCCAAAGTTAGTCTACGCGCTCGAAGATGAGGTGACCGAGCAGTTGATAGTCAATTAATTGGCGCGCTGGGGAGACTATTTGTCCAGCACCACCGGGCTCGTATCCGTACGCCGGACACAGGGAAACGCATCCACATCCTGTGATTAGACAGGGGTACCATGGAACTGGTGCGGGGCTGCGGAGTACCTTTGGGTAAGAATGGTAGGCCCTTCTTTCAAGGAACCCAGGTTGAGCAAGACCACAACCCCCGTTTCCTATAAACCTGGTAAGATTACACATTATAGATTGTCCTACTTAAGAATTTCTTGCTGGGTAAATAAGATAGAATAAAGGAAACAACCGAGACTCTCACATCATGTTGGTGCTGTTGGTTTTCTGTGAACTAACTTTAGCGGCATTGCGAATCCTGGCTTAGTGCAGCGGCCAAAGCGCAAAATACACACGTCTTACCCCCTGTAAACAACCGACAGTGGCCTGATCACATGAGTTGCTAGCGCTGTGCGTGCTCTGCAATAGAATATAATGTCGCCTTCGCTGCGAAGGTACATACATCTAGATCGGTTTATTGCCACGCGAGGGAATTTGTAATCCCTGGCAACTGTAGTTTTGCTTTCTTGTTCACACATCTTGGTCTTTTAGTACTACCGTTTCAGATGATATATACTACCATATTGGCAACAATCACAATGGAGCACATGAACAAAAATTCAGGTGTTCTTAGTTTATGGCTGTTGGTCGCTTGGTAGGATTACCAAGAGATCTGGTTGGCTATTCATCAAGATGATGGTGGGTACCTACCAAGTAATCAAGACACACCAAAATTCTTCAAGACAGGGATGCGGATAACGGACATGGGGACCTAAAAATAATCCCAGAACCAACAGCACAGCGAGCTGGTCACCAAATTTACTCTGCTTCCCCTCCCCTCCTTCATTTGACTTCTCCAACCTCAATCACAATTAAGGTCAGTAAATCCGCTAGTCATCTTACAATGAGCGCAATTATCGGCGCAGCCAACGCCAAAGTGTCTGCTATCTACGATTGCTGGAGGCGATGGCACACCGAACTTGATGGAATTAAAGCACCCTATGACGTCTACATGCAGAACTATCAAATGGCTAGTAACCACTTTGATAATGAGCTTCAGAGTTTCGTGCAGGTACAAAACAATCCTCACGAGTGTTTTAGGCGCAGGGAAGCAATTTTACATCACGCGGGTAGATTGAAAGAGCTGGAAATCAACTACAAGCAATCGGTGAAATTGATGGAGCGGGAGTTCTCGGAGCGATTGGAGGTAGCTCACAAAAGACTGGCATGTGCACTTATGGGCGCTTTTGGTGACAGCCTCCTGGACCCAGGGATTCAGAATAAGTTTCGGCCCGCTCTAGTTTACCAGACGCCATCGACAAATACCACTGAAGAAGAACGTGGCGAAGCGCCAGATCCCGGTACCTATACCGATGAGAATGAACAGCAAGAAAATCGAAACCAGTCCAGTGACAATCAGGATCAAGTTGAAGAGGTGTTCATCGAAACTAACGTGGACTTGATTGGGCATCAGGACTCCAGTCTTGGCCCAGTTGAAGGAAATCCTTCAAAGGAACACCAAAGCCAAACACAAAATCCAATTCCAACGGACCCTAGAGTCTTTGCTCCAATCGAGATGCCGATCCAGCAAGTGAGTGCAGCCCGAACGACAAGTTCACCCCCAGAGCCAGCTTCAAGTCTACCAGCAGAAACGGGCCTAGAGGTAACTCTCGCTTTGGATAATGATGTCAATCAAGGGCAGACATCCAATTTTGCCTCAGGAATAGGCCAAACTACACAGACAAATGCTATGTCAAGCACCAATGGAAGCAAAGTACTGGCGTTTCTTGGGGAAACTATCACTCAGCCAGAGGCGTCTGGTCCACGGGTTAATGTGACCATGAACAGCGGTGCCGACTTATAAATGAATCAAATCCAAGTACTGGAGAAGGGTCAAAGCTCAGAAAAAAACGCGGCCTTAACGATAAGCTCAAGCGAGGCGACAACGACTTTCGAAGCGAGTGAAAATCAATCAGCAGATTTATGTGTAGGGATCGGCGGCATTCCACAAACAAATCAACCCCAGAGACCGGAGATGCATGAATGTTCGGGGCCAAATACAAACTTGAGCAAGAACACAAGTGAAGTATCAGTATCCCGCGAAGCGACCGCCTGTCATGCATTGGGTCAGTTCACGGAGGACGGCGAGAATTCACCTCCGAATCAAGACCAGGGACCAGATACAGCTCCAGGGATAAGTATAACTCCAGAGGCGGCAACTGCTGCATCAGGCTCAAATTCTGGTCAAGCACGAGTATCAGATTTAGAGCGCAATGTACCGAAAAACACGACAGCAGAACCCGACGCCGCTTCACAAACCTCAGTTGTTGAGGATCAGTCCTCAGCATTTATTGATGAACATAGAAGTCATCAGAGAAATTCACTACGTCCCCAAAACCCAAATAGCGATTCGTCACTTGAAGACTCACTTGTGAGACCCTCTAGTCATTCAACAAAGAGGCCCCATCAGGAAACAAGTGATCTGCCACAGAAACGCCCAAGAGCCAGTGTTGCATCCACAGATTTGGCCAAAGGCAGAGTCATCTCTTTTGACCAGGTTTATCAGAACGGAAATTCTCGAGTGAAATACATTATTACAAGCCATTATCGGGGATCTGAGTGGTATATCCTGGAATGTGTACAACACAACAAGCACTTCACCACATGGGACCCCATTAAGAGCGCCGTGAGGCATCTTGCGAGTAATTTGCACGGGATGACAAGGGATAGGTCTTTGGCAGTAAAAATGTTTGGCCGTCGGGTTCTGAACTGCACTGAGACGCAGGCCGAAAAGAACAACGCTATAGCAAGGCACGCATTCGCTCGAGGACTCGGAACACCACCCTCAGCGAGTGTGTTGGACAAGGGATATGCAGGGAATCGGGAGAATACAACATCACCCCAACACAGCTCCGACTCAACAAGCCTCGAAAAAGGGCTCATACCTGATATTGGAGACATCTACGCTTCTCGCGATCCGAAATCTAGACACACATACCCTGTTTTTATTCTGCCTTGGACAAGCTTTGATCACTTCAAATGGAAAGACGCGCTATTGCGTCTCACTCCCGAATGCTATCTCTATAATAAAAAGTCAGATGAGTTCCCACGTGGTTGGGCGGAAGGATACGAAGATGGAGGCCCCTTGGTTGGTGATAGGCAATACCCTGTCATTTACTTTGACGGCAAAAAGTTTCCTGATCAAAGTGATGTTGGGTGGGTTCCTGTGTCAACCCTGAAGAAATTTGATCCGAATGACACAAGCATTGCCCATCGGGCGTCAGTAGGGGACTTCGATGATCGGGAAGATGACTATCGTTTGGGGATGACGCATTGGAATCATTGTGCTCTCCCTACAGACTACATTCTGATCACTGATGACAGTGATTCTGAGGATGAAGGAAGCGTAAATGATTTGGAGGTGGAAGACGGCTGCCCAAAGTCTGATATTGGCAATAAGTCTGCCAAGACTAACAGCAATAAAGAATTGACTGTTGGAGATGGTGGCCAGGGAAATACTCCTGGGGACGGCGAGGGTAATCAGCAGCGGGATGAGACGCAGCAAAGCTCTCAAACGGAATGTGGGAACAACAACGACAACAACCTCCGTACACACCCCTCTAACACTGGTCCGCCTCGAAATAGCATTCCAAATGCAGAAGATGTCTCACATCATCAAGTCCAGAACCAGTCACGAGGAGTCGTGCCTCAGCCCCCACTGCCCACCATTCGCGAATCGACGAGGCCACGTATCCAGGCTCCTTTTGTTAGTAGTGATTCGGAAGAGATAAGACTACCTGCTACGGAAACAAATGTCCTTCCGCCATCAAGATATTTCGACACGGGAGCTGTGCACAAGCAAGGACATACACAAGAAAAACACAAATACTTCAGATTGTTGGCTCCCAAGACAACTGGTTCGCAACCACAGCCTTTCGTGGATCCACCAAGGGCACCAGCAGGGAAGGATCTGGTATTGCTTGCAGCTCAAGCTCGAGCTGCCTTGCCTACAGTATAGAATTATAAATCCCTAGTCTAAATCATTCCTTTAGGGCTGGTTTTATCTAAGCCATTAGTAAAATCGAGAAAGAAGCGGCCATCGAAACTGCTTCTAGGTCAGATCTTAATTTCAAATGGAAGACTGTTTATATGATAGTGGGTACCTTATGCCTGGATGGCATCATGTGAATCGACTGCACTATGCCCGACAGCGCCTAAACTTGGTAGCTATTTATCGCAAGCTTAAAGAATGAATAAATTCCTAAATACTAATAGAAGTAGCGACAGGACGCTAGATAATGCGATTCTTATTTGAAAAGAGCTCTTCCAATCTCACCAAAGCCAGCTAGGACCTTGTCCAGTAATCCCCTCTCATAGCGGTACAATCAGACTACACACTCACGTAATCTGCCGCCTCAAGCCCGCCCAAGCTGCCGTACATAAAATCCAAGCTTAAGTTATTCCCCCTTCAAAGAAAGTCCAAGATCCCTTTACCAAGAGTATTGTAATTTCCGATCATCGACACCACTTTTGCCAGAGACAGCCCTGCCTGACCGCATAGCAATGAGGACAGCCATTGTTTCCTCTACAATTCGCAATAGTTCCGCAAAACTGATAACAGCGAGATACGCGTTTCTCAAAGACGCTGCGCACGGCAACGTTTTCATCGCGTGCACAATCAGCACGTCCCTCTAGTTTTCCACCATGCTCTTCTCCAAAGACCTCGACTGCACGGTCACTCTCCTGCTCAAAGTATTGGTTTGCGCTGGCACTTGGCTTGAATTCCACAGTATTGACATGGTCGTTGGAGGGGTGTGCATAAACATCAATCTTGACCGCCCGGTTCTCGAGGTGCATGTCGAGAAAATGGCTCTCAGACAGTCCATTCATGAACTCGTCATAGCGCTCTATATCATCAGTATGGATTGCATCTCTGGGTGAAAGAGCCATGATAGATAGGGCAAAGAAAGCGATCTGGAAAATGATAGACAAGATGGACATATTTATTGCTTTTTGAGTTGGGTTCTGGTGAGGTGGAATTCGAATTGATCTTTCTCTTCTGGATGGTTGAGTTGAGCCCTTCTTATAGGATTCAAAAAATCTGTCCAAGTCTCAATATCGACTTGCGAGGCGATTTTCGGAAGGCAATTCGGCCTCTGAATTATCTGTTGGTCGGTAAGACGGCACGTATCTCCTATGTACGCCGTATAATTGCGACCAATAGTTGCTGCCGATACTATAACACGAGATAAAGTGGATAAAACGTCTTAAAGTGCCGAGTTCCGGATTTCGGACTGTTTTAAAGTTTATAGTAAATGCAATCATGCCTCAATGTGATTCGGTGGGCAAGTACACATCACTCGAGACAAGGGGCATTGCAGCTGCAGTTCTGTGTTCCATTGCGTAGCTACATTGGAACCCGGATGTACATGGTTGCACCGCCGATTATCATTGGTCTCGATTGGCTATGTTATACGAACAGGATTCAAGTACGGTACGGACCGAGGCGCGACATCCGATCCAATTAAAAGATCAAGATATATACTAGCAGGACACGAGAAAGTAAGATTATTCCTAAACGGTAATATATAGATAAAACTCCAACTTTTCCAAGATTATAAAAGTTGTTTTCCAAACGCGTGTCTTTAGGCCGTAGGGCTGTATTAGGATCCAATATAAATAATTTTATCCTGAGCTAAAGTCTAATCAACGCTACTCAAACGAGTTTACAGCAACTTTGAAGAGTTCAGCTCCTTGACATTAGCCACTGCAGCCAGCTTGTACACCTCCTTCATGGCGCTCGGCACTTCCTTGCCGCCTGTCTCACTATGCCGAATATTGAGCATCTCTTGCGCCCAATCAATGACAGATGATGCGAGACCCTCCACTTCCTCATCCGTATTGCCTGCATGAATTATAAGTCTGACTCGACCTGTGCCTCTCGGAACGACAGGAGGATCAATCGGCGTCGCATTAAATCCATCTCGGTGTAGATGCATTGTGAGAAAATAGTTCTCGCCCTGTCGTGTCCAAACGGGGAGAAATTGCGTGACAAATGATCTGGATTCAACATCCTCACTTACAGGGATGCTGCAGATACCAGAGTCCACAGCATCTTGCCAAATGTCACTTTCCTTGATTATGTCACAGAACATTCGAACAAGCTTTTGGACCCGATCCTGGAGCTGATGTACGATAGACAACCGGTCAGCTATAGATCACAAATAAAGGGCCGCGATGGTTGGCTCTGTGAGGCACAGCGGGTACACAGTCCTGGCGAGGGGTTGGGGTTGCAGCAGAGTTGGCATCGAAATCTCACCAGACGTAATTAGTACATACCTGCTGAGTCCGCCCACTTTCCATCAGCTGATACCCCGCACGTATGGTTGCGACCATGGGGAACGAGGGGGCTGTAGTAAATATAATAGGCCGAGCAAAGTTGAGCAGCGTATCGAGCATACTGTGACTGGCAAGGATGGCCGCTGTGATGCCAGACAGGTTAGCCACGAAAGCAGACCCAAGATTATGGCTCTAATTTGTATGACAATGAAAGTACACCTACCTCCGGTCGTTCCCAATCCTTTGCCATAGGTGTGTAAACGTATAGCAACTTTCTTCTCCAACCCCAGCTCGCAAACGAGGCCGCGTCCATTCTTTCCAAGTAAGCCTGTGCTATGGGCCTCATCGATTATGATCTGTCCATTACCAGCAGGGAAGATCTCTTCGACGACTGAGACAATTTCTGCGAGGGGTGTAACGTCTCCATCCATGCTGTGAACTGACTCCACCGCCACTAGGACACATCGCGACCCGTCACGGATAAGCGATTGGTTCGTCTTGAGCTCTACAAGAACCTCTCGCAGAGCCTCAGCATCGTTATGTTTGAAGGGGAGCTGAGTGGCTGCCATACTGGACTTCAAGCCATCATGCGCGCTTGCATGGATGAGCTCATCATACACAATGACATCGCCTAGACGTGGAACTGCTGAGAATATGGCACAGTTGCCATCATACCCAGAGTCCACTAAGAGGGCACCTTCAGCACCGTGAAAGTCGGCGATTTGTTTCTCTAAAGCCTCCATGTAGGCGTTATTTCCATCTGCGATGAAATGGGCTCGCCTCTTTCATGGCGGGAGCCTTGAGCTTCTGTCCTTCGAGCCATTTGAGGATCTGGCCAAGGTCCTGGCCCATGTAGGCGTCTTCAGTTTTCGACATAGTGGTTGCTGCTGAATTTGAACGATGGACGTGGGGTGACTGGGGTTATGCGTAGGGGGCGGCCGACTCGCTGCAGAGATAGAGCAGCGGCGATGAGTTTGGGTTGTCTGTACGTGAAACTCTGCATGTGTCTGGTACTTATTTAGTCAAAAGGAATGCTTACGCCGTAAGCATACACGTTATAGCGCAATGGGATACATGCACAGTCATCCCCAACGGCTTCCGGTATCCGTTACATACATTTTCTGCCCAAGTAGACAAGATGACGCCAGAAAAGATACTTCTGGATTGGTTATTCGTGAATGCATAAGACTTGTGGTTGAGAGATTATTTCATCACATTGACCCAGCTCGTATATGCAGTGATTACGACCCTGGTCCCGGTACGCTGAACGGAGCGATCTCGGTGTAATGGAAGTTTTTTTCGGATGCCATCTAGGAACTTGTTGTAGAAATAGCTCGCCGGGATCATTTGTTCGGCGGCTTCATCCCGATTACAAATCGATATGTCCGATCAAGGTAGATTTCATCGACCAGATCTATAGGCTCAAACTCTATAGGACAGTGCCCGAAGGATCCTGTTTTAGTTTGGCGCTTATATGTGGCGAAATAATCCAGACCAGAGCTTTGGGGTCGGAATCCGTGCCCGGCGTGGCGTCTCCAGCTGAAGCCATCGCTACAGAAGTGCATGTTAGTGAGAATGATAGAGGCTCCAGTATATAGAACGATGGAATAACAATTATAGTCAAGCTTTGAAAGGAATCAAAGACATAAAAACATAGAGGAAATAGACGTTTACTCCAATCCATCATTTACAATCTTTTTGCACAGAGTTAGTCAATACCGAAACCTCAAGCCCAACAGCTATGTCTGACAATCTACTCAATGGCGTCAACGGTCAAACTGCCATTGATGGCCACAGTACTACCAATGGCTATACCAATATTCAAATCAATGGTCAAAGTGACATGCCTCCTCCTCGCAAAGGAACACCTACCAATGGCAACGGATTGCATCAAAACGGGCACGCCAATGGCGCCAATGGCTGCACATCCAGCGTGCACTCATCCGGCCCTCCTGCAGATCCCATCGCCATCTGTGGCATGTCAGTACGCCTCCCAGGCGGCCTACACTCACCCAAAGACTTCTGGGACTTCCTCATCTCCAAGGGCGATGCCCGCGGACCTGTCCCAGAGTCCAGATACAAATTCTCAGCCTTCTGGTCCGAGACCACCAAGCCCGGCACCGTCAAGACCCAGTATGGCTACTTTCTTGACGAGAGCATAGATATTGCTAGTGTTGACACCTCGTTCTTCACTATGCGCAAGGCTGAAGTTGAGCGTGCTGACCCTCAACAACGCCAGATGCTGGAGGTTGCGCGAGAGTGTCTTGAAGATGCTGGTGTTGACTGGAAAGACCGGCCAATTGGCTGCTATATGGGCAGTTTTGGTGAAGACTGGACTGAGATGTTTGCGAAGGAAACCCAGCAATATGGTCTATACCGTGTCACGGGATACGGAGACTTCATGTTGCCCAACCGTGTGTCTTACGAACTTGACTCGATGGGTCCCAGTCTTGTTGTGCGTATTGGATGTTCAGCAGCTCTCGTCGCACTCCACGAAGCATGTCTCGCTGTATCTCGTGGCGACTGTGAGGGAGCTCTTGTCGGTGGTGCTAATCTGATCATGGCTCCCGAGATGACTATGGCAATGACTGAACAGGGAGTCCTCGCCCCTAATGGGTCATGCAAGACTTTTTCCGCTGATGTAAACGGTTATGCTCAAGGAGAAGCAATCTCTGCTATTTTTATCAAGCCGCTTTATAAGGCAGTTCGCGATAGCAACCTTATTAGAGCCGTTATTCACTCCATAGCATCTAATAGTAATGGAGAGGGTACTGCTAGAGGTATCTAAGTTCCTAATAATATAACCTTTACTGCTAGGCGTTTTAGGGATAGGATTAGGCTTAGGTTATAGTATAAGGTTAAATAATAAAAGGTAAATAAATAAAGTAAAAAGTAAATAGCCTTAAAGGCTTAAAGATTTATATAAAATAAGTAAAACTTAAAGTTTTTAACCTTAAGGTATAAATTAAAGTTATTATTTAAGAGAAGTAAGTTATATATTTTAACTTTAAAATATAAATTAATATTTACTAAGTTAAGTTTTTAAGTAAATATATTATATTATTTATATAATATAATATAATATCTTTATACTTTAAGGTATAAAATTTAAAATTACTAATTTATAATTAAGGTAATTTATATAATATTTTTTATTATTATATACTATATATTATAAGATTTTAAGATATATTACTATTATATAATTATTATTTAATATAATTATAGTAAAATACTTTTTTTAAGGAATATAGTAAGCTTTACTCTTTCTTTATATAGTATTATAACTCTAGTAGTTTTAATATATATATCTTATATTTTTTACTAATTAATATATTATTTACTAAAAATAATTAGTACTAAGGCTTTATAATTATAATTAATTTAATATAATTAATACTAATTTAATAAAACTATTTATTTATTTAATACTAAATAAAACTTAGCTTACTAGCTATTAATAATACTTTTTTACTTTAATAAGCTTTACTTATATTATTAACTATTAAGAGATATAACTTTAAACTAATATACTTAGTATAATACTTTATATAATCTATAAATATAAACTTAATATAAACTAGTTTTCCTATTTAAAACCCTAGCTATTATACTTAGCTTTAAGTTTATATTTAACTTATTTCTTAATATATTAAAAAGGCTTATAAAGCTAGTTAAGTTACTTTTATTAAAATTAAGTAAAGATTTTAAAGTATTTAAGCTTACTTTACTAAGTATAAAGCTACTAATTATAATAATATTACTTATTTTTTAGCTTTAAAGTAATATAAAGTTATTATTAATATAATTAACTTTTTTTATATTTTTACTTAATATTAGCTATAATATTTAATTACTACTAAATAATAATAAATCTTAGTATTATATATTTTTAATTATATTTATTTAAGTAAAGTTTACTTTAATTTATTTATATTTAAAATTAATCTATTTAAAGAAAAAAATAAAATTATTTTTTTTATTATAAAAAAGTTTTAAGCTTACTTTTAATTTCTTATTAATTTACTTATAATACTTATTACTAAGTATTAAAAATTACTAAAGATTATTATAACTATTATTACTTTTTTTATAGTTTTTATTAATTTTTTTATTTTAATAAATAATAAAAACTTTATTTTTAAAAAGCCTTAACCTTACTAAAAATAATCTTACTAAAGGTAATTAAAGTTTAAAAAAGTAAATTTTTATTATTAATATAACTTTATTTTTATTATATAGCTATTTAACTACTAGTTTTATTTAGAAATTTCTATTTATTAAAAAGAACTTTATTATTATTATTAATTTTATTTAAAAGTTCCTAAGTTTATTATAAGTTTATTATTATCTAGGTATTAAATATATAAGTATCTTTACCTAGGCTATAGGTAACTTTAGGTAATATTAATAATTTTTATTTTATTTAAAGAAATATAGATATTTTAAAGACTGGAGTAGTTACTTATATAACTACTAATTACATTTCTCTTTCTAGAATTTACTTAAATTAATTATTATTATTATAAGTAACTTTACTTAATACACACTAAATTAGCATTTTAGTTAAAAGCTTAGACTAAACTATTAAGCCCCTAAAATTAAAATAAGACCTAATTATCTTAATAAGCTAGCTTATAGTAAAAAGGCTAGATTTCTTTAAAAGAAAAAAAGTAACTTAGATTAAAGTTATAGTAATAGTAATTTAAGATAATATAAGGCATTTAATAATTAAATATAGTATATTAAGTACTTTAAGAATAACTTAAAACTTAAAACTTAAAATATAAAAAGGATTTTAGCTTTATTTAAAAAAATATAATATATTTTATAATTAGAAAATATTTAGTTAAGTAGTAATAATATAATATTTATAATAAGATAAGTAAGCTACTTACTATATTATATAGCTAAAAGTATAGTACCCTAAATAATTTAAAGATAGCTTTTTAAGCTTAATATATCTAATTATAAGTATTTTAATTTATTAATAAAAAGGTCTTATAGTAGTATTTATATTAGATTTTTAAATAATCTCTTTAGCGTTTTATACTTTAATATTTAGGAAATTTTAGTATAAATAATAATATTTTTAATAAATATATAATAAAACTTAATAAAACTTATAAAAAAGGCCTTAGGGGTTATAAAATAACTAAAAAATATTATTTATAGAGTTTTAATTACTTTTAGTTATATTTAGGATTTTTAAGAATTTACTAGAAAATTCTCCTTAAGGAAAAAAGCCTATTAAGCTATAGGCTTGTCTAAGTAGCTTACTTCTTAAGCAGGTTAGTATAAAAGCTTTTTTTTAGTATACTTATTACATTTCTACAATATAAAAGCTTAAATACAAGAGCCTATAATAAAGAAATATTTCCTTACTCTTAATACCCTTACCCCTATACTAAGATATAGCTTATAAAGCCTCTTAAGGGTCTAGGCACTGCAATCTATAGTATAATTATACCTAACTAAAACCGTTTTATATATATTCTATTTAGCTATTATATATTAAGATAGATTATTAAGTAGCCTAACTAAGTTAATATATTAGCTACTAGTACTTAAAATTATATTAATAATATAATAGGTAGTATAAATAATATATAGTAATACAGTTTAGGTATTAATATACTTATAGCTATATACTTTCCTTTTTCTTTTATTTATTAAAGCTCTCTTAAAGACCCTATTTAAATAATTACTTTATTAGTTATAAAGTTACTTTCTATTTAGGTAATAATACTTTTTACTTCTATACTTTTTCCCTTTATATTTAGCTAAGTACTAGCCCTAGGGATAGGTTATAT
The DNA here is from genome assembly GCA_003353625.1 of Fusarium fracticaudum. Lineage (NCBI taxonomy): Eukaryota > Fungi > Ascomycota > Sordariomycetes > Hypocreales > Nectriaceae > Fusarium > Fusarium fracticaudum. Next base: position 13,362 of record PDNT01000013.1, on the reverse strand, counting down.
CTATATAATATAAGCTATAGTTTTAGTACTAATTTATATTTATATTTTAATTAATTTACTAGGCCCCTTTTTAATAGTATAGTAATTAGGTAATAACTAACTAAATAGTATATTACTATTAATAAAAAAAAGGTATAACTTATTACCTTTTATATTATATAACTCTGCTAGCTAACTAGTTATAAGTACTATATAGAATATAGTTAACTTTTAAGGTAAAGAAAACTTTTATTACTATTTCCTTAATAATATTAATCTTATAATATAGAATTAAGTATATTATTATAGGTAGTATAGTAATAAAATATATAAATTTTATAATAAAGCTATATAATAATAGTAATACTATATTACAACCTAATACAGTTTAATATATATAAAGTAATACACTTTACTTTTCCTTCTAGTAAATATCTACCTACCCTATATAAAGTTAAATATATATTATTTAACTTATATATATAAATACTATAAATAGAGATAAACTAAGTTAAACTAACTCTATTTAATATATAGTTAATATAAGTATATATATATATTTATTTAATACTAAATAGAACTTAGCTTACTAGCTATTAATAATACTTCTTTATATTAACTAAGCCTAATATATATTAATTTACTATTAAAAGATATAATACTTTAATAATACTTAGTATATACCTTATATAATTTACTAATAATAAACCTAAGTATAGCTTAGTTTAATATAGTTAGACCTAACTATTATATATTAATAGCTCTTATTTAAATCGTATTATATAATACTAAGTAATATAAATATAATATTTATAAATATTAACTCTATTTACTAGCAAGGTATTACTAACCCTTAAGGATATTTACTTACTATACCTATTAATACTAGTTTAGTAAACTATTTACTAACTAATTAAAATATAAAAGATATAAATAACTTATCTTAAGATAATAATAAAAAAGTTAAATAACTTTAAGAATAACTTAGGAATATTACTAATAAGTTAAATAAAATATACTAAATATTAGAAAAAGCTATAGTACTTTAGTAGTAATAGCAGTAAAATAATACTATTACTTAATAGGAAATATATAACTTAGTAATATTAGCTAGTAATAAGAAAGACCTTAGTAAAATCCTTAAGCCTAACTTACTTAAGCTTTTTAATAGTACTTTTAGTAAGTTATTTATATTCTTTACTTAAAGTAAAGCCTTTATTACTTACTACCTAAACTAGTTTTATAATAATATTACTAAAGTAATATATATAGCTAAAAGACTTACTAAAACTACTACTAAATAGTTTTAACTTATTATAGAAAATTATATAAATAACTTATTAGTTTACTTATAGCTAAGAACTGCTTTATTTTTTAAGCTAAATAAATAATATAAAATAGAGAAAGTACTTAAAATAGCTTTTTAAACTATTAATAAAAAAAAATATATAAAAAGAAAAATTAAAGCTTTTAAATAAATAGAATTAGCTTTAACTTTAAAAATAAAATTCCTAAAACTTATAAGTAAGCTACCTTAAAACTAAGATATACTAATATTATTTTTCTTTAATATACTTAAGGAACTAGTATAAGCTAAACTTTAAAAAGAAAATTAACTAAAAACCTTAATAAAATATATTAATATAGCTATTAAGATTAATAATTAATAGTTTATATAAAAAACCTATAACTTTTAAAATAAACTATAAAATAATAATAAATTATAGTACTATATTAATTAAGGAAAAATATAATAAGTTAATACTTAATATAAAACTAAACCAGGACTTATAACTATTAAAATAACTAACTTTAAATTCTAAATTATATAAAGTATATATAAATTAAAATTCTATATAAATTAAAACTATACTAACTTTAAATTCTAAATTATATAAAGTATATATAAATTAAAATTCTATATAAATTAAAACTATACTATTAATAACAGGGGGTAGGTATAAATTAGAAATAGGAGGTTAGTATAAATTAAAACTATAGTAAATAATTTAATAAAACTAGTATTATTAAAAAGCAGAGATTTAAATTACTTATTTATTTTATTTTTAAGGTATTATTAGTTTATTTATAGTTATAATACTAAGTTAAAGTTTAGGAGTTAATTAGAAAATATTATAAAAAGTAAATAATTTAATTAGTTTAATTAGTTAAATAAGATATAAAGAGCAGGCTATTAGTAATAAAGTTTAATATTTAAGATTAAAAGGCTAGATAAAAGAAAGTAATAGTAAGAGTAAAAAGATAAAAATATTAAGTATTATAACTAAGAAAACTACTAGTTACTATTTAATTTTTTAATATATATATATATAATATAGACCTATTTATTTATTATTTACTAGTATTTCTATTCCCTATTTATATAAAATATAAATATATATATATTATAAATAAAGTATTAGTATATTTAAAGAATAACTATATATTAGTAATAAAATTTAAAGTAAAGTAAGTATAAAAGGCAGTTAATATAATCCCTAGTATTATTAAAAACTAGGTAAAGTTAAAAAAGTAAAAACTACTATTACTAACTATAAAATAGATTTTATATATATTACTACCTAAAGATAATAGTAAGGGTTATAATAAGTATAAGTATATAGGATTAACTAATAGGTATATTTTAAATTATTATAAAGTTAAGTATAGTTTTATTAGTAATTATAAAAGAGAATAATATATAAGATAAATAATAATAACTAAAAAGCTATAAAGAAAAGGTATAAAATACTAGTAATTATTTTAGTCTTAAGTAAAAAGTAGTTTTATTAAGGTTAAATATAGTATTAAGGTTTATAAAGATAAGAGCTAGGTATAAAAAGGTATTAATTAAGTAGTTAAATTTTTAAAGTAAATTTATTAAAAGGATAAAAATATATTTAAAAGTAAGGCTAAAGTATAGATATAAAATATTTATAATAAGTAGGAGGTAAGCTTATAGTTAAACTAAATAGAATAGCTAGTATATTTAGATAGGTTTAAACTAAATATATTATAATAGTTAATATAAGTAATTAAAGATAATAAGCCTATATTATAGTAAAAGTAAGTAATTTTTAATTTTATATTAGATAAAGTATATAAAGCTACTATTTAATATAGCTTAAAGTTAGCTAAATTATTTAAGATTAAGTAAAAGGAGGCTTATATAATAATAATAATACTATTTAATAGCAGGATAAAGGATAATATATAGCCTAAGTATAAGGAGAGGTAAAGAATATTAATATATATTTAGTAATAAATAAAATTAAAAAATAAAAATAACCTTTACTCCTAGGCGTTTTAGGGTAGGGGTTAGGCTTAGGTTATGGCGTTAGGATAGATAATAAAAGGTAGGTAAATAGAGTAAAAAGTAAATGGCCTTAAAGGTTTGTGTAAAGTAAGTAGAACCTGAAGTTTTTAACCCCAGGGTATAAACCAAGGTTATTATTTAGGGAAGGTGGCTTATACGTTTTAACCCTAGGGTACAAATCGACGTTATGTACTAAGTTAAGTCTCTAAGCAAATGTATTATATTATTTATATAATATAGTATCTTTATACCCCAGGGTATAAAAACTAAAGTTACTAATCCGCGATTAAAATAACTTATATAACCTTTCCTATTATTATATAGGTACTAAATACTATAATATCTTAGGATATATTATTGTTATATAATTATTATTTAATATAACTGCAGTAAAATAAATACTTCCTCTTAAGAAGTATAGTAGGCTTTACTTCTCTATATAGCTATTAGGAATTATAAATATAATATAATAATATAATAAAAACAAGCTATATATATATATAGTAGTATTACTATTAGTAATTATTAATATTATTACTAAGGTCAGCGTCCTTTATAAAGAGATAATCAGAACATTAAGAGTTAGTACTATCTAATAAATGCTCTTGCAGGGCAGTAGGGGAAGCGGACTTATTTATAAAATTTTAAATAATAAGGAGGTACTGCTATTAAAGTAAATCTAGGTTTAGCCTACCTTATACACTATTAGCAATCCTGCATTTTATATATTTATTATATACATAAGATAAAGAGGTATATAAAAATAAATATATCTAGCTAACTTTAATAGTAAAAGATTTTTATCTACTTAAGTTAAAGTATACAGAAGAATAATAGAATAAAGTAATACAAGATATTTAACTATGTCTTTAGGAAGTAGTAAACCTAATATTAAACTAAATAGATTACAGAAGTATTATCTGCATAGATCTTAATGTATTATAGATAATTAAAATAAGGGTAGCTTAACCAGGATAATGCATTTATTTCTAGCTATTTTAAGTTAAGTCTAGCTTTTATTTTATTTTTTAAGTTTATAGTATAGAGAAAAGGCTAAAAAGTCCTTACTTACGTTAATACCGTGCTAATAACAGAAAAGCAGGGTAAAAAGAGAAAATACCTCTAAAAGGGTTAATTTAGTAGGGGATAATCCCTGCCTTCTAAGTACTTATTCCCTCCCTTATAATTAATAATTTTTTTAATATATATAGGTATCCTTTCTATTTACTCTTATATTCTCCTTTAGGGCAATTCCTTCTAACTAAGCTTCTACTTATAAATAGCTTTACTTTTACTTTTTAGCGTGCCTTTCCTTATTATATATCTCTTTATCTATAGCCAGGCCAGTTTAATAGCATTTAAATCAGGCGAATTTAGATACTAAAGCAGCCGCTACACCTCCTATAAATTAAATACCTTTTACTACATATAGTAAGCATATACTAGCGCCCTATTTTCTTAAACGATAGTATTTATTCTTTCCTTTATATATTTTACTGTAAAAGGAAGCAATTTTAGAATAAGAATTATCTATTAATACTACTACTAGTTAATACTGCCCTTACCTTTATAAATAAGCTTTTCCTTTTCCTTAGTCTATTACTAGACTGGCTTTCTTCCTAGCTTATTTTATAAGCCTAACCTTTATAAACTACTAGTAAGCTCCTACTATGCCTTTATTATTAGTTTAAGCTTTTTATTTAGCTTTGTAATTACTTTATTAGTAGCCTTCCTTTCCTTCTTAGTCTCTAGCTTCTAGTAATAAAAAGGTCCCTTTTTATTATATAAAAAGGCAGCCTAGAACATAAACTTACTAGAGCCTTTCTATTACTTACGAATATAGCTATAAGTAACTTATTTCTTTACTTTCCTCTAAATCTAATAACCTCTATAATAGTAAAGAAAGATAATAGACATTTTATTAGACTATATTACTAACTTCTAGTCTTTTAAGGTCTAATTTTAGTAAGTAAGGTACTATTTAAGTTATTCTTTCTTTATCTTTATTATTAGTCCAGGCTTCCTTATTAGCTTTATTTTCCTGTAGCCTGTAGCTTTAAGTATAGACATTACTGTTAATTTAAAGATATCTATCTTTACTAAGCTAAGCTTGCTAGTAATATTAGTAGCTAATTTCTCTTATTTATAATAATCTCTGCTAACCTTTATAATAATAAGCTTTTTAGTTTTTTCTATTTACTTTATTAGCTACCCTAAATAAGGAGTATCTTATAGCCAGGTATCTTATAGCTATAGCAGTTTTTTATTAGACTTAAAGCCTTGCTAAATAGTATGAGTATATATTGCATTTATTATATAGTATAGAATACCTGTTATCTCTTTAATTTAAGTAGTGGTTTTTACTCTGCTAGCAGGTACCTTTAACATTACTATTAAAGCTTAGGTTATAATATCTATTAGTATAATTATATATATAGAAGGAAGAAATAGCAGTAAAATCCCTTATAGGTAAGTCTTATATAAATTTAGTAGCAGGGATTTAATAGCATTTATAAAGGCAGTTCTTTAGTGCCTTAGTAAGCAAGGACTTTTTAGCCCTTTCTCTATATAACCTAAAAGACCTTCTAATCCTAGCTAACCTTACTTCAGGTAATAATTATAACTAGCTTACATATTTACCTCTTTATATCTATTTATATTTATTACTAGAACAAGGCCCTGCCTTCCTTTATATCCTGTCTTATAAGATTTATTAGTTTTTTCTAATAAAATACTAAGTTCTAAGTTAGGCAAGACTTATTTTTAGGCTATTTCTAAATAGCAAAGTAATTACTAAAAAACTCTATTAACTGCTTAATAGTAGCAGATATATCTATAATAGTTTAATACATTTTTATATTATTACTATTAGGCAGTTTACCTCTACAGAGCACTAGCGTAATCTCCTTTATATTAATAAATAAAAAGAGCTTCTCTAAATACTTCTAGGTTTATCTTACTATAATATTTCTACTAGGTTAAATATAGCTTAGATCTATCTTATTCTCCCTATTACTAATACTATTATAAGGATAGAATAGGTTATTATTATTATTATTTTCCATATTATAGCTATTATATAGGTCTATCTTAATAATAAGATATTAAACTAGTAGGGCAATAGGTTATACTATACTAAAGTTATACTAATTATACTAAAACTTATATAGCTAATATAATCTTACCTAGAACTTATTCTTACTATAGTATACCTTATAAGCCTCCTTTATTATCTGCTTCCTTGTTTTATCTTTACCTATAAATAGCTACTAAAGCAATAAAACCCCCTTAGCAATCTATAGATTTATTATATTATTATTATTACCTTCCTTAATAATAACCCGCTAAGACTAAATAAGGTATTAACTAAATATAAATTTACATTACATTAAAAGTAGCTATAAGAATTCCGCTATAGTCTGGCCCTAAAGTATCCTACAGACTACTATAAACTTATCTATAAAAAGTACTATATTATTATTATTACCTGGCCTGCCTATTATAAATAATACTATAAAGGTTAATATAAAGTATTTAAAGTTATTTAGGTTAAAACCTGGGGTTAAAAGATGCTTATAAAAAAAGGAGGGAAAAAGGAAAGGATAATAATTAAACTCTCTTATTATATTAACGTATAGTTAGCTTACTAATAATACTTAATTTATATAAAAGTCTTAGCCTGTTTTAATAAGAATACTAAATAACTGCTGCTCTTTAGTCTAATTACAGTCCCTATAATAAATAATAATCCCTATAAAGCAGTTAACTAATATTACAGTCTTCCCCCCTTTCCTAATTCTAGGTAAGATTTAAGTAGCTTTTTCTATACTTAAAATATATATATATTATTTAAGACTACTAAAATTATTAAAACTCTAGTCTCTATATATTTCCAAATTAAATCTTCTACATAGTAGGAATTCTGCTAGGACTAAGACAGTTTTATTATTACCTATTTATCTAGCATATATATAAGGGGCTAGTAACTAGGATAAGATAGCAATATTATTATTATTAATAGTTACTAAGGCTAAATAGCTAAATAAAAGGGAAAAAGCAGATAATAAGGTAAATAAGTATAATAAAAAAAAAGAAAAAAAGATATACTTTAAAGATAAGGACTCTATCTAGAAGTAAGTATAAAAACATTAAATCCTAATAACTTATATACTTACTAATACTCTAACTTTTATATAAAGCTTAGGAAAGAATAAGTACTTAGATATAAAGTATATAAGAACCCTTTATATTATTTTTACATAAAGCAGGCTAAACTAAAAGGTAAAAAAGAATTATTTACTAGTTCTTTATAGTTAAGCTAATATATTAAGGATAATAAAACATTTCTAGTAATAAGGTTAGTTAATTAACCTAGAAACCCCTAAAGAATTACCTTTTTTTAATAAATAGCTTTTAGTTAATTAAAGGAGCCTAGTAGAGATTATAGCTAGCTAATATTATATTAAGGCTTTAAAGGCCTATATATAAAAGACAGGTACTAATAAGAAAGAGCTATAGTAAACCTGTAAATTCTATAATAAGGATAATCTACCGTTAAACTTAAATCTTAAGCTTTAGGTTAATTAACAGGATTTAGGCATAGCTAATAGCTATGGTTAGGTATAAATATAAGTAGCTACAGTATCTAGCCAGGACCCTAATTTATTCTATAAAAAAGCTACCTAGGTTAAGGACTAGATAATTAATGTCCTGTAGCTAGGCAGTAATAAACATTTCCTTACTTATTATCTAGCTATAATTTAGAGAAATAAAAAATAGAAAAAAATAGCTATACAGTAGTATAAGATATTTATTAGCAAAGCTACCTTTAAAATCTTAATGTAAAACTAGATAATTAGTTATAGAATTAATAATATAAGTAAATTAGGACTAGTAATAGTTTGTCTTATTAACTAATAAAAGCTATATATATAGTACTAGTTTATAATATTCTATAGTATATTGCAGATACTATCTTAACTTCCTAGTAATATAGCTAATAAAGTAAAGCTAGCGGACTAGAAAAAGATATTAGAGTTCCTTAGCTTAACCTGCATAGATAATTAAGTCTAAACACTTTTCTACCTACCTTTATTATTATTACTATTATTAGTTATAACTTAAAATACTAAATACTAACCTAGCTTCCTTATTATAATAAATAATATAAGATATAAAAAGATTTATAATAGAATTCTTATAACCTCCTAGTTACAATTTACTAATATTTACTATCTTATAAGCCTAAGTAAAGATAACAGAAAGGTACTATTTTAGGTTATAAACTATATTATTATATAGTTAAATATTACTCTTACTACTATCTCTAATTAATATAATAATAATAAGCCGCCTCTGCAGGCTAATATAGTAACTATATTAAACTACTGCTTTAATTAAGATATCTGTAAGGCTAAGAAGAAACTTAGTGTTTTTATATAGGAGCTAGATAACTATTATTATAGCTTAATGCCTAAGGCAGCTTCTATACTTTTGTAATATAAAGTCCTTAATTTTATCCTTTAATGTCTTAGTAACTTTAAAAGTCTATTAGTAAAGCCTTATTTAGAGTAAGTACTTAGATAGGTTAATAGCGCTTAATATATAAAGCGCTTTATATATAAGATATAAAGCAAAATACTAATAATAGTCTAGTAATAGGTTAGGTATAACTTTTCTTTAGAATAAATAAAATGGCCTTATAGTAGTTATATTATCTATAACTAAGCTTATAGTACTAATATAATATCTTCCTGCTTTACTTACTTTATCCTAACTATATTATTAGGAGACTATATTAAAGACAATCTGGAGCTTAGAGCTAATTTAGCTTCTATTATAATAAAAAAGCTTAGGAATAAGGCCTTTAAGGCTATATTAAGTTAATAGCTTACTTAGCACTAGCACTAATAGTATCTAGATACAGTAAATAACTATAAAAAAGCAAAAAATAACATTCTAGTAATAGTAACTAAACTAAAAATATCTCCTAACCTATATAAGGAATAAGTAGTTCTAGTATAGGAAAAAATAAAGAAAACAGGCTATATTAATAGTAACCCTGTTCTTAAATATAACTCTAGCCTAAACTCTTCTAACTCCTCCCTTAACCCTAACCTTAACTCTAGTAAGGTTATATTACAGCTAAAAAGCCCCTAAGATATTAAAATTATCCAAAACCTGTTACTAGTACTTACAAGAGCTAAGTTAAAGATAGGTAAGTAGTAATATCCTCTTAGCAAGCTATAGTAGCATTATTTGCTAGAGTTAAGGCTACCGGGGTAATAATATATATTAGGTAAGTTAGATACAGAGGGGTTATAAGCAGGTACTTCCCCCTCTCTAAGGTATCCTAGATTAGGGGGAAGTAATAGAATAATAGCAGTAAGCACTATATCCTTATAGCCTACCGTTTTTATACCAGGATAAGCCAGAGTTCCTAAGGCTTTATTATTATTTTCTTTATCTTTTATTTATATAGCGTAAAAAAAGCCTATATAGTTACGTAAAGTTAAGGCAAATTAGTACTATAATAAAAATATATATTAATTTAATAAAAAAGCTTAGTAATTATAACCTACTTATATTATTAGTATAATAGTTAAGGCTATAATATAATTATAACTATTTATATAAATATAATTAATAAGAAGCAGTACTTAAATTAACTTTTACTAAACTTAAGCTTATTTTATAAATCTTTTTAACCCTAGGGTATAAGTAGTTTTACGCTTTTAGTTAGTATAATTATAGCTTTTATAAAAATAAGTATAAATAGAGATAATATAATTTAAAGCTTACCCTTATAGTAAATTTATATATAGCTTATAATAGTCTCCTAAGGATCCTACTATTATTTCTATAGGTATATAATATAAGTAGTATATATTTATAATGCAGCTTATTGCCTAGCTATATAGTACTTTTAATTACTAATTAATAGTCTATCTAGTTTTAAAGAATAGTATTCTATATTAATTAGTATATTAAATAAATATTAATATAATAGATAAGTATAATATTTTACTAAAAGTAATTATAGAACTAGGTAATTATATTCCTATAAGCACTACTAAAGAAAGTAATAATAATAGTATTAAAAGCTTTACTAGTACTAATTTTATTAATAAACTCTATATAAACTCTAAAAAACTTAATAAGTATAGCATAAAAATAGCTATTAAGGTTTAAGCTATAAATAAGAATAACTTTAAGATTAATTATTTTAAGGAAAGCTTTAAGATAAAATATTAGTATATAAACTTACTACTTTAACTAACTTCTATATATTAATAATAGTAATATTTACTCTAGTTAAGAACTTTATATTATAAATAAATATACTTAATTTTAATATAGCCTAAGCACTTAAAATATTTTAGTAAAGATATATAATAAACTATAAAAGGAAAATATCTAGGTTAAGGGCTACTAATCCTAAAGATAGATACTTCCTAATCTTTTACCTAAATATAATAGGCATTATTAGCTAGCCTCTACACCTAACTGCTAAGCTACTAGCAGTTTAGGCCAAACTGCTAACCTCTAAGAATAGTATAGGCTAATTAAAATACAAGAAAACCCTATCTAGTAAAGACAGGACAGACAACAGGAAGGCTAAACTACTAACCCTAAACTACTAACTTTATAAGCAGCTAATTATAGACTTAGAGTTAACCCTAAGTCTTTACTTTAGTTCTCTTAGGGTAAACCAGGGTAAGAAAAAAGAAAATAGAAAAAGTAATATAAAGTAAAAGAAAAAAGATATAATAGATAAATATAAAAAAGAAAAAAAAAAAAAAAGACTAAAATAGTTTATTTTTCTATTTATTTATCTATCTATCTATCTACTTATACTACCTCTCTCTTTTTCTCTCTATCCTAAATCTTAATTTAAAAAGGCTAGCTATAACTAACTAGCTAAATTATTATTTTATCTAACTATATATATAACCTAATTAATTAACTATAGCTACAATAGCCTAATAGCACTTACTAGACTTACTACCTAGTAATACTAATAGTAATACCTAGGCAATAGAGAAAAAAATAAATAGATTAAAAAGAGGGAAAAGTAAAGAAAAGTAGCTTCTTTATAATAAAGAATATTAGTTACTAATCTATACTTTTTATAGCTATATAGTCTGTTTCTATAACCTAGAAGGCTACCTAAAGGATTACTACTTAAATCTTAGCTATTAAGTCCGCAGTAATCTTATTTACTATTATAAAGGCCTGTTACTAATATTACTAAAAGAAAGACTAAAGAAGAATTAACTAGCCTAGTATAGCTTATCTAACCTAGCTAAGCCTATTAAGGGTCTTTCTATTTACTATAGTTTTATATATACCTAGCTAGGCTATAAGTACCTTATACCAAGCTAGAAGTGCCTATATATATACTTTAATAATAAGTATAATACTAAGGTAGCTAAGAGAAAGACCTAGGGAAACCTTTAGGCCGCTATATATCTATAGACCTTTTTTACCAGTCTAAAGAAGGCAATTTATTACTTTTATATTTATAAAGTAGAAAAAAGGGAAGGAAAAAGGGAAAAAAAGGAAAGAGGTAAAAAAAAAAAAAGAAAAAAAAAAAGAGAAATAATAATAGCTACCTAGCCAGAAGACTAAATAATAATTACTTATATTACTAAAAGATAGTTACTATAGCAGGAAAAATAAAAAAAGATATAGAAGGTTATAAATAAAGGTATCTTAAAGCATAAGATAACTAACTAGCTAAAGCAGACTAGCTAGTTAGCTTACTTTACTAGTAGGAATTTTATAAATATTTAAGCCTATAGTAAAATACCTAGCTAAGGAAATAAAGGCAATAATAAGGTACTGCAGTATATAAATATAGCTTTAAACTAACTCTTCTTTAATTACTATATTAGTAAACTAAAAAGCATGCCCCTAATAGCCTAACTACTACTAGCTAGCCCCTATTCTTATAATACTTATAGTTAACTATTTAGGCTACTGTAAAAAAAGACTAATATAGACTAATACCTAAGCTATATAAAACGCTTTTTATACTACTACCTTAATATACTATTACTAAAAAAAAAAGTCCTTTTAGCTAACTATAGCTTTTACTTTACATTAAAGTAAAGGGCTAACCTTAAAAAACTCTAGGCCTATTTATAAGGGAAGAAAAATAAAAAGACTAAAGGGAATAATAATAAGGCAAAGGAGGATAAGATTAAGGGAAGCAGGCTATTAAGTAGCTGCTATAATAGCCCTAATAGCTTTAATAGTAATAAAGGCCTATAAAAGTAAATACTATAGGTCTTAGTAAGCTTCTAGACATAGTAGCTTAATAAGAACCTTTTTATAAGCCTACTATAGCACTTTATTAATATACTAGAAATTAATAGTAAGACAAAGTAGCTATATCTAGCCTATCTATTTACCTATATACTTACCAGTTTTATCTTTATAGAACAGGCACTATTAGGGAAATAAGCTATACCTACCTAAAAGCAAGCTAGTATAGAAAACCTTACTTAATAATTTACTTAGGTCTAGAATACCTAGCTTTATAAGGCTATATACTTACCTATAGGTTATATACTAAGCTTACTTTTATTTAGGAAAAAGATTATAAAGAAGATAGAAAGCAGGCTTATAGTATTTTAAAGTAAGTAAAGCAAGATAATATACTTTATAGGCAAGCTAATTTTAATAGAAAACCTCTAGATAATAATAACTAAAATAATAGCTAATACTAAGGACCTCCTTTAGGGTTAGCTAATATTTAAAGAAAGTAATAATAAGTACTTTATAATCCCCCTAGCTAGTATTAAAGATAACTTAATATAGATAAAGTAAAGGTAATTCTTTATTTATTATAATAGTCTTACTAAAAAGGAGGTTAAGATACTTAAGTACCTTATTACAAGCTCCTAAAAGACTAATCTTCTTAACTAGATAGGTAAGTAAAAGTAGGCAGGCATTAGGAAGTACCTTAGGGTTAGGGTTAGGGTTAGGGTTAGGGTTAGGGTTAGGGTTAGGGTTAGGGTTAGGGTTAGGGTTAGGGTTAGGGTTAGGGTTAGGGTTAGGGT